>JAQLOL010000002.1:22634809-22675975 GCA_029783665.1 Naso thynnoides | reverse complement strand
GAGAGAGAGAGAGAGAGAGAGAGAGTGAGAGAGAGAGAGAGAGAGAGAGAGAGAGAGAGAGAGAGAGAGAGAGAGAGGGAGGGTCTGTGTGTCAGACAGGGACAAGAAAACTGTGGTTACTGATACTGCAATGTTTGATGTACTACACACCTAAAGGTATTATTAACACTGACAGTCTGGAAGGTTCAATTCAGTTTTCATTGCTTAAACATTTTATATGCACCAGACTTACCATTCACAGAAAGGTCACACACTAATATTTTTATACAATTCTTAAAATAAGATTTTTAAGTTCTATCATTTATGTATGAAAGATTTTGTGTAATGAGGCGCTTACATTAACTGCTGCAGTGCGGCTGGGGGGGTTTCACAAAAATGTTTCAAATAATGGCTGTCCATGTATTTGATTTTTACCATGTTGTTAGAGGAAAGGACGGCAGGAGGGAGGGCAGGGAGTGGAGGGAGAGTGGGATCTGAATGGCTTTGGAACAGTACTGAACATGGCTCCCCACTGGGATCCAAACCAAGGGCAAAAAAAGGGAAAGAAAACGCAGGCGAACATCAACAGCACAGATCCAAATTGCCTGCTAACACACACATGTGCAAAAAACACCCTTGTACACTCATAAACCCACACGTGTAATAGACCCACACAATCCAGACACACAAACACCATCAGAAGCTGAGACATATAATAACAAACGCTTGTATAACACAGAAATCAAATTCAGGGTTCATCTTGCAATCTGAGCCTCGCAAACTCAATTCCCCTCTGACGTCTAGCTGCCTCACTTTCCACGTCTTTTCCATGCCAACGAATGGGGTCAGTATCGGCACATAAACATCATCCTCTGCTCCTGCTCTTGCCACCCCCCTCTCCTTCTCTCAGTGAATGGATGCTGAGCACTGGTGCATATCTACGCAGGGATGGCAAGGGCACCGAGGAGAGAAAATCAATACTATATCTCACCACTAAGCACAATCCCAACCAAAAGCAGCTGGAGTTTGCAGGTTGCTCCATAAACTGGACGGCTTCATCTGGCTGGCCGCTGTGTCGGTGGATTGCTACAGTAATGCACTACAGCACAATGGCCGAGGCCAGAGCCTGCCAGACACAGAGGTACACACTCTCTCTCTCTCTCTCACACACACACACAAACACACATGAAAACACATATACAGAGACAAACAGCACGCTCCCAGGGGCAGGGGGAATAGCAACAGCAATGAGAAAAACTCTCATGAGGCAGGAACAAGGTTGACAAACACACTCTCTCCTCCGTCACAAGCAGGGAAAAGCGCCTCTGGACCATTTAGCCCACCCTTACAGTGGACTACCACACACTTTCACAGCCAATCACAAACACACACACACACACACACACACACACACAGACACATAAACACCTACACACACATAGGCATACACAGAGAGAGCCCTTAAAATACCTGTTCTAAAAATAGCAAGCGGGAAGCGGGAAACGGGACTGAGGCTATTATTATTGCACACACGTCCTGCCTGGTCCCACCAAGGAAAGGGAAGAGACTAATGATTTTCCTGGTGCTGGCAATTAAAAAACTATTTGTCACCTGCCAGGCTGCATATGACGTTAGGGGCCTTGGCAGAGGACCACAGAGTAATTCCACATATATACCGTACACGCACAAAGCGGGTTGCAACATCGCAAGCATTCCAGAGGCAGAAATGGTGCATGAGAAACAGGTGAAGCTGGAGGGTGAAGGGAAAAAGCCGAGGGAAGATGAGGTAAGAGGGGAGGAAACGGTACTTTTGATAGAGGAACAGAGTTGGGTAAACGGCTGATTTATCCGGACAGGTTAATACCAGGCCAGACAGCGCCTCAGACAGCGTACTGCCATCAGGAAGTCATGTAATATTTAAAATCCAGCCAATGAAAGTCATTCTCCTGCTGCTGGGCTTCTGGCTAAAATAGAAATGTATATTTCCCTCTCCACCCCGCCCTCCCTTACCCCCTAAGAGCACAAGAAGAGACAGACTTCAGCTCCCTGCCATCCATATCCCTGACTCCGTCTCTCGCTTGCTCTCTCTTGGGCTGTTGCCCCTGAGAACAGTCTGAAACATGCAGGTTTATACACACTGAACTGCTGTAATCCCCTGCTGGATTTGCCTAAATAGTTTAAGGAATTTTAGCAAAAGTAGAATCACATTTCATTGATTTTTTTTTCATTATAACATAATTAAATAACGCTTTGTTTCTGCTTTGCTGCAGTTTCTGCATCCTGCGGTAGACGTTGTATACAGACAGACTGGGAGATGAGAAACAGCCTGTCAATCTAAGTTATCTGAGGGGGTCACTGAGGAAATCAACTTTGTTTTTTTGTTTTGTCTTTTTTCATAGCTTTGAGCTCTCCCCTGTTGAGGTACAAGAGGAGGATGGGTCACACAGGGGGAATTCAGGCTGACTAAAACCTCCCACTATTTATAAGGAAACATCCCCTGATATTGCCACAGGAGGCCAATATTGGACTGTATGGGAGACAACCTATAAAAAATTGGGAGGGGGAAGTAAATAATATTAAGAAGCGTTATGCATCCCTTGCACTATGCAGTCCTATCCAGATCCAGCTTCGAGCGTACACCCAGCTGCAGTAATTTACGAGGCAGCTCGTTAACGTCGGGTGATTTGCACTGCTCGTTTGCTCCTGCTCATCTCTACCAAATGATATCATCTTCTACCTCTAATCTTCTAACTCTAATCCCCCATTCTCAATGCACCTCCACCCCTCCCACCTCTTGTTTCCTTCCCTCCTGCCATTCCTCCTCTCCTACCCTTTGCACATTTTGCTCTCCCCTCTCTCCTCCTCCGAATCGCTGTGTCTTCTTGGGTTTGCGTGGGTGAGTTTTGAGATGAGGGAGCAGACAGCAATAGGAGCAGAGCCGTCCCACTGCAGGGTGTGTGCGCATGTGTGTTCAATATGACATCTATACAGATCAAAAAAGACTAAAAGAAGTCTGGTTTGACTCTGAAGGCTTTATGTGCCCTTGTAGTTACTTTTCCACTGCCCCCTACTGAGAGAGAATGAGAGCAAGGCTGAAAAAAAGAGAGATTTTCTCTCAAAACTTGCAGAGGGGAGAAAGCTCAGCAATCTTGGGGAGACTCAGTGGCAGAGAGAAATAAAGACAGGGATGGGGGTTGGGGTCAGAACAAAAGGCGAGATAAAGGAGAGGAAAAAGGAGGGCATATGAGGAGAGAAACAGATGAAAACAATGTTTATAACAAAGATTGTTATTGACAATTAGAGAGACAAATTGTATTGTTTTTATTCATAATAAAACACCTTTGGGGCTCGCAGAACTTCTCCATTTGCATCAACTAGCAAATTGATTCTACCACACTGGCCCGATACTTTTCCTTCATCTGATATCTTTTCCAAAAACATTCCTCAGTCTCTTCATCCCAAACCCACAGAGAAATCAGCTTGTCTCAGACCAGATGCAGCTAACGCCCTCAGACAGACAGATTTTCACAATGAAAATTGCCAATTATAGAAATTGCAATCAGAGCTGTTGGTTTGTATGTTGATGAGTGGTTGCTGGTTAAAGGGGAATTGAGATCGATATCTGACTGAATGCAGAGCGAATGACTCAGGCTCGGCTATATTACAATGGGTTTATACTGACTCCCCTTTGCTCTCCTTCTCTGTCTTTAACAAACACTTTCCCTGTCTTCTTCCTTACCTCTAGCCTCGCCTTTTCTGTCTCATCTTTCCCTCTATGACACGTCCAAGTGATCGTGTTGGGATGTCAACCCTCATCCACGGCTAATTGGGGCTCAGAGGAGTAATCAGGGCAGGACAAATCGGACAGTTCTGGTCATTAGTTGTGACCAGTGTTCTCGGGGAAGCTGGGAGATGTGTGCACACTTCTGCCATCAGGCCTGAGCCTGCATAGTGACATGGGCAGATCTGTTGCTTGACATGGAGACTGGCACAGAACAGACTTAGTGTGGAGCCATTTATCTCCTCTGCTTTCTCAACACAAATAAGCCTTGCTGCTGACACTATGCATAGGGACTCTGCTGTTGTCTAATGTGAGGGGCGAAGTAAAAGGCTGCAAAAGAGAAAGCTTGTGAAGTGCAGCACAGAGGGTAATATCAAATCAGGATCATGGTTTGTTGCAATACTCTTTAGCAAGCTTACACTGTTACAGCTATTTTAATCGCAGTGTTCACATTATCAGCAAGGGACTAAGACATTTCTTTTCTGCTCTGGTTATTCATCCAGCTCTGTGTGCTCTTTTGAGCTGGCCAGTAAAAATAAGAAAGCGGGAATAGTAGAGTAACCCGTAAAGAATTGGTGTCAATAACAATCTCGGAAGTCACAAAATGTAAACACGTCGATGGCTGCTCCTTCTGAAAGCAGGGCGTATGACTCCAGAGTTGGATGAATGTCAATTTAACTTACTGGCTGAGTCCTAACCTTTCGGGATTACTGAATTATTTAAGCACCACATACCTGTTGTGGGCCTCTGTTTCTCCGTCTAAAGCTTGGGCTGGTTAGGAGGCTGTATGAGTCTATGGCTGTGCACGCCTCTTCGGCCGCAGAGTGAAAATGGCAAGACAAATGCGGCGGGGGATTTGTGATAATTGGCCGTGCTGGTGGGCTAGGCGACGGGCCTGGAGAAAAGGTCGCAGGCACTGAGGAACAGATCAGTCTGCCAGGAGGAGAGGAGGCTCTGTGTGCCTCTGGGGTTTAGCTCAACTTCTCATGTGGGGAGAGAGCGCTCCAGCAGGGGCCATTAATTAAGCACCAGAGTAACCTTCGATTTGTTTAGAGGTCAGAAGCCCCAGTGCCACTGTTTTGGGGAGAGACCAACTTAAAACTAACTCTTCATTTTCTCTCAAAGTGGAAACCAAGGGTAGCAGAAGTGCTCCGAAAAGAGACAGCCAGCAGTTGGACATATCTGAATGTTATTAAGTAGAGAGGAAGGTGAGGGTTAATGTCAGACGCACTGTATCTGTGTGACTGCACACAGGTTGGAGGAAAAGCAAAGGAGATGAGGGGAGCCACGGGGACATGGCTCACACCCCGACATGCGTGTGAAGCAGCTGTTCTCCTCATGGCAGAGAGAGTAGGGGCCTGCCAGCAGCAGCATGCTGCCGAGAACACCATGGTCTCCCACCATAGAGCAGAAACAAAACAGCAAAGCCAGATACACACAAAAGTTAGAAAGTGCACTTACTGAGAGACACACAGACCCACACTAACACTGCGTACACTGCCACTCTCCCCTGCCAGACTAGCATTGAGGACTTGAGTTGAACAGTCAGGTTGTGGAATCAAATTCATATGCTATAAATCTGATCTCATACTCTGTAGAGGTGTATTTCCATTTGATACAAACAACAGCCTGCATAGCTAAAGGCAATTATATTTCTACTGCCTCCATTTGCCCTGAGGTTGTAGACAGCCAGTCAAAACCTCCCCAGGTTTCCCTGCCTCTCTACCCTCTCAGTGAAATCAACAGCACGGTGCCCAGGCTCATCCATGATTTATCTTGGTGAAATATTCATTATGTAGCCTTGCATAGTCTGGACGTATCTGATGTGAATCTGCACCTGACAGCTCTGCTCCGTCATCACACATCACACATCACCTGAGTCCGGCACCTGTCTCCCTGCGCTCAACACAGAGGCAGCTAAACTGATCTGAATGAATAGAGAACTCTGGTGCGTATAAAGAATCCATCTGTCTGCCTTTAGCCTGCAGGCATGTCCGCTCCGCGTCTGTAGCTACTGTATCCTGCTTGCACGCTGACCTATGACGGATCACCGCAGCAAAGGAGATACTCAACTTTTCCCATTCAATTAGCTGGAGAGAGAGAGAGAGAGAGAGAGAGAGAGAGAGAACGAGAGACAGAGAGGGAGAGAGGGAGAGAGAAACCCTGCCCTCACATGGTGGCATGAGCCATGATGAGTGCATGTGTTGGCCCTGCACAGAATGTGCTGACAGCATTGGCCAGGTGTATTGATCTTTGGAGATTAGTGAGCTTCTTATGAGAGGTGAATAGTGTGGGAGTTCAAAGGTGTGAGGTAATTTTTGATAAATCAACAGCAAAAAAAAAAGTGGGGCTCTAATGTGGTGAACAGTTAGAAAGGTGAGAACAGATTAAGTTTCAGCACCGTGGACAGCGGCACAGAGCCTCCACTGCTCAAGGTTCTCTTAATCACACAGCCATCACGGTGATAACGGAGATAACAGGCAGAGTTATCACTCTGCCTGTCCAATTAAGCCACCTTTGAATTATTCCATAAATTAATATTGCTGAAATACTGTCTAATAGTGCTGGAATGATCACAGGGACAACAGTGACAACTCATTTTCCTACATAACACTAATTCAAGTGGTTCCGAAGTCATTATATTCTGAAGGACTAATGTAATAAGAAAAATGTAACTGCAGTGAATGGTGATATTAATAATGTATTCATGTGAGACAGAGACTAGAGAGCACAGTGGCCCAAGCTGTGGAAGGTAAGAGGGAGAAAGTGATAGCTGTGAAGAAACAAGGTCGTCAGCATTCCCTTCTGCCTTACTAGTCATTTCATTATCTCATCCCTCTCTCCTCCTCTTTAAAGTAGGAAAAGCGGGAGAGGCTATTGACCCCTCTCTGTTTCGTGGCAGGCTGCAGGACAAATGAAGTTTCCCCTCAGACCCCCTCCGTATTAATATCATAATTATCCCCACCTCTGTGCCCCCGCCGGCCAGCGCAAACTCCACTGTCTGATTTGATGGAGAGGCGCAAGCGGGGAATTACATTCGATTAGCACTAAACAAGAGAAGGGGACACGGGGCAATAGAATCAATCAGTGCCACCAGGACAGACGAGATCCTCTGTGTGTGTGCGTGTTTCATGACAGCTCATGGCTGGAAAGACTGTGTGGAACTAAACTCAGAGATATGCACACTTCAGCTGTAAGTGGTAGCATTTAAAGAGTACACACATACTGAAGATTCACACTGGTGCTTATTTTATGGCCAGGGCTTGACTGATATATAGGTTTGCTGATATTTCTGGCTGATATTGTCTATCTCAGATATATCTGTATCAGTGTATATGTCCTCCAATATTGAAACTGATTTTAAAGGCCTCAAAAAACGCTGGGATTGGAGCATCCTGGCAGCTTAGCTGGTCACAGAGTCACAGAGTCAGTGTCCTTTCCTGTTCAATCTTCTAGCTGTCCTATCAAAAAGAGGCACAGAAGCCTGAAAAAAAAAATCAATATATAAATTAAGATAAAGCTTGGACTAGTAATTTAAAATATCGTAATACTGTAATCATGTAGTTCGCCCAGCAGAGGGCAATTCAACATTAAAAAATAAGTGAAGTGCTTTCCTGTTTAGTACGCTGATGTTTGGAATAAAGTTTGCTGAAATATAAGATATCCTGCCTCCATTACATATCTTTGTCATAAATATTTGATAAGCACATTCAGCTGATATTAGATGTATTAATATTTAATATATTAGTATAATTATACGAATACATAATGTCATCTGATATATCAGATACTCGAATTTTCTTACTCCCTTATATCGGCATCAGCCCCAAAAATCCTATATCGGTCGGGCTCTATTTATAAAGACTATGGAACTTGTGTGTTTTGTTGACAGATTTGAAAATACACAGAGACCCATTTTTACCAGTTCCTCAGAAATAGGAACTTTTTTTGAGTGACAAACCACACAGCCCGCTCTGGGCAGCTTTCTGTCTCAGCAGCAATTTGGATTCATTGTTTGCAAGCCCAGATAACTGTGGTGGTACTTTTCTTCACTCTCAGCCATTTGCAGGGATGGGCTAGACATTTTAAAGTGGTCTAATGCCATAGAGAGGTGGAGGTAGCGTGGCGAGGATGAGCAGATTGAGAGTGAGAGGTGAAAAGAACAAAAGAAAATGAATGGAGTGAGAGAGGACCCCCCTCGCAGGTCTTCACTCCCGTCCCCTGTCTCATTACCCAGGCTTTGACTCAATAAAGAGTGGATAAAGAGTGGATAAAGAGGCACACACCCACAGGCCAAACCCCCCCCCCCCCTAAAACACCTTTTACCAACCTCACACTGGCTGTCTGTCTCGCCTCTCACTTGCACCGCTACACATCTATCCAACAACACACACATATACACACTGTCCCCTTTCTCTGTATTCTGCTGTATGCTTTTTTTTGGTTCAGATCTTTAAATCGTTCTCTCCAGCTCTCCCTTCAATGTTTTTTTTTTAGCCTTACTTTTTAAAAGTTGTGTCCATCTCACTCACTCTCATTCACAGTCTGCCTCTACCCTCTCTGTCCTCTGTGTTCCCTCCCTGTCGGTGCTGTGTAATAGGAGTTATTTTCATCCCTGTCTCCCCATGACTGTGGCTGCTGGATGGCTGAATATTTACATTTTTCACTCACTGGTGACCTTTCCCTGTTGCCGCTCTGGGAGCTCCAGTCTCCTTGCTGCTATGCTGTTGACAGACTACTGCCTGCAAATCTCATATGGACACAGCAAATGGTACACAGGGAGTCAGGGACATAGGGTTCAGAGACTGGAGAAAGGTGGAAAGAGAGAGAAAAACAATGAGAGAGAGAATGCTGTAACCAGAGCTGACTGAGGGTTGTCTGACTGAAATGACTGAAGAGACAAAGGTGCTGAAGGTCTGTCTGCGTCGGCAGAGATATTGACTGAAGTGGTGTAATTTTTACCACCGGTGTCATCTTGATTGTTGATTCCTGTCAGCACAGATGGTCTGCAATAAACAGCCTGAAAAGAGATGTAAATCTGGGGCTCCAGGAGAGCTCCAGGAATGAATGTTTTTGTTGGGCACAAGAGGTGTTTTTTTTGTATGTAATGAGGTGAGTGTCGGGAGATCTGCTGAGCCGAGTGAGAGCCAAGGATTCATATAAGCAGTCGTTCTTAGCTGATGTTTTGCAGTAACAGGAAAGAACCATTGAGTAAGCAAAACTCCTCAAAGTTTGATGAGTGTTTATGTGCTTGTTTCAAGAACCTGTAGGTAGAGAGAAGAGTGAAACTATGGGCTGTAGTTTAAAAGCGAGGAACTCCATGCAGCCCAAATAGTCCGTCGCTCTCTGCGCAGTGTGTCTATATGTTTCTGAATAGGTTTTTTTCAGACCAAACAGTTCATGAAACCCTCTAAAAGGAACAGCCCACTGGTGTTCCTAGGTAACTATTCATCTTTAGGGCTTTTTTTCCTGTTGGCATTCACATTGCCAATAAGAAAACCCTGAAGTGGCGTAAGCCGGCCAGCAGCTGGTAAACCAATGTCACTTCTACATGAAATATGAGAACAAGAACAACAAATGAAAGCTACTACATTACTGCTTCACTCTAATGTGGCACTGATTACATGAATTTACTTGCTTGAACACTTTTAAATCTCAGAGGAGATACAACAACAACAATAATGACAAAAAAGGAGGACAATCTCGTCACAAACTCTCATTTGTGTTTGTGTCATCTTGTTTACACGGCTGACAGGTTTTTAAAAAAATGGCCGATTAGCCGGCATTGGCTTCGGAATTCGACCAAACAATGTACAATTATGTCACTATAGTTTGTCTCGTGCTCCAAAAATATCTACTCTGAAGTTGAAGCTAAAAAAGTTCCTCAAAACGTAGTTCCATGGATGATGACTTTTTATGGTTCCTGTGGTGGGATGTAATTGAACAGGAGGTATTCAGAACTATGGAATAGTTTCTCTGGTCAGGAAACGCCTGATGTCTGCACGTTTCCTCTTGTTACTGTGTGTGTCAAGTGTTGCTTTAAATTGTTTCTACTCAAAGCTGTTGCTGTGTTTGGGTTTGTATTCACATTTTCTGTCTCCGTTCCAAAACATATCCACAGGCTCAAGTGCAAGCTTGAAGAGTTGTCAGTCACTCAATGATAATGGAGACAAAAGCCAGTTACTTCTGTGGGAAAATGTATTTTGAAGGTCAGCTTAAAAAGCTAATATGACGATTCAGCAGTCTGAATTAGTCAAGTACCTTCAAATTTACAGTCTTCAGCATGAAATTCTGTCTTTGTATCATTATCTGCACAGTGATGAGCATTGAAACACTTAAAAAACAAAGAGGGAATTTCACACCAGAAAGACTATAACTTTGTAAGATACTCGGATGACAAAAATTTGGAAGCCGTTTTTCATATAAGAACTGCAGATTAATCCACAATTACTTGACATGAAATGGTGTTACAAAGGGATATATTCTCAGCCAATGTGAATAAGAGGAATGATAACAGCAACTGGAAACTATTTCAAAGTACTTTTGGGAATGTCAGTATTGTATTAAGATAGACTTTGAAAAAATTGTAAACCTATGTTTTGAGGAACTTCTGATACCAACACAAAATGACTGCAGAAAATCAACACAAGATCTCCTTGACAGTTTGAAAATGGAAACAGATAAAATATAATGCGCAGTCTCACCAAACAGTGCAAGAGCTTCCTCTGATAATTCCTTCAGTCTGAACATACACCATTGTGTCTGGAGTTATTTCCAGAATCACAATAACAAATTCCATGGGCATTTTTTTGATTGTTTTTCTTCCTTTCATTGCTTAGACTTTTTGATAATACATTGTTGCTTTAACCATTTGGAAAACATATTTAAGTGAAAATCTGACTGGTTCTGCTAACTGAACTCAGGAGACACAGGAAGTGTCTTTGTCTTTGTCTGCTTTTTGCCTGCTAGTGTTGTTTTTTACTGCCTATGACACACACACAGCCAACAGACAGAGACAAACAGTTGTTGTCTGAAAGCTTTTGTTCGCTGCGGGAACACTAATTATTTTGATTAGTATTTAAGCATTGTTGAGGCCAGGTTTTTCTCTTTGTCTTTTCCCCACAGGTCTGATCACTCTGTTTGCTAAGAGACACTGTCATGGGGTTTGTTGGTCTACAAAAAATTTATCCTTTGAGTCTATTATACACAACAGGAACATTTTGATAATTCCTGTCTTCAGAAAATACATCTTGAAGAAATTAAAGATTGATGGATGGATGGATGGATGGATGGATGGATAGACAGACGGACGGAAGGACGGACGGACGGACAGATAGATAGATAGATAGATAGATAGATAGATAGATAGATAGATAGATAGATAGATAGATAGATAGAACAGCAGCAGCTCCACACTCTCCTGTTCTGTGTGTGTGTGGTTTATGCTCCCTTAAAATTGTACGTGTGACTAGTTGTACATATCAGGCCCCTTCCAACAATAATGGCTGCCATGCTAAACGAGAATGATAAGATGTATTGGGGAGGTGATCAAAGGACTACTATTTACAACCACTCTCAGCCCGTGGACTTGACGACCCACTGTAAGCACACTATACTGTACAGGGAACATCTTCCATCATGCTTTTACTGCCCATCACTGTAGCTGTTAGACAGGGAAGATGGCAAAGCTTTTAGCAGACTGAGATACCGTCCTCGTGCTGGACCGCGTGTATGGGCAATGCCATCAGAAAAGAGAATAACTAGGAAAGATAAGGGAAATGGAGGCTGGGGAAAGAAAAGAGACGAGAGAAAGGGAGGTGGCGGGGGAATAGCTTGATGGCTGCCTGCCGGCTGTCAAAGGAAAATGCTCCGGTTAAATGGAAACTGATATCATGCAACTTGTTATAGTTCTTGTGGATAGGCTGGGAGTGTTTGAGAGTGAACGAAAGTGTGGTAAGCTGTAGAGGAGGAGAGGAGGAATTCTTACCTGGAGCAGCCAATAGCACCTACGGTGGAAGGTGGGGATGATGGAGGAGTGCACGTAGCAGCCATACAAACACTGGAAGGAAGAGAAAGAGGGACAGAAAGAGAGGACATTACACTACAGTAAAGATACACAATGACAGCTGTGACCTTTGAACCCCTGACCTATTCCCTCCATTCGGTAACTCCCACATGGACCTGCTGGCAGATGGTAAAGCTATTGTTCTCAGAAACAAAGCTTGAAGAAGAAGGTGGATGGGGTTAACAGGTGAACACCTCAGCACTGTCCCAGCATCACTATATGACTCCATCCTTCCTTTCATGGTGTGTCTTTCACTCTTATTCTGTCCTGTTTTAAAAGAGGGAGAGAGCCACGGACAGATGATTCAGGTGCTCCTTATCACCGCCCCCCATCAGCCCGCGGGGCAACCTGGCACATAACTAAAGCACAGTGTTATTAATATCCTTATCGTAAACAGATAATGCTGTGCCTGGGGGCTCGTTACCGCAGAGAGAACTAGGCAGGGCTGATAACACCTTCCAGTATCGGGCAGAGGGGCCAGGAGACATTTTTCAACAGCCGACGGCAGAGGCAAACGCAGCGAAGGAACAGGAGCAAGGCGGTACTTATCCTCCTCCTATCCTCTATTCTCCTCAGTCCTTCTCTGGGAGACCCTCGGCCCCGGCTCCCAGGTGGACGACTAGCCTGTTTTTGCTTGTTTACAATAAGTGTCTACAGCCTCCTCTCCCCCGACTTTCACCCGATAGGAAATAGGCTGTAATTTTGCAGGATATTTGGGAAAGGTGAAGATAGGATGGATTGCTCTTAAGACAGGACACTCGGCTCTTACAGGAATAAATCAAACAAGCACGTCTGGAGGGTTGAGCTCATTCCAATCCACTTTGGTGTGACTGTTTATTTAGAAATCAGGAGAAATCACAGCTGGGGTGATACATGCACTGTTAATCAGAGTGCGTGCATGTCAAGATAGGCACACGCAAACACTGACATGGCTTCATTATTCAGCAGTTCTGTGTTCAATAAGTTGAAGCGGATTTCCTCAGGCGCTGGAGATGTGAATGGGTGGGCGGTAAGGAAGGGGCAGGAGTTGGGGGAGCTTAGTCTACATTGCTGGGAGGACTATGTGATAAATAGGTGCCTTAAAGTGTGTTGTGTGCTCGTCTTGTTTAACTAAAACCTAGTTAAAAAAGAGCAGAGCCTGCAGAGGGAGTCTGTCTGCGTAAACACTCGTTTGCCAACATCAAACCGTCTGATTAATTATACCAGAGTACCACTGCACAGCTACACAGACTGGGCACATGGTGAGAGACACATTACAAAGCGGACAAAAACAAACACATCACACAGATGCACAAACACGTGTGTGGCTGTGTGTGGCCCACACATTCACACGCACAAAGGCATCCTGTGACCAATTCACCAACAACAAAAGTCAAATCAGCGTCGACTGTTTCTCCAGGTGTTCCATTGTTCCAATTACATCCATTGTGAGCAGGTTTTAATACCACCGAACTCTGTGTGAGAGTTTGAGACAGTGAAGGCACACAGACTTCCTCCTGTTCTTATTTTTTGCTGTACTCTCATCCATTACAGCTGTCTGAAATAGGATGTATGCCTCCTCCCACTCTGATAGCTCTGCCATCCATTACTCCACGCTGGCAACAGACAGACACTTCTTCCCACTCCCACAGTGCATTCAACATCACATTACAACAGTCAGCCACAACTGGTAGCAGCTTGCACATTTCTGCTGTGCACTTTTGTCTGTGTTTATGTCATAAAGTGTACTTTGTGCTGCTTTTACGAATATGCAGTTGTGATGCAATAAGGCGTTTAACTGTTAATGCATTTCACTCCAGTCATAGGTGGGAAGATTTTTGTGAAAGGTGCTTACAAACACAAATGCTAGCACTCTGTCTATTTAATACTCGACTTCAAAATTGCATCACCAATGCTGATATGCAAACTGCGTAACTTTGCATTTATTTTCCCTGCACCCAAAAAAATGGCACTTCCTCTTAATGTGGCTCGTGCCCTAAATAAACTAGCTGTCTTGTTAATTCTGATTACAGAGAGTTTATTGATATATCATGGTTAATACTGCTTTAGCCTTAAGCGCTCGGCCCACTGAGAGCAAGCTGTGGTGTGGCTGCATGCAGTTGGATGAGGCTGTAGCGGGATTGACAGGTGGGCCAGTGCAACAGGCCTCAGTGACTCGGGCGACTGGGGAGTGAATAAATTAGCCCCCAGGCTGCTTTGCTCTCCCTCTGTTTACTCCATTTCTCAAACCGCACAAAGCAGCGTGCCAGACAAACAAGCAGCTTAAAGCGTAACACAACTGTTGCACCTGTCAGTGCCGATATACAGTAGGCATCAAACACATTTGCACACACTCGAAAGCTTGTGCCTCCTCACCCTCCCACCACCCTCCCACCCACACACTCGTATGCACACATACAGAATTAGACAATGAGTTCTCGAGCACAAAACTGCCCCCACATGTAAACACAGAAATATTCACAGCAGCAAGGACTCTCTCTCTCTCTCTCACACACACACACACACACACCACACACAAACACTGTTACACTCCCGTACATACCCTTCTGCACACATACTCAGACAACCACAATAGACTGAGATAGAAAGGCCAACCGAGATACTTTTGAGAGCACAAGCACGCCCACATACGCAAAGCTCATCATACTCCAGCGCTTATCAGTAATTCAAGACGCATATCAGTTACTGATGTTTCTGCTGCTCTCTGCATGCTGAGCGTCTGGGTGACAAAGTGACAGCAGCAGAGCCATTATTTGCTGTCTTTGGGCTGTGACAGATGACAGCACATCACAGGGCAAGCAATTAAACCATAATTATACACACATACACACATATCCTTTCATAAAAATTGCAGTTTCCCAGTGCGTAATTTTGAGGGGCTCACTGACAAAAACAGTCAAACAAATACATAGGTTCACACACACACACACACATACACACCTTCGCAAACATGTGAATGTATTATTGGTTTATTGTTGTGTTGGGGGTGCAAATGAGACACAATAGAATAATGATACACAGTTTATAGAAGTGTTCACAAGCAGCGTGTCCATAATGTATTCATGTGCTGTCACTGCAGACAGCAGGAATAAAGAGTTACAGCGACGTGTGTCCTCCAAAGTCAGACACTGATGCAGCAAATTCATTTGGTGTTGTCACTCAAGCGAGCGGCCAAGGCGAGGAAACTCTGCCTTGGCCCAATGAGAGGGTATTATTGCCTGGCCCGAACACACCCCCCCCTTGGGGTGTCAAAGCGGTCCTGAGTGGAGCAGCATCGCAGTTCACACAGGGCAAGCAGACCAGACAGCCCAGTGATAAACAGTTCGGCCTAAATAAAGCCTTCAGATATAAAGGCAGGGCCACCACCGCTTACCTGTCCTGCCTCTAGAGGCCCTTGCTGCCTCTGGCCTGCCTGTTACCCTGGCGACACCTCACTTACATTCATCCATCATGGCTGACAGGTGTCAGCATAGTTTGAGATGGGTTAGCAAAATGCAAAGTCGGTAGAAGCAAAATCAGGCGCTGGCTATAGTGGGAGTGAGAGAGAGGGGAAACTCTCTCATTAGACCATAATGATGTGTGAAGACAGTTCTAATCAGAGCGTGGCACCTTATTTATGTTGGCAATTTGCTGTTTACCTGCAGTGATGCAAACGTCTTACTGTCAGAGGCACATTGAGTCACATTTGTCTGTTTGTTGGATTGTGGGTCCAACTGAGAGGAGCACACGTGCACACCTACACACAGCCACACACAAACAAACACACACATACACACACACACACACACATATCTGCACAAACACACACACACACTCACACACACACATCCACATGCATACATTCATGTGTGCGTGTGCAGGCATTTTGGTAAAACTCTTTCCTCCTGATTTGTCTAGCATCCACTTCCCACTCATCATCAATCCAGCCAAATCTTATAAAAACGGTTTTACACTGACTCATGTATGCGCTTTTATGTTCTTTATGTTCCCTTAGCCAACATTTATTCACATGTATCATCAGTTATGGTGCAAATGATCAAAACTCTGATCTTACAAAAAAAATTCCAGGTCTCACTGTGTTGAGTGAGGGCTTCCCACTTTTATAGAGTTGTTGACATGGACATCAACCTGGCAAAGTCACTTCTGGCTCACTGCTTCATTAGATGGAATGTATCATTTTGTGCATGTGTACTTCCGTGTGTGCATGTTTGCATATGTCTGTTCACACGGATGCCTGGGGCAGGTGATTCAGCCTGGGGCGCAGCAGCATAAATAGAGCTCATGCAGCAGCCAATCAGGCGGCACTATCAAACCACCTCCGTGGAGGGAAGGCAAAATCCATACTCAATAGAGATTCATGGACCATGCAAGATTCAAGCTACCCAGGCCATTGACAGCATCCATGATGACTATTGATCAAGCAACGATTTCTGGCTCTATACAGACGTGATTAGATGACTTACGGCTGAAAAGTGCCACTTCCAGTTTGGAGGATGAGCCTATTTTCGACTGATACCGTAACGCTCTGCATTTCACCTGCTGTCTAACATTCAGCCACTCTGCTCTCTCCCAATCGTTCAGCAGGAATCAAATTATCTGTAGTGTCTGGTAGGGTGGCACTATGCCCAGAACGCCCATAATATACAGTATCTCGCTTGCATTTTGTATTCAGAGAGGAATGCACAGCTCCTGTATATTACTGGCACAATGACTATGGCTTTTATCCCAGCGACTGCTTTCACTTCTGATTCTGATTCACTTGATTCTTCTCCTTCTTTATACCCCTTTAAATAAGCTACTACTTGTAAAGTTGTAACGATATCATTCTTCACTGCATCTGAAGACTTAAGCAACGGTTGATGAGACATTATACATAATAAATTAAAAGAAGCTCAGATTTATCTCCTCAGTCCTCTCCGTCGGACCAGCTGCAGCCTCTAAATCAGTCAAAACTGAACGGGCTACAAAATGAATTGGCAGGCTGCATCCGAGCTGAAGGAGAAAATGAAAAACAAACCAAAAATTCTTCAACAAAGCAAAACAAATGACGCTCTGGAAAAAAGCGTGTGCTATGGAAATGACTGGATCTAAAAATAGCTTACTCATTGTAAAATAAACAGAAACAGTTGATAAACAGGCCCTGAAGAGAAGAATTAATTAGCCACGCTGGACGCGTAAACACAGCCATACATCAAGTTCAAGAGGAAAACAATAACAGAGCTGAGGCAGTTAGAGAGAAACCCCTGACCGCCTGCCATACTGAAAGCTTCTCTCTGGCCTCATTCCTGAAGATGAGAAAGACAAGAACAAATTCAAGACAAAAGAGAGAAAAGGCATTTTTAGGGCGGAGAATTGCGTCGATGAAGTTGGGCGTAGGAGTTCGATACTGGGCAGAGGGAGAAATGTGAGTGGAATTAGAGGCAGACGACAGAGAAGAATGGAGATGGAAAGATAGATCAGGGGATGTGGGGTTTACAGCCGCGCTTTGCACGTGCCAGAGGAAGCTCATGCACATGCCCATGCACGTCTGTCTCCCTGACTGAAGACACAGTGTCTGTTGATGCTAATGCTAGCCAGCTGGGCTCACGGCCAAAGGCATTAAGTGGAATCGAATTCCACCAAACTAGCTTTAATCAGCAGGTTTTTAAGGTTAGAATTACTCTCCCTCTCCTCCAGCCCGCTGGCCAAGGTTAAAGCAGACACAGGCAGGGGCTGGGCTCAGCTAATGGGATGGAGGGGTGGCATGGGGCCTACGGCATGCCACCGTACACCAACACACGCACACGGACACACAAAGGTGCAAAATTCACACAGGCACAATCACAGCTACGCTTTCAATGTATGCCAAGTCACACCTGCAAATAACAATAACGCTCATACTTTTCACATATAGAAATGGAAAAACATACAACACAACCATAAGTGCGTCCACACGCAGTCAGTGCAATGTATTGCACAGTTCAGTTACAGTTAAAGCTCGATTGGGCTATTTAAATGGACTACCGTCCTTGTGCCGCTATACTAGAACTAGCGGAGGACTGAAATTTCTATGGTAGGTGGCGATATGCAGCCTTTCAGCCTATTACGTAACATACCAAACAAACAAAAAATTAGGTAGCAGGCGGCAAGCGGGTCACGTGTTGAACAGTGAATACACTGACAATTTTACAGCACGGCACACTTCGTACGTACTCTGCGCTTTATTTTTAGTAAAAATGTGATGCATGCTAACTGTCACATCTCGTTTTCCTCCCGCTTTTCTTCGAATCACAATTAAATGAACTTTATTTGTAAAACACTTTACACACAACAAGGTTGATCTAAAGTGCTTTACACCACACACAAAAAATGCAATGAAAGACAGAAACAAATAACAGAGAGGAGAGAAAGAAATAACACTAACGACAACAATAATAACTATAACAAAAAGGGGGGCACAGGTAAAAAAAAAAAGCTGTGTATTAATTGAGTTAAATTATGTATAGTTATACGCCAAAGAGATGAGGTGAAATACCATACGGTTTTTTCACATTTTTCATATGTTTCCACATGTGAACGCTTGTTATCACATATAAGAAACATGTTACTTCTGCATGTGAGAGTCATGGTACGCATGCTAAAAAGATGTGGTATCTCATGCAGCACATGGGAAAAAACATGTTAACACAGGTTATACTATGTGGATCACATGGGTTTTACAGAAGTTGCACAGTTTTCACATGAATTCCCAAAAGTTTCACATGGGAATTAACATAGGCTTCACACATTACAACACGAAAATGTTCCAAAATCACATGCTGCCCATGTGCTTTTCACATGTTTACCATTATTCACATTTGCAAAGAACACAAGTTTCACATTTTTTCATGTGATCATGTGTTGTTTTGCACATGTTAAACCCATATAATGTAAAGGGGAGAACCGGATGGCAGGTGGGAGGGTGCTCTACAGTTTTGGAGCAGAGACAGAAAAAGACTGACTGCCATAACGCTTCACCTTAAACTGTTTTCTAAAATTTATGCTGTTTGACTCCTGGGTCAAAGACCCAGCGGGAACTGTGGACCATACACAGAACGCTTAGGCCAGTTTGGGGCCAACTGAGGTGTATTCATGCAAGAGCAAATCGATCCCCAACAGCATTTTTCTAGTTGTGTTAGACCGACTTCAGAATATGCAACCTGGTACAATTTCAGTCCAACTACAACGTTTTAGTCAGACACGATAAATTGAATTTTTTAAATACAATGTAAACTGAGTTATGCCCATACAGTGTAACTGCAGAAATAAAACATAAACAACACTGCCGTTAGTGCACTGACACACGCTGCATTTAAGAATTCAGCAGGATCAGGTCACAGCCAGACCACATGTAATCATCACCATCATCATCATCACCGAACTTTGTCACTATGATAAAAAATATCTGAGAGTCTGCGTCCACACTTGTCTTTTTAACTCACATGTATAGTTTTGCCTTTGGGTAAGGTAAGGTAGGTTTGACATCACAAGTTATAAATAGCCAGCTGAGATGAAGACTGAAAAGAAGGATGAAGGCCATAAATGTAAATGTATCCGTGTATGCAAAAACAAATCAGATGGCTTATTAGATATTCATGCCTCCCATAATATTTCAGTTCACAGGATCCGATGACAAATGGATAAAGAGGATACCTAAACGCATGGCATAAGAAGCCTTGACCCAATTTCTGTTTCTATAGCTGTTCAAAATGTAACACTGGATAAAAGAATATTCACTTAAATAAAGCCTTGCAAGGCTGTTGAGAACCTCCACACAAAAAAAAGGTGACAAGTGAATACATCAGGATGTTTTTATACTTCACAAAGAGCCGGGAGAGGCCTTGCCTTGACCTCAGCCTACAACAGCAGTTAACACATTGATGCCTGTCAACAAAGGAAAGCTCAGTAACCCTTGCAGAGCTTCTGACAGCTGCTCAAAAGTCAAACTGTGTTTCAACAGTACCCACACGATGAGCGGAGGCCTAAGCAGCAGTGGTAGAAAACACTCTCCCTTTCCTTTTCTTTCTTATCTTTTTAACTTACCTTAACTAACTTCCCTCTGCACATGAGAAAGTGATGTTACTTTGGAGATGTACTACAGATTTAATTAGCTCAGTCAAGTCTCTGTTTTTTAAAAGACTTATAGTCTTGCTAATGTTTTGAACTCTCTGCATTTTGATAAAGACACCTATAGCTAAAAACATCTATGTGAGGAGATCAGCAAATTATCCTAATGTGAGGGATGACAGTTACAAATGGATGCTAAGTATATGTGCAAAAGGTAAAATGGCAAATGGAAATCATTCATTATCTCAACACACTACTTCCTTATCACCTAACCTTTGAGCTGACCTCTAGATTTCCTGTCTACAACAGACATATAAAAAATGTCTCGCAGCAAAAAGAGTAATGAGCATTTGTTTGCATTACGAGCCCGGAGCTCTCAACCCCCGACAGGCACTTGGTTCCATTAAAAGATGAAGTAATGGATACAGCAATCAGCTTATCGTGCCACAGTCGAGGTCAGAGGTCAGGCTTGTCAGTAGTTGTGGGTGGGAAACAGCTGACTCCAAGGAGACTTTCCCATCGTGCTTAGTCAAACCCAAATGCATATGTTGGAGAAGGGCCAAAGGAATATCAACACAGAACCTGGATATGAATTCAGCTGGATGAAAACAGGTGCAGCTCTGATTAGCCACAGTTCGTATGAGGCAAGCAGTGAAAAAAATATGATATTGCTTTAGTTTTTTATTTCCTGACATTGTCCTCAAAAGCTAACCGGTCCTCCAGGCATGTCTGGAATTTGTAATAATTTAAAAAAAAAATTAATAGAAGCCTCACATGGTGAGACCGCTGCTGCTTAATAAACGTGGATGGCATTGTTTGAATCTCTATGACCGCCCATTAACCTTCCCTTGTGTTAGCTGAGGTAAGGATAAAAGTACCACAGTGTGGAAAAGGGGAGCATGTCCTCTGCATTAATGAGAGCGAACCAGCCAACCCATTGTTTCCCCTTAAAACACACACACACACTCACACGCACACACACACTCAAACACAGCGGAGAAGATGACATCACAGGCTTGGCCTCCCTGCCGTGGGTTATGCCAGGCAGACTTGCTGCCTAATTGTAAGAGAGAGCCCAGATTTGTAATGCTCCACAGTTCTGTTAGGGCTGATTAGCGGAGGCTCATGGCTTCTCCCCCTGCCGTGATCTATAGGCACTCCAAATTTCCAATATCTCCGGTGTGAGCAAGGAAGAGCTGAGAGAGACTGTAAATCATGACAAGTCCTACTGAGCCGAGGAGAGAAAAAAAAAGGGTGGATGGATGGAATTGGAGAGAGAGAGCGAGCAACACAGAGAGACGTTTAGCTTGTGTGGAAACATGAAGGGGTAGAGGAACGGAGAAAATTATTGAGGGAACGAGGTGATGGGAGAGGGACTGGTGCGCATATAGAGGACGGAGGAGCACACATCAGGGAGACATGAGAGAGTTGGGGAGGAAAGAGGAGAGGAGAGGAAAGTAGATATGATTACCAAGGAAACAGCAAGAAAAAAATTTCCCGCCGGGGAGAAAGAGACAGAGAGTGTGGAGCAGCCAACAAGGAGAAAGAGCATGGGGGGAAGAAAGAGAGTGGGAGGACAGAGAGACACAGAGAGAGAGAGAGAGACAGAGAAAGGAGAGGATAGAATGAATGCTAACAGGGAGCCCAAACCCAGTACTGAGGCTTTATCCTTCACAGGCGGAGGAGCAACAATCGCAAACACATTTTCTCTCGCCCTGGCCCTAAGAGAGATAAAAAAGCAATTTGTATTCTATTCCTATTCAGCGTCGCTTGGCCTGTTTCTCTGCCTGCATATTTGTAAACACAGCTTTGTCAGAGCAGCTTAATCTTCCCAACACAAACACAGACTACAGGAAGGAGGGGCGAGGAAGGGTGAGGAGGGGTGAGGAGGGAAGAACAGTGGATGAAGGGAGAGGAAGATAAAGGGCAAGTGAGAAGGAGGAAAGAAGGGTGAGGAAGGGTAAGAGGTTGAGGATGAGAGGGGAGATTTGTGGAGCAACGGAGGGTCAGACAAGAAGCCGAGCAGGGCATCAAGGATCAGAAGTCGTTTCCGTCTCAGCTGCCCCGAGATGCTCCTGTGTCAAACTCTCAGTGCCACCGTGTGACGTACAAACACACACACGCACACACCACTGGCTGACCCATTCCCCCATCGTTGTCTCTGCTCACTGGCCTGAACTCCAACAGGCCAGATTATTCACAGAAGCAAGAGAGCAAGCATTCCTCATCACACGGCCTGAATGTGACAGATGGAAGAGGCGGGCCATTGTGCTTCCTTAACTGTCACCGTGTTTCTAATAAGCGCTTGTGCAGCACTTTTATCGTGTCGTGGAGCTCATAGGTATGCACCTCCAGGTTTCAGGGGAAGCAAAGTCCACATTACAGGACAAATCATGGCCACGTGGAAGGACAAACACATCACTGCTACTGACCATACATTAAAGCAGAGGGGCTGAAATGGAGGGAGGGAGAGGGAACTTGGAAGTGGTGATCGTCTGGGTGCACATTCGCTCACAGAGGCGTGAAATTAGGCAGAGCGACACCTGCCAATACACATTGCATTAAAGCACACCAGGTTCGCGCCCACTCTTTGGCCTTCCATATCACTCAGTATCTTTCCCTCATTCTCTCTCAGTCTGTTTCTCCATACTCTGAGATCTCTTTATTATGGCCCACAGTGCCCAATTAAAGACTGATAGTGGCCCATCCACTCCAGAGCATGGCAACAACCTTCATCAGCTTCTGTGCACTTTGCTTCTGCCCCCCTCTCGTCAGCCTCGGCAGCACCCAGCACACCCAATTTGGACAGCCAGGCTCAGTGGCGGGATTAGTGGGATTGAGAACAATGACAGCGATGACATCGATCATGGAAAGATAGAAACAGCAGCGAGCTCAACCAGAGCGTATATTCTGCCTCCTACATCATATCCTCTGTGTGGAGCTGTGAATTCAAGAACATATCAACCAGCTGAATTAAAAAAATAAAATAAAATAACGAGTCTAGCTGTGGAGCCGTTTCTCTGCTAACACACATACCCACAAGTTTGGGTCTATCAGGGCTTATAAAAGGTCAACAGCATCGCACTAAAAACAAGTGTGTTCTGGAACTGTCAGCTACATAGATAACCAATGAGGCACATGAAGTATTAACCAAATGTTGCTGAAGTGCCAAGCTAACTTTATCCCTGGTTTGCTGCTGCCACAGTTTCAACAAATGTTAACCCAAGACAACATGTCCTTTGTGGAATATTAATGTCTGTGTTGCTCTTTAGATGAGCATATAGCCAAAAAACTTTGCCAATGCTCACAATTCTGACTGTATGAGTGTGTGGGGAGACAGAGAGCCCCGCAGACAGACACAGCGCCAGACACACAAAAGACAGATTTGGAGAGACGGGGAGCGCCACAAACAGACAGAGAGACAAGCAAAGAAAGACAGAGCGAGCCATAGACACACAGCCGGCAGATGGAGGAGCTTGAGAGCCCCCGGGCAGCCCTGTGATGAAGACAGTGGGGAACGCAACTGAAGGAGTCCATGTTATGTTCAGACTGTGATGAGGAGAAGGAAGGGGGTGGTTGGATGTTGGATATGCGGGTGGGGTACGCAGACGAGAGCGAGGGGGTGAGAGGGAAAGAGAGATAGAGAAAAAAAAAATCATCCAGCTAGCCAAAAATAAGGAAAGGAAAGCAAATGAAAAGTGACACTTTAATTCAGAGGGCTTCTTCTGCCTGAGTTATTATGAGATGTTTGTAAGCTGGCTTGTTCATGCATCTCCCCTGGCCCCGTGCCTGGGCCCCTCTCACTGAGGAGACCTGTGGCGCTAACCTGTCTTTATCTGAGCTGCACAGCAGGGGACAGCACTCTGCCACCATCCTCCGCTTTGATCCTCCCACTTCCACCATGGCTGCCCCCCCCCCCTCCCCCCAAACCTCTCTCCCTAATTCCCTCCTCCGCCATAGCTCATATGCAAAATGTCTCCCTGTGTCCTGTTGCTGCTTTGATACGACCAGAGTCCTCTATACTCCCTCCACTCTTAATTAATTGCGATTACTCTAATCTGGAAGGCGAAGGTTAGCTTTGGCCTCACATAGACACTTCTGGACACAGCGGTGCACTTGTGCTACATTAAAAGAAAGCCACTGAGAGGACAGAGGAATGGAAAATGCATTAAACAGAGTGAACGTATGTGCAGGAGAAAGAGATGCACGGAGTTGTAGAGACATAAAAAGAGAAAGACAGCACAGGAATGAGAGGCCCATAAAAGCAAACACAAGGAGAAAGAAAAACGGGACTGAGACTGAAATGATTTGACATTCTGGCTGGGCAAAGCTTGGTGTCTGAAGATGGGAGCCTGACCAGGGTTTGTGATTTTCACTGCTGGAGAAGGAAGGCCATGAGGGCTGTTTGGGGTTGGAGCAGCAGCCAGGGAGCAGACAGATAAGGGAGACAGACAGATAAAGGAGGCAGACAAATACAGGAAGGGAATTATGGGCGCACACTGATACATGGGCTAAAACGCACCTGAAGTACCAGACAGGTGCAATCTGGCAGCCAAAACAGACAGGGATGGAGGAAGGGGTGGGGGTAGGGGGGGTTGACGGGCCCGAGTGCAGCAAATTCAATCAGGCAGAGAGATACTCACACACACATACAAATACAAGAACAGCCAGACGGACAAGAACATGGATATATGCACTCTATGAATACACAAAGGGGGTGTGATGAGAAATGTTACAGTAAAGCAGAAAGGGGAAAAGGACCCAGAGCAAAGTCAAAGTGAGAATGAGATAGAGAGAGGAAGAGAGAGAGACGGAGACAGACACAGACATGGCAGTGTGTGTGTGTGTGTGTGTGTGTGTGTGTGTGTGTGTGTGGGGTGGGGTGTAAGGTAGAGTGCCGACAGGTCTCCAGAGGTTGTAATATATAACATCGTTTCAATCTCTCAACAGCAACTACAGCCCTCCTTTTTCATATCCTTCCACAGTCTGAGGACAGAGAGATACTTCTGTCCTTCAGAGCCAAATCGGCATTCAAGATGATATAATGTGCTCATTTTTTGACATTATATCCCCAAATCTGGATGGTTATTTGTGACTGGATGTGCTCTCCGTCCCCATTCTCTCTGGAAATCTCAAGGTTACTAATGGTAAAGGATGGATATAAAATGCCAACGAGGAACGTGTTTCTATGTTTGTCTTGTACTGTTTCCCCTGTCCCAGAGAGGTTCGAGACCAATGGTTGATTTATCTGCTGCATGCGTCATTAATCCTGGGACCATGCATGCCTCCACTGAATAATTGATCTCTGTGCTACTGTAACTAAATCCGTCAAAACAATGACACCCCACCTCCTTCTCTATCCCTTTACTTCCTCGTTACCTCTCTGTCACCATCAGCATCACCTTCCTTTACCTACATAAGACTCAAGTTGTTCTAAAAGAAATAAATCTTGTACAGTGTTTTCACAGTTTTCTGCCCCTACAACTGGAGAAGTGAAGGTTAGGGCTAGTTGAAGTGGTGTTTTATGTGTGTGTGTCACTGTTGTGCAACCACCAGAGGGAGTTTCCCCCTGACTTTGAACATAAGGAGGCAGAACCACTTGCTCAAATATACACAAAACAAACAAAAACAAACAGATGTAGTTGACAGGGTAATCTGACAATTTCAACACCTCCACTTTAGAGCACTGGCAGCCAAGTGAGTAGGGGCTAAGTAAAGCAGTGACCTCCTAAGGTGATAGCTCACAGCTCTCTGTCTAGACCTCAACAAACAGCTGCTCGGGCTGGAGCAGAAGGGGAACAATGACCCTTAATTTATGTCCACACACACCCTCCTTTCGCCTGTCTCGTTGACTTGTTTTTGCATACTGCATTTAAAGTAATAAGTACAGTATCTCCTTGACTGCCACAGAGCTATAAATCAGAGGAAAATAGACCTGTCATCTTAGTAAACAATGCATGGGACCAGTTATCATTAAAAACAAAGGAGCTCTGGAGGAGGCCGAGCCATGCATACGGATAAGGACTGGACCGATCTACCAATCTCCTTGGCTTGCCCCGAGCTCGTGGCCTGTGCTGGAGAAACACATACACATACGCACACGCACGAACACACACCTGAGCGAACAGACGAAGGGTAAAGGAAAACTGTTTCATTTTCAAATTTTAAGATGTCCAGTGTTATCTTTGTCACTCATATAAAGCAATTACAAAAGCTATTTTAGTTGAAGCTTTTGCACAAAACTAAATGTAAAGGTGTGTCTACTCATGTCCATAAGTCAAAAGATTATTAAAAGAATTTGCAAGAGAGCTGTAGCATGCAATCTATAACACAGAATGCATTTACTTTTGAAAGGCAAAAAGAGCACTGTGTCTTTGACTTTGCAAAGTAAAATACAGCATGCAGCTATGCAAGGGAATTGGATCCTGAAGACGTTGAAAGATGCTGATTTCCTCAGACCTCAATGCACCGGTAACGGTTTCACAAATAACAGTTTGATTATGATATTTACGCTCTATAATGACTTCTTATGACAAATAGCGTACGATCACAGAGTCATTCAATCATAACATGTTGGTCGAAGTGACATTACTAAGATTTAGGTCAGCGCTTGGAAAATGAGCTCCGGATTCGATTGCAGAGACGACATTGTTCAATGTCACGACAGTGCCATGAAAATTTAGCATCATTTGTTATGTAGTGCCATCAATGTTTATGACAGCCAATCCATCGTCAAGTAAGCTGTATGTCAACCTTTATGTCAGCTTTATGACACATGGATTGCACGAAATGTCAGGGAATGTCATCTCTATGTTCCCAGGCACCAGAGCCCATGTGATGGATACAACACTCAGAAAGGAAATCGCAGTCTTTAACACATGTTTGCAGAGCAGAGTTCAGACACCCTTCATGTTAATCAGGCACCAGTGTGTCTATGCCCCTGTGTAAGGTGGCAGGTGGATGGTTCCAGGCAGCGATTTGCATGCAAAGCTGCATATCCTCCTTCCATAGCAGAGGCCCCTCAGGTGTAACTGAGTGGAGGTTCCTGACGGCACTATGCCCTCTCCCTGCCTAAACGAGATTGGGCTGGAGTCCCACTCATCTCTATGTGCACATCTCCTTCTGCTTTGCAAAAGGGAGCAGAGACACACACACTGGAGTGAGATACAGAGGTCAGCAAGGCAAAAAAAAAAGACACAAAAAGAGAGGAAGAGAGACAGAGACACATTGTCTGGTCTTTCGTGAAGAAACTTGGACTAACATTTACCGAGCTGCTGATTTCATGACTCACAATGAACACTGCGGCCAGAGTTTCAGATGATTCCTCCTCCTGTTGATGACAGTAATGGAGTTAGTCTCCTCCTAGAGCTAGAAGTAACTCTAAAGCTGCCACAGTTTGAGAGCAATTTCTACAGCCTATTAGCTAAAAGAAGGTATATCCCTGAGTGCTACTTGATGAGAATGGAGATGGCCATACGTCTGTATATACAGTACCTACAAACAGGCCTCCAGCACAAGTTGTACTGTATAGTAATAGGCTTCGGTGAGGCCTGTAAAGTGCTGCGAATGCATTTTTAGAGTGGGTGGAATTGCAGTGCTACAGACTTTGTAAAGGTGAATCTGGGAGGAGATGGAAAAAAAAAATCTGTGCAACTACAATCTCTGTCTCAAGTCTTCTTTAGGTCTAAAGCAGGTTGTTATCTGTCAGGAAGAGCTGAGAGATGCTCTCTTATCAACATACACACACACACTATAGACAAACAGATTTAATTAAAGTTACCTCTCCATTTGATGAACGTGGTTTGGCCATGTTTTCTGTTTCTGCCTTGTGATAAATTCATTCTGCCTGCAAGATATGAGCCAGTCGAGCTCATGTCAGCCTCTGCCTGCAGCTGCCATCCTTCAGATACACTTGGTGACAGAGGGGGCCAGCACATCCTCTGTGGGCTACATGAGGACTGACACGTTCCAATGGCTCCTCCCACCGCCAACCCCTCCTTTCTCGAGAGGCCCCGATGCTCCTGCCCTGTCTCATTATGTGGGCGAGATGTTTGGGGGTCTCTCTGTGCCATCCTGTCGCACTGTCAGCAAGCATAATGCCTCTCAGTGGGCGCCGTAGCTACTGCGGCACACAGTTTGTTTCTGTGTGTATGTCTGTCAGTGTGTGGATGACTTCCTCATCCACTGAATTCCTTTGCTCTCCTGCTGGATTCTTTTCACATAGCTCAAAAACAAGAGAGGGAAGGGGCTGGCTGTTACAGTCCAGGCTGCCACACTAATGCACGACTCAAACTTCACCCAATTTTCAACTGACCGCTGCACTACAACTAGATTTGCCTATGCGTCTGATCAAATTGTGCCCATTGCTGTGGGTAATACTTAATTTAGTAAAGAGATTTACACGACCAGATGACTGTGGGGCTTTGGGGAGCACAAGCGGGAGTTGCCATCCAGTCTGCAGATTAATAAAGGCTTGTGTCAAGATCTGAAGGATGACAAACACCTAGAACCAGACGGCAGAAAACTAAAGCAAAACAATCAACTTCTTGAAAAGGCTTAAATGAAATTTATTATATTTACTGGCAAACATAAACATAAATTGACACTGGGCGGCTGAGGGTAGTGAATACAATATCTCTGATTGCTATTACCGGCATAAGCAATGACAGTGTGAGCTAGATTGGTATGGTATATTGAATTTCATGTTCTTTGAAATGGAGTCTGAAATGTGAGATTTGTCTTTTGCCTCTGAATGGCTCACACCACACCCCCCCTCATTCTCTCTCATTTGGAAACTGGCACATTCAGTTAACTAATGCGCAGTATATAGCAATACTACACTATTACCTCATTCTCTCAACTGCCTGTCGAAAGGATGAAACATCAGATGTGATTTGGAGATGCTTTCTTCTTGTTTCCGTTTCATATCAGAAACGTACCTGCTGGGAAGATTTTCTCTCTATAAATTTCCCCCATCAGCTGCTGAAATGCTATTCATCTCATTACGGTTGATTGGGATCCTCATTACATTACAGAGTGCGCACAAGCATGTGCGTGCGCGTGTGTTTTCATGCGTGTAAATAAAGACAAGAGATAATGAGCATAGAGAAAGAGAGCAAGAGTGAGATAGGAGGGAGCAGCAAAGAGAATGAGGGAGGGAGGAGTGTGTTAATGAGTGTGAGATGTGCTGAGGTCGCTGTGTTTGTTCTGTAATAGTGTGTTGCCGCAGAGCTGTGCCACCTCAGGTGGGTGATTAGCAGTAATTATATAATTACACAAAATGTGATAATAAACAGCACAGAGGGAATCAGCTCCATCATCTACTTTGCTACACCTCATATATACACATATACTCATTTTCTCATGTGCAAACAAGTAAATATAAAAATATAGTTCTCGCTTTTAAACAAATATACACACCCTGGTTTCACACACAGCCCTGCGCCAACATGGGGCGAGACGGACAAACCCGTTCGCAACCAGATAATTCCAACCTGATACAAAAAGTAATGGAACACTCACACTTGTCCTCCACTCGCACCTGTGAGTAAAAACCGATTTGCTCCCTGACACACAGTAACGGCCAATAAAACAAGTGCTGACTCGCTCCCAAAGGCAGCCGAGGGGAGCGGGGGGACAAATTAACACAAACTGGGAGTAAAAAGCTTCTCCCAAGAGGATTTTGCCTTTTCTGTAGTCCTTCTGCTCCTTCCTGCTTGTGTGAGAAACACTTTAAGAAAGGAGGCCACAATTGTCCATCTCATCTCCGAACCTGCTAAAAAACAAACAAACTGCAAAAGCTTCAAAAAACAAGGGGCAAATGTCTGATGCATTAATAGACAGTAAGAGTATATGAGAGCAGTAAGAGTAAATGCAAAGTGTGTATTGGTTTCTGCGTGTATGTGCGTGTTTCCTTGTTGGAGAGAATTTTTCGGGCCGACGCAGATACTGATATCAGGGTGCAAGATAATTTCGATGTCTGATACATTGGCTGATATTATAGAAAATCTGCTAAATGCAGTTATTAAATACTTGTGACACGGCTATGTAATGGAGGAAAATTAGTGCATCGCACAGTAAACACGTCACATATGAAATGATGGACCGCCCTCTGCTGGACAATCTACATAATGAAATGTTTTTGATCACTAGTTAAGCATTTTTTCTGGCCTTTATAAACAGTTTTAATGTCAAAGAATATCAGAGAACATATATGCTGATACCAATATATCTGCAGTAGGCCAATGTCGACCGATAACAATGACAAACCGATAAATTGGTCACGCCAAATGAGGGACCTTCAGCAGGAATACAGGGATTTACATGTTGATATTAGCCAAAATAGACAAACAAAAAATATTAATCACAAGCCAAGAATGATGTAGGCACAGGATGAAATTCACAGTGACCACAAGAGGAGAACAACAGGCAACAGGGGGGAAGAAGTGAGCCGAAGATGGAGAAAGGAGAGGGCAATGTCAGAATCCCGAGGAAAAATAGAGGATCGGGAGTGAGAGAACAGCATGGGATGGAAGCAGGGGATAATTAGTGCTAATAAAGCCTAATGGAATTCAGGCCTCACGTCAGGTGCAAGATGATCTGATTACTGCTGGGCGGCTGGGAGAAATTGGGAACTGAGCCGTTAATCCCGCCATCCCCTTTTGTGTCTCATTCGGTGTGTATCTGTACGTGTATGTTCACAATATAGCAGAAGTATGCAAAGTTAACTCAGTTTAACTCAGTCTTGTAAAACTGACTTACACAGCAAGCAGAGTAATTTAAATATTTTAAATTCATAGTTTTAGTGCATATTTCTATACAGACCTACAGAACTCATTTGTAACTGTAAACCATATTAGATTTTGTCTTATTATTAGCGTGTGTGAGTGTGTGTGCTGATGAATAATCGAGAGCGTGAGTCACAGGATGTGTTCTTTGACAGTCACTTGCTGTGACCTGTGGCATCCCATGATTCAGAGCACAGCCCATTATCCTCTTTGCTTCAGTTTGTGTATTTAAGTGCATGTGCATGTGCTGTGCGTTGTGTGTGTTTATGCGCATGTTGTTTGAACTTTTCAACTATCTCTCCCTCCCCAGGCCTCCTGCTGATGACTGCTGACCTTGGCTGAATATCACATTTGGGCCACACTGAGGTCAATGGAAAAAATGCTGCCTTTCCACAGTAGAGTGTGGTACAGTGTCCATGTTGTGTGTCCATAAGGGCCAGATGAGAAAGAATCAAGATAAAAACTGAAAATTTCTTCGATGTGAGTGATACTCGATGTAATGTGATATAATTGTGCCATAATTTACTGTATGTAGCACCCCTGCAGGCACAAAGAGTGTGAGAGCATCTGAAAGCCGTTGAGCTGGGAGACATAAGTGTTTCAATAGAGCGCGCACACATGCTGGCATACAGTAAAAAGTATGTTTATATGTATGCGGAATGTGAGGGCGAGCATCATGTTATGCGAGTGCATACACTTGAAACAATCTCCTCCTCATCTACAGGAGACCATCTCCAGTCTGCCTCGACGTCTGGGATGTTTCCCACTCTCGTCTGGCTTCAGCCTGGCTGCTGCTACACAGAAAATGTTTCAGCATAGCGAGCTGAGAAAGGAGCATGCGTCATTAGCCTGGGTGGAGATGCCTTTCTCAGCCATCCTCTATCTCTCCATAGCACCTGCTCCGTCTCCAGATGAGATCAGGAAGGTGGGGCAGCGGAGGGCAAAGGAAGGGTGCAGCACAGGCATGCTCGAAGCAGGAAGAGAGGCAGATGAGGGCGCAGAAGAGAGATGGAAAGGGGAGGGCTGTGTATGGAAGATATCAGCCTGTGCCTTAAACCAAACTTGAGGCACTTGTTATCATGGTTTGATTTCTTGCTATGCTGCTCCACATACTCAGCTCATTGTAATGGCTGTTGGGTGTGAACATGGCCGTGGCAGCGGCAAGTCAAAGGGATTAGGCATTTAAAGATGGAAAGTTGTTTTTTTAAGTGCTGGGCTTTTAGCATATTTATCAAAATGAACATCCGAGGCAACAGGGAAATAATATCAATCTAATCCCTGAGGAAAAATCCACTTCCCACATTTTAAAAAAGATACCCACAGTGTAGTCAAGTTGAAAGGAACATCAATACGATGCATGTAAAATCATGGCCTTCCCGATGTGAAATGCCACGATCAGTAAATCACAACATTTTTGAACAGCTCTGACAATAATAGGAGACACACAACAAGGCCTTTTCCCCACATCCACATAGGGTTGCCTTTCAGCATTTACAGAACTGAGAGCATTTTTCATAACCACCAGGAAGATGAAAGGCTTATAAGAATCATTATGTTTACCATAATAGCATATTGACCTTGCGTTGTAGGAGAGAAAACTCTATGCCACAGAGCATACATGAGAACAGTCTTTTCACTGCAGTTTTTTTCTTTTACACTGCACACTAGAATATGCTTCCCCTGCACATGACCCATACTGTAAGCTGGGTAATAATATCACTTAGCTGTATAACAGAAATGCTTACTTAAACTATGTTTTAAGTTACAATAGTGTCACTAGTGTCACCCTCTGGGGATGTGTGATCTTTTTTCTCAGCAGTAACACCAGAAGTCCTTCTTATCAGAGTCTGTTTGCTGGCGTCACATAAGGTTTACAGGTTCAGACAGTCTGTAAAAGGTTTTTTATTGCAAGCCAATCTGAAGGTTTGTTGTGTTTTTAAAGAGTATCATCTCTGTTTGCTGTGTGTTTTGTGTGGGTAGGATAACATATTGGATGTTTATTAGACCTGGAGTCAATGCCCAGGCCAGAATGCTGCTATAAAACTGTCCTCTATAGCTGGTCAGTGGAGGCAGTGAACTGGGCGGCTAGCCTGCTCAGGCCAGATGCCACTGGGCAGCTAGGAGCACTCCTGTCCCTGAACTCTCATCACCACCAGGTCACCCTGGAAAGGTCTAAGAATCATATACACAGAGAGGACCTGCTTTGTTTACTGTATTATACATGATAGCTCAATGAATGCTTAGTGCACATACTTTACAAACATGTGTGCATGTGTGCAATGCATTAGCTAGCACACAGAGGAGTACTGAATATTTGCTGGATCCAAATTCATCAGTACTGCCTTGTAGAGTGGTGTAGGGCTGAATTCTGGGATCTTCTCCCCCTTTTTATTTTGGGCCTCTTAAATTTTTAAAGGGGAAACAAAGCTTGGGCCAGAGGCACTTTAGAGAGCCCTGCAGCAACATGAGAGATCTGGCTGAAACACGCTGAAACAGTTGTGCACACATGTCACGTCAAGACCTGGGCGGTAAGGTGAAATGCTGGGTGCTTAAGATCTAATGGACGCAACCAGTCCCATCCTCACCCAATCTCTTTCTCAGACCATTTAGCACCTCTTGCCACTCTAGAGGCTGCGGCCACAGTTGTGTCTGTGCGATCCTATAGCTTCACCATGCAAGGCAAGCCAGTCATGACAGACAATATTTCAGTTTACATTTGGGCACCGTCTCAGGAAATTCAGGGAATCGTGGCAATGTTGTGGAGCCGAAGGGAACCAGCCCCTTCTTTATTGCTCTTTAATAAGAGCAGTGCAGGCTGGGTAAAGATCAATGATCTCAGAGTGTTAGCATTGACTAGGGCCTACAGCTCCCAATCAAGGCCCCCTCTCCCACCTAATGTTACATTTAATGAGCCAATTAGTCCACAATGGCGTGGCCGTCATCTTAAACTGTTGTTTACTCTGCATTCATTATTAATATCTCATTGTTAGGTATGAATAAAATTAAAAGGAGCAGCGAGACCATTAGCTCCCCATGGTGGATGCTTATTAAGATAGGATGCTTTGTTATCTGAGGAAGGGGTGGGGTGGTAATTGTTCGTGGTGGGCAGGATATGCTGGTTCAGTAGCGAGAGCGGTTTGATTTATACAACATTGGAGATGTTGATGCATGCATGTACGAGAGATGGAGAAGCGTGGTTGGCTCTAATGTCTGTGAGGGAAGAACAACAGCCTGCATCCAGTGGGGTCAGATGCTGTTTTAGCTCTCTCGTAAACACTCTAACTGTTCTTTTCCTCCAATTCTTAGTCTCCTTTTTCCTTCCCTCCCTCTCTCTATTCCCTCTCCCTTAACAGATACATTTGGGAGGAGTTATAAAAATTAGTTTTTACCCCCTCACTTTCACTGTATTATTTTTTTTCTTTGTGTGTTTAATTTGTCTTACCAATTCCACATTTTGATATCATGCAAAATAGGGGATAAAAAATTAACCTGACTGTGCCTGAAGGTTTGTTGCATACTACCGTCTGGGAAGACTCCACTGTAAAGTATTTGGAAAAGGGCAGAGACTTGAAAAAATACTTGGCAGGTGATTAGATAAACCATCTGTCTGTTACCATCTATCGCGGACTGATTTTGACCAATTGGAGTCAGTTGGTAAATCAAACTCCTACTGAAGCCAGTGGAGAGAAGAGCAAAAACATCTTTTCCCTCAAGAAAAGCCTTAAGTGTCCTTTGCTCTTCTTTCAGTGAAGAAATACTCTCCAGTTCTGATAGAACTGACGCTATAGCCGCATCTACACTAACCACATCCGTAGCTGCCATTGTTGTTTTCTGAGCAAACAGTTCATTTCTGCTCAGTCAAACACATAAACCATGCCCACAGCTCATACCAGCACTTCCTCAAAGTATGCTGACTGGTCAGGTGACCAACAAATTGATAGGTTGGGACCTGGCAAGATGGGTTAGTGAAATGTGATCTCATGACTTGCAAGTCCAGCTGCTTTACAAGGATAACAAAAAAACTACCGACTGGTCAGGGTAGGTCGGTTTTACAAAACTGCTGAAACGTAAGGAAAAACCACTGATCATTCAGTAAAAGTGGAAGTGAGTCAAAATCATGTCTAACTACCATTGTTGGCACTCGTGTTCGGCACCCTTGTTCTGGCGTGGCCGGATGTTCGATACAAGGAAAGCGGGACTGAAGCCTGAGCGGGAGCGTCATGTTCCTCATGACGAAGATAGAGGGAGAGTGAGTATATGGAGGCTGTAGCAGGAAAAAATAAATCAAAAAATCAATAAAACATTAAAATCGCTTCAGTCAACAGAGCAAGACCCCAGCTGCATTCAGCAGCTCTCTGCCCAGAAAGATTCTCTGCTGCTTCTACTGATGGGACTGACTTCAAATATTCAGCAGGCAAAGGTGGGTGCACACCTCAGAGGAGTCTGACTGGGCTTCATTAGGTGGATAAAGGACAATACACAGTACATACACACATGTAGAGGTTAATGGCCTGAGTCTTGATACTTACGGCCAATCAGTGCAGTTCTTTTAAAAATTCATTAAATGATCAGTGAGACCATTTCGAATATCTCTTATTGTCCAAAGGCCATGTGGCTTGACTGATACTTGCTGCAAGGGATAGTCATTAAGTTATAACAGAAATCTACTAATGGCTATTATAAAAGACTAACAAAAGTCAACATTGGTGTAAAAGTCTTCTTTCCCATCTCTCATTCCTTCATTCTCCTATTCATCTATGGGCTCCAGTTAGAAAGCAACAGGGTAAGCCTTTTTCGGTTCCTCAGCTCCTCGCCACTGAAGCAGTGCATAATAACTCATAGCCAACATCGTGCTGGAACGCGGCAGCAATTGCTTTCAAGCTTCCACTTAAAATAGTCCTGGTGACAAGCCTGCTGCTTTAAATAAGCGCCTCAGCCTGTCTGGAGAGGCTCCTTAATCCCAGTGGTGAGAGACACTCCAACAGGAAGACACTGGGGTGAAAAAACACTCCTGCATCAGAGAGAGTGGAACAATTTACAGCAGGTGACTGTGGGAAGCAGGATTCACCGGCAGGATGAGATAGAGGGAGCGGCAGAGAGAGTGTGGGGGGTGTGGAGGACTGGAGAGGGAATAAAGATGGAATGGGAATGAGCTTACCTACAAATATCTCGGTGCCCACACCCGCACCACCTAAAATCAGAGTTGGGAGTAACAACATGTAATGGAATGGATGTACTTAAATAACAAAATAATTCAATTTTAACTAGTTACAGTTACTGAGAAACAATAGGCTACATTTGAGTATTTACTTAATGGGTAAAAATTTAATTGTAGAATATAAGATTCAGTATGTAGCAACTTATTTTTTGCACAGGACTGTGGCATAGTTCTAGCTAACGCGAGTGACAAAACCTTGACAGGCTCCAATCACCAGGAAGTATGTCCTCAAATTCTGAGTATTGTTTTGATTGATTCTCTTTTTTGAATCTTCACCACCTCTCGTCGGCAAATCAGATCAACGCACTTTATTCTTTGCAAGCTAGGACTGCCCTGCAAACAACCAGTAACATGGGGTTGGATGGTGATGTTGAACAAAAACCAGACAAAAACAGAGCTAGAAATTAAAGGAAAAAGGGCTTTAACAGGACTGTATAGTGTAAAACTTACTTAGCAGTGTCGAAAATGCTGTTAACGAAAAAAAAGCTTAATTTTAAACCTGAGAAAACATGTACAGGAAGTGAAATGCACAATACGCAATTTCTGCCACTAGAGGTCTCTCTATTGCAACAACAAAAACTAGCGTAGTTTGATGACGTCATTAGGCAACGTGGGATCATGAGATTTGTTTATATTGTTTGTCAGCCTCCACTGCAGATGAATCCATCTGACTTCCTCAAAAGTTCACAGATGACGTAATGTGTTAAAGTTTTATTTACGTTTCATTCAGTCATATTTGCTGACTTCCTTCCTCACTCTCTGACTGAAAGTTAGCAACAGGCAAAAAAAAAGAGAAATGCAACGTTACCTTGACAAAAGTTACATATTTCTCTGAGTTTCTCTGAGTCTATTTGGGATAATTTAAGCACACTACTCAACAAAACATATTAAGTTTTTTGGACAATTTCATGTGAAAGTTAATATGACCGCATTTATAAGTCAAAATTAAAACCCAATTTAAAGAATTTGTTTGAAAAGTGATCAAAAAGTAACCAAATGTAATTTTATTACTTGAATAAAGTCATTGAAATAGTTACTTTACTTGTTACATTTTTAACACAGTCACTAGGCGATCTGCAAGCTTTAATAATTTAAATGTAACCTTCCCAACACCGCCAAAAATGGATCCTTGAAGGGCACTTCAGCATTTCAAAAACTGAGATGCGCAAAACAGAAAAAGGCTGAAAAAACCAGCAAAGATAAATAAAAATTTATAAGTCCAAGGGGGCAGCCACAAAGCTCCCTCCTTGTGCTCCCTGGCCTCTGTGTTCCTGCCAAGCTGTGGTGCTGCTCAGTCTCAGCTAGATGACGTAATCTTGGGCCAGAGACAAGAGGGCTGCGACGTCATCCAAGACCTCTAGCAGCTCACTAACATCCCCCTACCACACTCAAAAGCGAGCTCTCCTCTGAGAATAGTGTGTCCAGCACACAGAGGGAACACTTTGGCTTGTCCCCCCTCGCTCAAAACTCCTTTTTTTTCTTCCCCTCCCTCATTGCCTGCCTGTCCCACCCTCTCATTCGTTTCCACTCCCAGGCTTTGCTCTCTTTCTCCCCCACTTTTCTCCCTGTCTCTATCTCTCTCTCTGCCACCCTATCGCTTCCATTCTCCTTCCTTCACCTCCTCACACTCCCACCCTCGCTCCCTCTATACCTGAGGCTCTTGTTCTTTTATAGCAAATTGAACCTTTCACTCTGAAAGAAATAATTACTCTCTGGAGAGAAAGGGGACTGCCGTGGAATGCTGATATGACACACAATGTCACCTTGCCACTCAGGAGCTGCCTGCACACCCGGCGCAGAAAAGAGAGGAGCGGGGAGGATGGGAGGGAGGGAGAGAGCAGGTCAGGGAGCGGGAAGGGTGAGGAGGGTTACAGAATAAAAGTAGTAAGAAGAGAGTAGAAAGAGAAAAAGCAGGGGTGAGGGAAAGGGAAAGCTTGAGGAAGCTGGATCTGCACTGGTAAAAGACAACAGGAGACGGAGGACGAGAAAGATGTAGCAGGTAATAAGCCACGGGAAATGAGGGAAGGAGTGACCAAAAAATATAATAGGGATGAAAATGAGAGGGAGGAGACTGACTATGAGGGCTGACAGTGGTATGTGGGACTGTAAAAGAAAAGTGAAAGGAGAGGACAAGAGAGGATACGTGATGGGGAGATAAGTCAGGTTACAGGGCTAAAGTTGGAGAAAGAGGGAGGTGGCGTATGGGGGCAGAATGAGAGATAAAGGGGGGGACAGACAGGGTGTGACAGCAAGAGACCTGACTGAGGTCAAACCTGGGATGGATCCATCTTCATCCACTGGCATTTGTGAGCTGGGGAATAGGAGCAGCAAGAGCCGTGAGCCGGATCAGTGCCACTTCCACTTATTACCCATCATGCCTTTCAGCAAAGCAGCCATGCGGTCGTGCTCCGGCCGCTGGGAAGCTAAACGGCCCTTTGCGGGCTGAAAGGCGGAGGGGACGGGGGGGAGATCAGGAGGAAAGGAGGAAGGGAAGGATAAGGGTTTTGAACCCCGTGATGCTGTCAGAGGCTCTCAGACCGAGCCCGCGGCTGGATCCAAACTAACTGTGGGGAAGTCCATGCTGGATCAAGGGGACTGCCAGAAGTTTCTGCCAGTGTAAATTTGATCAGCGAGAGCTTTCAGGCTAAATATGGTTATTAAAAATGTTTCCACAGTAAAAATACAATGAGTAGATAACATGTTCCTTTGTCAATGAAAACTATGTGTACAATTTAAGTCAGTAAATGAAGACTAAAAAATATTATGAAAGATGGTTGAATGGATCAGGGACTTCTAAGAATATAGTACTAAGAATATAGTACAATATACTGACAGCAGAAACCAAAGGAGAAAAAACATTTTAACTTATAAACACACACACAAAAAACCCCTAGATGTGTCCTTTGCACTTGTAAATAACTCACTGCTGTCTGATGACTCGCTGCGCTTACAACTGCTCTTTGGGGCAGCACTGAGGTATCACCACCTTAAGTTTATGTGCCGAACTTGTTTGTTAACAGTTGCCTATTTACACACTCAGCAATGACAGAGAAACAGAATAGTGCTGCACAGTGATTCAGGGTAGAGCTTCTGTCACCTGCCAAATGTAAATCCGATATTCACTCTCTTTCAGCTGCTTTGCTCCCAATCAGATATCTGGCTCTTCAGCTGCTAAACGCTCCACTATGTTTACTGTGTCTGCCTGCTATTTGTTACCAAAAGAGCAGTCTGCTGCAGCTAAAAACTACACTACAAAGGCAGTGAGAGTAACCAAAACAGTGAAGGTGAGTACCTAAAACGAGCTGAAACTTAATTTAAAGGTCCCTAAAGACGAGTTTGACTGCCTGTTTCCAGAACATTGACTGTGGTGTTGTGATGTAATCGCTATTCAAACACTTAAACAACCAGTGAACGGGCTTTAGGGGCGGGACATAAGTTGGAGGAATCTGATTGGAGTGTTGTTGGCAAGTGTGGTTACCACTTGGCAACTGTTACTAGGGCTTTGCTAAATTTTAACACCGAGCTAGCTTTAGTTTATTTAATATTTACAGTTATATGTAACAGGTAAGAGCAGCTGCATGTCCGCTCAGTAGCAGACCTGGCCCTTTAGCTGACTGGTATCCATTCCTGCCTGTGTTACTGGAGGTCCCGAGTTCACGTCCCAGTCCAGGCAGTGGGTGCTGCGCTAACCATGTTTGGATGTTACATTTCTGTCAACAGGTGGATTGGTGTGATATGAATGGTTGAATTAAAAAATGATTCAACCAATAACAGCCCAAGTCAATGCTGACATCATGGACCCAAGAGTTTTGTTTCAAATGAAAGATGGAAGTGGCAGACTTTAATTTAAAAATATGAAATAATTCATTTTTTGTTATTTTTTGTCATACATTTTTAAATTTGACTAAGAAAGGAGCAGGGATATGGTCCAAAAGATCTGAAAGTACATTTTTGAGTTCAGCTCTTCCTTAAGGCTGAGGAGAGCTTTGGATTCATGTGATTATTGTCTGTAGGCTCATAACTACAAGGACCCCTTTCAGATCGACACTTTAGCCTCGTTTCCACTAAGCAGTAGATTTCAGTTTTGTATGGTACAGTACGCATCGGAACGATACCCCTAGATCTGGCTTGCATTTCCACTGTCAGCTGTACCCTTACTTGGTGGGCGGGGTTTATGCTGGATGCATATGAGCTGTACTGCAGGAGTGCACCTGTGAGGGCGCCCTGCCACTTTCTTCTCCAGGTGAAAATTATTTCACCTGCATAAACCAGTAGAAATTCATGCACACTTTGTAAAGTGTTTGAAAATCCAGTTGTTACTAAAGTGTATATGTCATGATGCAAAAGACAAAACAAACAAACAAAAAAAAAACCTGTCATGTCATTCTTTGATATTTTAAAATTAGCAGCCTCTTAGCAATGACAAAATTTTTTGGATACTACTTTTCTGTTATATGCTTGTTAGATTTTCACTGTTGTTGCAATATTATCATAGAATAACTTGTGAAAACTTCAGTTTAGGGTGGGACCCTTCTACAAGTTATTGGTCTAGATGAAATGGTGACGAAGCCGGGCAGAAGTTAATTAAAGCAGTATTACACTAATTTTACTTATAATAATGTGTGCTCTTCAGCCTCTATACAGTGTTTGTCCTGAGGGATCTTTATTATATATCTTATCTTATTTATTATGTCTTTATTATATGTATTATATTTAAAGAATCAGAAATAACCCCAATGATGTAATTAACTCATCTCAGCTTTGGCTTAAGACTTGAGGTTTTTACCCCAAACTAATAGCAGACCACAGTGCAAAAGTAAATCGCTGAAATACCTCTTTAATGAATTTTTTTGATTGAATAATTTAAATTACTCACTGGCTAGAACAGGACTAGTTTTTGATAAACTAATATTAAATTTAAAGTAAGTAAAAGTACTGCGACTGTAGGTACTGTTTAATTCAAGTAGTGAACTAATATACTTATGTAGATTACAATTAATCTCTTGTATCTTTACCAAAACTCACTGTGGTCTAAAATTTACGGGATATTTCTAAGAACTAAGAAATGAACAAATGCATGTATATGCATACTGTATATGCATCTATACAGCCAACCTCCAGCACCCTTTTCCACTTTGGCTTGTGGAATGAGTGCTATTTTTAATATCTGCTCGGGTGCCTTCTGAATAATGGGCAAGTATTACTCAAGGTCACAACTCATTTGTCAGGCTGAGAGTTGAAGGTATGGCCC
>JAQLOL010000002.1:22608081-22634709 GCA_029783665.1 Naso thynnoides | reverse complement strand
TTGAAGGTATGGCCCAGTGCACTAAGGCTAACATTCAGCTTTTATTCCGCTGATAAAACCCACAGCAGCTTTACGAGTACAAGCAGTTAAAAATGGAAGAATAACAGGCATGGGTAAGACAGTAGTATGGGGCAGACAGTGCTGGACAGCAGAGTATGCAAGAGAATAAACTGCAGTGAAGGAAGGAAGATGAACAGAGTTTCGGCTTGGACCGAATTGGAGAAAATCCATCAGCTTATTGCCTCGTGATGTTATAACAGAACGCCAAAGGTGTCAGGAAGGAGTGGCTCCGAGGATAAATCATGTTGCCTCTGCCTCCATGACAGCTTTAGTCACAGTGACGTCCACAAAGGGGCTGGGGCGATCAAACGGGAGCTGTGATGACTTCATCCAAATGTCACACACACAGTGCTACAAACACCCCATGTCTCTTCGGGTGAGCATTATTTGATCCTGAGAGACGGGCTCATGACAGGCCATAACATGACAACTAGTCACATATCTAAGACGGTGAATGACAAGACACAGTTTGCAAAGTCTATCTATAATACATAGAATAGTAAAACAGATACGAGGAGGAGGATACCACTACCATGTCATGCCTTACAGCTATATTATTAATCATAGGGGTTTGCAGTTTACTGTCACACAACTGTAAACTATTACTGTGCACTGCCACTGTGTGCTTGCAGCCTCACAACCCCTGGTCTTAGGTTATTAAATCCTACAGCCTCCAGCATGCATCTCCAGCTAAGATGCTTCCAACCCTGGCCAAAGACTTTTATCTTCCTCCCCAGCACAGGCATGGCACCTCCGTGATGCTTTCAATTTTCTGCTCTGTGCTTCTGTGTTTTATGGTCCTGTGCAAAGGTTCCAGACTGACTGGCTGGGCTGACCTGGACTTCCAGCCTGCCCGGTGCATGTGCAGTGGTTGGGGTGACATCAAGGCCACTGGCCAACCAGGGACAAGGCTGTGTGGCATCATCAGCCAACCACAGAACACATAGACACCCCATCCACAGATACACAGGAAGACATCATGTTCCACACATGCTGGCAACACATGCCGCGCTCACATGCAAAGAATAATCACAGCACACAGCGCAGGGCTGAGGTGACATTTGCTTTAGTCCGGAATACTATGGCTCTTTAGAAGGCCCATCCTTTGCTCGGAACAAAAAGCAGATTTTCATTGGCACAGTCAAAGAGTCTGAGCCAGTCTTTGTTTTTGTCCCAGTTCCTATGAAAATGGGTTATGCAAAGCTGAAAGGGAAATCAAATCCCTTTCTAAACCGGGCCCAAAATCTGCAATTACCTGTATGGACAGATGGGTGGAATAAGTAAACCACAGCAACTGTACAGTCAGAGCATCTGAGCACAGGGAGGAGTCTGGCTCTGCTTTTATGTTAAACAGTGGACGATGAACACTGGGTAAAAGCCATATTTTTCTTTCTGAATGTCCTGCCTGCTTCTATTCATGCATTAACTCAACTCCACCTGAGCATTAGCTCCAAATGGCTATTTATTGCATCAGTGACTTATCACTGGTGAATGAGATAGTGGTCGGTGCATTCTGTGAGACTGAATCTGTGAGGGCCACTGAAGAGACTTCATTACATACTGTACCAACCCTGTCAGATGTCAAAATACACAATATATGACAGACTGAAATTACAGACTGCAGATGAAAACCGTACAACATAATTCAGTTATGAGTGGGGCAGGATATATATGGGATTTTTGGGGTGATACCGATACTAATATTAGAGAGCAAGAAAAGTCTCATTTTCAATATATCGGCCAATATTGTATATATAATATCGGCTTAATGTGGTCATCAAATACTTGTGAGAAAGATGTGTAATGGAGGTAGGATAACCTACAATTAAAAAAACTTTGTTCCAAACATTATTGCAGTAAACAGTAAACACTTTACTTGTTAGCTGTTTAAAAAATGAACAGCTATCTGCTGGACGAACTGAGTGATAGTTCAAGCTTTTCTTCTGGCTTAAAAAACAGATTTAACATCAGCACGTTATGGAGAATATGTACGCAGATTCCTGTATATCTGTGATAGGCAAATATTAACAGATGATATCAGCAATCCGATATATTGGTTGGTTGTTAAGACTAATCTACTCTGAGCACATGGAGTCTCTTTGTGAAGAAACCATATTAGTTATTGTTGTTGGTTGGGTTGGAGATATGGAATAGAGATAGGATAACCATATAAATAACCAGTGTTCCTCTCCTGTGAGCATCCACTAAATCAGCACACATTTCCCACGACCTTCCACTTCCCCTGGCTCCAGTATGTCAGTTGCTTTTGCTGCCTAAAGGCACTGCATGGATCCAAATCGAATCATTACTTGTGTCGAAACACTCCAAACTTAGCTTTATCAGGTGTAAATACAAGGTTGATGGGAAGGTAACTCGATAAGGAGGATTTAAAGCAACTGTTAAAAGATGGCCTAATGACCCAGCTCCATACTGAAGGCGCAGCTGTGCTCCAGGACCTCTAGGTGTCTCCCTCCCTAGTGTGTGATTTGGTTCAGCTCCTCTTCGTGCATTTTGTACATGGTCAGAGTGGACTAAGGGGCAGGGTTCAGGTGCCTGCAAAATCCCTCCTCAAACCCTGAGCTTCTCGCACAATTAAATCTAAATCCCATGTGAGGTATGAGGCAAGAATGGAAGAACCCCCTTCGATGAAAAGGCTGGAATAGTGAGCAGAGGTTTTTCCTGTGCGGTGGAATATGGTGTGATGCATTACATCTTTCAACCCAGCACCCATAGCCCACCGCTTAGCTGATCTTTGAAAGATATTGCTTATAAAAGAGATGACTCCAGGCGACGGCCAAGTTCTGTAGTTTTATTACACCTTGGGGCTACAGCGGCCTGTCTTTGGAGAGATAAGGTTGTACCCTTTTCATTTTGTATCCTCCGGCCGATATTTTAAGCTGGCTTGTTAAGGGCAGGCGAGCTGAGTGCTGGAACAGAGTTTGATGCATGGCTTTACAACAGGAGCCGGGCCCATAACGCTCAAAGGCCGATCATTACTGACCTTAATAGCCCAGTCTGCATCTGGGCTTGATTGATCGTGCCTAGCAGGTTGTGAAATGCGCCATCTGGAAGGAAGGAAGGTGAGATGGGCAAGCAGAGACGAGGGAGCGGGCAGGCAACACCAGCCGAGCACGGAGGAAGGGAAAAGAAGACTAGAGAGGGAGGAGGGAGGGGGAGAAAAACACAAACCTAGACGATCTTGTACTGACATTGATGGCCATAGTGGGATGCTGTAGAAACTTAACTGCACTAAGAGGCCCACCAAGCACCATAAACCCTGTCCCTGACATAAACAACAACACTTAGCCAGACTAGGTGTATACAATATTCATCTGAGGAGCTGCTGCTAGGTAACTCTTGTTTACTTGCTCTGTGTGCTTAGACAAAATCGGCACTGCTAAGGTGAGACAGCAGGATGGGAGCGTTTCATATGAAGGCATGTGAGCCTCTTGCATGTGTGTATAAATGAGGAGGGTGGTTAGCGTCCTCCTACAGTGCTTTTTATCATAAAGTCTGCATAATGTATGATCCTCGACCGCTACATTGTTGCTTCAGATTATCATAAGGCATAAAATATTCTGCTGCAAAACTGAAGCCAGAACATCGCTAGGTCACCACTTTGCATAAACGCACCCCCATAAACAAAGAAGCTGGTCTCAGTGATGCAAGATTAAAAATAAAATCATACCATTCAGAAGAACCCTTTGTTCCAGTTCTAAATCTTTCATGTAGGAAGCGGCACATCCTGTCTGTGCTTTGTCCGAAGTTCATACATAGTAACTGTATCACTCAAACCATTCATGCGCAATGAAATCTCACTTCTATAAGTATTCAAGTTGGCAGAACACCATCGAGCAGCTCTTTCGCGTCAGCTCGAGCTCCTGAGAGACCATCAAACTCGTGTTCTCCATTACCACACTCTCCTCTCACTCAGTCAGCAATCGTAACTACAGTAGGGTGAACTAATGTGTATCTAGTACAGAAAAAGGACTCTGACAGACTCCTTTTTGCACTTCATTAGATCAATTATTTGGCTTACTGGGTCATTTGACCGAGCCAAATCAAGTGAGTTATGATAAATGCAGAGAGCCTTATATATATTTATATAAGCACTGTGATGTTTGATATCAATATGTTCACATTTCTGCATTTGGCAGAAGCACCGGCACAATTCACAGCATGTGACGCACATAACTTGGGTCTGTAAAAATGTTTAACAGCAAATTTATGTGTGCTGTAATCAGCACCGCAAAATGTATCTGGGGCCAAATTTACAGGAGGGAGGATGAAACATCTGGTATAAGGTAGGTTAGGGGGAAAAAAGGAGTGAAAGAATGCATACAGTTTGTGTGCATGTTGCACTAAGTGTATTGCCCATATGCCTGTACACAATCTTGTATGTGTGCAAAAGAGATCAAGACGTGTGCACTGACTGTAGGCTTGTGCATGTGTGCGTAAGATTTTAATTTGCTTGCATGAGTGTGTGCTTGCAGGAGTGTGTGTGTGTGAGAAAGGGGAAAGAGATGACAGAGGGCCAGGTGGAACGGAGACTTCTGTCGCTGACTCAACACCTTTCTCATTTTATTACCAAATCATCCATGACAAACAGCTCTGGCGTTTGGCAAAGGTGATGCAGGCGGGATAAAAGCTGGGATGAGAGCAGAGGAGGTCACCTCAGCGCTTCAAACATTGCATCGGTAATGCAACATGTCTGTGTCGCTTCAAATATCACCTTTACATGATGCAGTCATCCATGTGTCATTTTTAGATAGGCCAGGGGTGACAGTGATGGCCCTTTGCTTCCTATAGACTCCCGCCACCACAACACAAGAAGTCGGTGACGGAGAAATGTTATCACCCGAGCAACTACTGAAAGAAAATGCTCGGTGACAACACAATCGATAGAGTCCATAAAATGTGAAGCAATCATTCTTTGCGAGCATTCAAATCCAAGTCAAGGATAATAATGAAAAAATATTTTAAACACCAAGATGAAAGTGCAGATAAGATCTATTTTATTGAAGAACAATAACATCATATTGGTTATTTTGTGCAAAACACAGCCGACAAAAAACGAAATTCTGGAGTTAAATGTACATTTTTACTTAGTTCTGCTGCACCTGTTTGTAAAATCCTCCTCATATAACAACAGGAATATTTTTTCTGACCCTTATTTGTGGCTGGTGTTAGATTGAGCAGATGTTGTTCAGACAATCCAGTGCTGCGGTGTGCGTTTGGAGGGCAGGCCTGCCACTCTTTGATGTCAATGAGAAAAGCCAAAGCCTTTTGTGGCTACGTGAGAGGGAGCAGATTAGCCTGATTGACGGCTATAAGATGCTAAGGATGGAGCTTGAAGTGCAGCAAGCCAGGGCGTTGGAGTGGAATGGAGTTCATTCATGAGTTACGAGTCTGTTTCAGTGATGTAGTAAAAGACGAATAAATCCTCCCAAACAGCCTGTGAAAAAAAAAACACACACACAACCTGAGGCTTGTGATGGAGACTCGTACAAGACAACAGGCAGAAGACTGAGACACTGGTGGCTGACACACATACAGTATGCCAGAAAATCTAACCACAAATCAGCACCAGATATAGTAAACAGCAGAAAATACACATCAAACTGCCATGCCACTTCAAACAACATTTTTTCCCACAGTCGAGACAGCGCTGAAAACAGGCAGCGAGTCACCCTGAGGACTGTCACGCTCTCCTTTGTCAAGTTTGTTTTTCAAGGAGATGCTCCCTACTTAAAAGGCTGAGGAAGCCCGTGTAATGTCCTGGACAGACAAGGAGCAGGTTGATATAAATACCAACAAAGCCAAGAGCTTGTCTCTGCCTCAGAACGGCCAGACCTGCAAGGACAAATGACCGTCCCTGATGCTGTCCCTGAGTCCCTGTGCTTAAAGAGGCCAGTTTAAGGTTAAGAGGACCTTAGCCCACCAACCACCACCAAGCTGCATTTACAAAGTCAAACTTCTCCTCTCATGAGAAACCTAAGCTGGGATGTGTTTTTAGCTGAAGGTAACCTACTTTACACACAGTATAGTAACTGAAGTTTTGACTGAGGGGGAAAATAAGACAAGAAAATAAATGACTCAGGAAAAGGGTTTGTGTCTGCCATTAGGCTGGAGCAGCTAAAAATCTAATTAGTTTTCAGGTGTCAGTAAAGGATATTCCTTGACTTCCTGTTTATTATTAGACTGATGGGTGTAGAAGATCCCAGTAGAGACCAAGTGTTAGGGATTAACATGTCATCACAGAAGGGGGAACACAGACATTTTGACAGTTACACTCGTGAGCCGAGGCTTCATCTAACACCTGCCTCACACCTCCTGTCCAGAAGCGCACCTGTTCTGACACAGTGTGAGGCTGAGCGCCGTTCCTGGAGCAGTGTTTACACCTGTCCTAGCCTCGCAGCAACACTCCACAACAGGGAAGAGTGAGAGGAGCTGAGGATCAAGGAAATTAGGGGAAAGAGGAAGATGCAAAAACAAGAAATTGATGGAAATTTCCCGCAGAGAAGCTGGGGTGGAGTAATGGCGATGCCTGAACACGCTCAGCAGCGCCGTGGTGTCGAGGTAACATTGATGCATGGTGTGACCTTACTTGTAATGCCAGCCTTAATCTACGCAAGTGGAATAAATGAAGTGGGGCCGCTGCAGACGTGTCACCCAGACTTATAAAGACAAATCCACCGTCGCTCTGAGCTGTGTACATGTATTCATAAAAGTCAGAAAGACGTCTCGACAGAGTGGAGTGCCCAGCATTGCTGGCTGGCTGGCGACGAACACATCCAAGCTCGTGGTTGTCAGGGCTGCATGGAGCTGTCATTCATTTGGTGTAACACACAGAGAGGATGTGAAGATGAAAAATAGATGGCAAGAAAAAAGTCAGGAAAAAAACTGAGGAAGAGAGTAAATAGTGAAAGAGCAAAAGACAATAAAACGGCAACGTTTAAGTAAATTATTGTTCTTACATCATGTTTCATGCAATATATTTCACTGTAACAGTTATACCAAGTGACACAAAAGAGAACATATTTGTAACTTTTAACAACATATGAAGGATAGTTAAAAATAAACAGATTCATATTGTTTTTAACTTTCACCTCTCAATGGTAAATCGTCATTGCAAATATTGTATTATGTTAAAATAATCCCCTTAGCCTTTAGTCAAAAGATTTACACAATTTGGCCTTTTTGTTAGAGGCTCAAGGATTCCAATGCTGCATTAATCTGTTTATGGCCTTAACTTAAAAATGATCAATACAGAGGTAAGCATCTTTAGAGGGGGATCTGAGCTTGTGTGAGCTTTTGAGAATGATTTGTGAGGACAGCACTTGAACCTTGAGATGAACTGCCTTATTGCAGGCCCCAGTGTGTGCTGACACTAACACAACTTGCCATAACACTTATTACGTTTTAATGACGGATGTCCTGACAAACAATGTTTTCTGCCGGATAGCCGACTGGCTGTCAAGTTAGCTGAATTCAATTCATACTTGGCTGGCTTTATTGGCGTGTAGTTCAAGTAAAGAGCCATCATTGATCACTGCGCGTTTAGTCTGTTTGTTTCGGAGCAGTGGGAGCTGGCCGGATTGACAATGTCCTTGATAGATGCTGGGCTGACAGTGGACATATGGATGTTGAGCACTGACACGTGCAATAGACACTGCGATTGGGGTGTGTCTAACATGCCAACAATCTCATGTCCACCACGAAGCCGGCTCCCCCTCCCCTTCCTCCACCTGCCCCCTGTCCGCTCCTCGCTCTGACATGGCTGTGATTAATGCCCCTGGCCAAGATGATGATAATAATGATCATAATTAATCAAGGGTTCTTCCTGCACCTCTAGGAGCCCACAGTGACCTGGAAAAGACACTGGACCTCTTTTTTCCCCTGTTCTCCCTCTTCCTCTCTCTCTCTTCCTCCCTCTCCTCCTCCCTTCTTCCTTGTCTCACTGACAGGCCTGAACCTCGGCCCGGCAGAAAGAGCCATGCATTATCCTGCCATCACCACTTCTATTTATATCACACCGTCTATCACTATCACTTACTCTCCTCCACCCGCCTTTCCTCCGCCCGTCCCTCCAAAGTGGAGTTTTCTTAAAGCTGCCCCATATTTCCTGGTGGAATAACGCTGCCTATGCAAATGGCTGGGAGTCAAAGGAGCAGCCTCAGTGACAGTGAGAAACTATCATCATCATTTTTTAGACACAGACAGAAACAACGTCCAAAACAAAGGCACCACCTCTTGCTGCCTGAGGCCTGGCAGGAGTCTCCCACTCACTCCCCTCTGTAGTGCATTCCTGAAGGTTTGACATGTTGTGTGTATGTGTGCTGGTGTGTGTGAGAGAGAGAGAGCATTTCTGTGTGAGAGTGTGCCTCTCACAGAGATCTAGAATATATGCAGCTGCAGAATGATATTTTAAATTCCTTGGCGGCTGCCAGGTAACAGTAGCCTGGAGCGATGGAAAAGTTTTTTTGTCTCACCTTCTCTTTATTTCCCCTGGTGAGGAGGATACAAAGCTCTTTTGCTCGGCTGAGTCGTGCGTGCCAGGCATGTGTTCAAAACACCTCCCTCCTCCCCCAAGCTACTCAAATGCACGTTGCATGCAGTTTGTCTTAGTTTTTATTTGCTGTCTCTTAACACACGCCATCCAGCAGTACTGAAAGGCTTTAAAGTAGGTGCTGTCATTGCTTACAAGTTACACAATGCATTGACCCCACACTTTAAAGTGTACGGTAGCGTCACCAAGAGCAGCTCTGATTTGAAAAGTAGGGCCCAACCAATACATTGAGATTATCGGCCAATATTGGCTTATCCCGTACTGATATCTGCGCATATGTCCTCCAATATGCAGTGATATTATATGAAATGAAGCTGTTTTTTAAAGCCAGAAAAAAATGCTTGGACTACCGATTTCAAGGTGTAATTATGGAGTCTGTCCAACAGAGGGTGGTCAGCAAATAACTAACAGTGAAACATTTACTATTAAGTGAAAAGATGGAAAAAAAGTTTGTTAAAATGTAGGATATCCTGCCTCCATTACATATCTTTGTCACAAGTATTTATAACCACATTCAGCTGGATATCAGAATTTTCTTGCTTCCTCTTATTAGTATCAGCATCATCCCCCAAAAATCCCATATAGGTCGAGCCCTTTCAAAAACTGTAACTACCACCACAGTATTTTACGTAACGCAAAGTGATGCTTCAGCAATAGGCCACTCTTTCTTTCCTGTCTTCACCAAATGCTCTATTTGTGTATTTTTGTCAGTTCGTGTTGTGACACATCGCTTATCTCAGTCTGTATTTAGGGATTCTCTGGATCCCAGCAAAATTACGGCACTTGCCAAATCCCCCTGTACCTCTGTGCCAGGCCCAGCCGCCCACGGTGGATCCTGCTATGGAGACAACTGCACATGACATCATCAGAGCTCGACCCACACACAGCTGGAACAAAGGGAGACCTACATTTACCCTTATACCAACCAGGTGGCCTACATTCCCAAATTGCATAAGATACAGGATCTTTTCTTGTCCTTCGCTCGTACGGTGTTTCTCATGCATTTCATAATGTCTCACCAGGCACTCCTGCCAAATTGAGTCCTTAAAACAAACAGATGAATACATGGTTCATTGCCTGTTAGTATCATTATCGTCATCACTGACGCTCAACCCAACTACTAAACACATATGTACTAAAAATGCACAATAGACCTGACTCCATCTGAGCCAGAAGTGCACTCTGCCGATTTACAGCGCCATTCCTCTCAGCATAAGTGCCATAATGCTTTATGATCTGATTCCAATTCTATGTTGACACCATGAAATGAAACTGTTACGTCTTACCAATGGTAAAACACGAACCGAGTTTGCTCCACAGCCTCGCATTCAAAACATCCGTGGATGTCTTGGTCCTAGTGTCCACCCCCATTATAGGAACAAAGTGTGGCCACAGTCAGAGATAAAAGTCTAAAAAATGTGAATAATAACTGAAAAGCAAAGAAATCGCATTGACTAAAGCTGGTATTCACATTTATTCTTGCGACAAATAAAACTGCAAAAAATGAGATAAGATGTTATTCATACACAAGGTCATTCAAAGTCACATTTGCTGAAGTTATTGAATTGTCAAGGCTGCAGAATATGTCAGCACATAGCTCTTTTCTGTCCTTTCATAATAGCGTGGGGTGGTGTGCTTTGAGAGGCCGGCGTTGCTTTGAATCTGTTGTGGCCAGAGTTTGAGGGGTCAGCCCTCCCTCACAGGCCATCTCCAACCTACCCAGCACAGACCTTGAGCACACTGCAAAGTGAAAAAAATATTGAGTGATTGATGTATGGACACAAAAAATAAGCAGAAAGGGATGTTGGGAAGGAAAAACAGGGAGGAGTAAATGGAGAACGTCTCAGTTGATTCGGGGGAACAGGTGAGGCAGCAGGTTCTGGCAGCAAAGCAGTTATCTTTCGTCTTTGGGGCCAAAGTGAAGAGCCTGGAGGCACTGACTGTACAACTGCTCTGCCAAGTCTGCGTCTAAGCGAGTCTAAAATAAAAGCTTCTTAAAAAAATACAGTATGTCTGCACATGAACACAAAGATGCTGTTGATAACCTTGCACTTGTGCTGAACATCATCTCTCCCCAGGAAGCTGAAGGCAGGGAGGAAATATTGACAGAAATGTTTTCAGATTATTTTCTCATGACTAAATCAATACACAGATGGGCCATCTCTTCAGAGCAGAGTTAGGATGGAGTCATTGTGAAGGTCAAGCAGTTAGCCCATTAAAGAGGGAGCTAGGCACGCGATTTGGCAGCACGTCTCTACCTCCCTCTGCATGGCACAGAGGTAGCAACCTTGAGTTGATTAGCAGTAGAGACGGCTCCCACGACGGAGGAGACCCCTGCCTCATAAAATCTAGTGCTCGCTAGCAGAACAAGGGAGCCTGGGAGAGGGGAACTAGAGGGAATTCAAGGCAGAAGAACTGCCTGCCTGGCTCATCTTTTACGGGACAAATTAAAACCACAGCGGAACAAGTCATAAAACAGGAAATAATGAATTCAATTATACTTTTTAGTGTTTAGGGGCTGCTGGTGAGATGTGCTGAGTGGGCAACGCGAGACGCGCGCACAGCAGCGGGCACAGACTGATGACTATGTTGGTGGCGCTGATCTTTGCTGAGGGCTGCGTGTGTGCTGACTGCATGTCTGCATGCCCCCAGGAGCAGTTTAGACCTCGACAGGGCCTTCATTAGCAAATGAATGACTCTTAATTGGCCTGGCAAATACACAGGATGCTTGTTGATTATAGGGAGGCTTTTTTTTCCCAGTCAGTGCTTGTATTTCGACACAGATGCACAAACACACAAAGTCTATACACAGCAAGATGGAGCTAAACTAGCAGAAAGGCAAAGCTTTAGCGCAGGCAATACTGACAATAACTGTCATGTCATCAAAATGATAGACAATTCAAGGCTTTGCTGTGCCAGGTTAAAAAAAAAGGGCTTTAGCCGTCAACAAAGGAGCCTGACAAAGAATTCTGGGACATATTCTCTCTCTTCTATCTATACTTCTCTCTATCTCCCTCTACCTCCCACCACCTATTTTTCACTCTTTTTCAATCCGCTCTCGCTTGTCCCCTGGCATTACTAACACCTCAGCAGGAGGGAATATCACAGACAAGAGTCCTGGTGTCCTAGATTCAGCAGCACTGGCAGGAGCACAGCGCATACTGGCCTGTCGTACTAGCTGCCATACAGGACTGAAAAATCCGCCACGCTAAGCAGCCTGGTTCAAATTCGATACAGATGACCCCATAGGACCCCCAGTCACTGTTTAAACAGACTTACAGCAGCCATGTGGTGTGTTTGGGATTATTCCTACGGTATTCTCTATGTTTAGGTTTGTTATATCAGAGATACCATCGGTACACTCTTTTAATCTGTGTGTGACAGTTTGTTTGAGCATTTCTGTGGGCTAAAAGATAAATATATAAAATGAAAACAGAGAGTATAAGAATAAACGTATTGATCATGACTTAATATTTGTGGATCTTTGTGTAAATAGGAGGAGACGAGAGAGACCAAGAGAAGGAAAGGAAGAAAAAAAAGCAAGAAAAAAGTAAAGAAAGGACAGAAACACAAAGAGTTGAGGGGACAAAGAGACAGAAAGAAAATGGTATCTCAGCAAAGTCAAGTGTCGTCTCTGTGTCCCAGCCCCTGGTGTCACTCACCCACTGCCAACCTGCCAATTAAAGCCCTGATTAAAACCGACAAAGTGTCTCCAAATGAAGAAAGAGCTGTTGGAGGTCTTAACTGCTGAAGCCTGTCAATTACACTGCCAGAGGAAAGCGGTGAGGGAAGAGCAAGAGGGTATAGCAATGACACGCGGAGCAGGGGGCACAGATGAATGTAAGATCTCTCATGCAATGCTCTATGACTCCCCATGCTCCTCCACAAAGATAATGGATAATGTGGGAGGAGGAATTTAACAGAGAAGTTGACTTTTAAATTGTTATTTTGTTCATTCACCCCCCACCCCTTCAGCTTGTCTGCTCTTCTGTGAGGTTTTTCTTTGCAAAATGGATTTTAAAAAAATAGGATATCTGCATAAAAGTTTCTCATATTTGAGGGAAATATGTGTCATGTGGTTGACTTCACATACTGTACCTACAACACAGTGTCCCTTTTGTTACCTCTTGTTGCCACTGTTAGCCATTGATGCCCCACACTGATGGGCTCAGCAGCAAAGCCCTCAATCCCAGATAAACCACCCACAGTGTACATCAGCTGCTAAAATATGATGGTATTGCTGAGGTCATAAATCTTGTTTTAGTGGGAAGGGGAGAGAGAAGAAGCCATGGTCTCCCCTGCATCGTTACGGCAGCATCCCTGCGGCCCATTCCACCTCCATTTAAGCTAAATGTCAACTTTTCAGCCCCTTTTTTTTTCTTCTTTTTGCTTCCTGCAGTTGCCATTTGTTTTAACACAGGGGAAGGAAAGTAAGAAAATAAGTCAACAGGAAGAAAACTACAAAGAGTTTGTTGTCAGCGGCTTTCAGGGCTGAGTGGATTGCCGAATGTTCTATAGTTTACGAAGAAGAAAGACTCCAGCGGAGAGTAAACTTGGAGATAAAATAGATTTCCGATCTGTCTGAATGTCTAACCCAGGAGCCAATGATATGAGTAATGAGGGTTGCTGTTTGTTATAACAATGTCCTGTACCTGAACTGAAAGAATAATTTCACATTCAACTAGAACTCTAATACCCTAATACTTCATAAATGTTATTATTATTTAGACATTAATCATCATTAAGAACCCTAATGATATTCTTTCAGTTTAATTAAATTGGAATGGGATTTTTGTACTCTGTGGTGCCAAGTGAACGTACTGCAAGACGCTCTGGAAAGGCGCTCAATCATCTGCAGCCAGATGGCTGTGGATTAAGAAAAAACTGGCGTGCAAATTCACGTGGGCTGGATGGAAACAGGGAAGCACCTCGGCTATGTTATTGTTACTGTCATCAACATGGTGTTACACATCACGGAAAGGATCAATTCCCACATCATTTTGTTTCCTTTTGACCAATATGGTGGCTTTGAAGACTGTTTTAGAAGCACAAAAGAGTATATCACAAACTGTACAAGTGTCCAAACTCCACCATTAACACAAGCATCTGTTTAATTTATTCATGCTCTCTGCAGTTTTTGTTATAGTCACCTTGTAAAGGTTGGTCTGCTGCTCTGCCGTGGGAGGGAAAGATTGTGATGGTGTTGGGTGAAAAAACAACAACGACGAACAGATGAGAAAGCGCCTGCATGCCTCATAAAACAGAGATCGCCATAGAACAACCATTTCCTCGCAGCACATGGTGAAAAACACAGCTAGAGGATAGACAACAGGTGGAGGCAGAGGAGCCGACGCACCGGCCATCTGATAACATTAAGCCCCCTGAATCCCGGCACTCAACATCTCCCTCGCTTCTTTCTTTGCTCTCACCTGCACTCTTTCTTGCTTTCTTTCTTTGTCCCTCTAGCAAATGAGGCAAGAAAAAAAAAAGCTTGAAAGATTTAGAAAAAGATGTTAGAGGGAAAAAAGGCAGTCAGAAGATGAAAAAAGAAGAGAGACAAGAGTGAAGGTAAGAGTAAAGCGAAAAAGGCCCTATTTTTTTCCGAGCTGAGGCCCAAAGGTGCATGCATTAAACACTGTGTGAGGCAGACCTCACCCTTTACTACTCTAGCTTATTCAGAGGGGAGGCAGTCACTGTTAATATTTCATGGGCCAGGCAACAGTATAAGGAGGTGTAAGCTCACAGGAGACCCCCTCATTCCCTGCTCCGGCACTTCAAATGCGTCCTGTCGCATTAGTATTGTGTGTTTGTCACTGGATCATGTGTTGTACATGTATCAGCATGTGTGCATGTGACTCCACTCCTCTGTGGCTGTCTCTCTCTCTCTCACTTTACCTGACAATGCAGAGTAAATGCATTGAAGAGGAAGGCTGAGTGGTCAACGCGCTCATTCAGTGGATTAGTGATGGTAGCCTTTATCCTTGAACTGAAAAGGTGTAGTGCTGCAGAGAGGGCCTATTTATCCCAGCCCTGTGATCTGCCTGTCCACCACTAAACCACAGAAGAACATCATACAGCTGCCATAAAATCCATCCTTCCACACATTATCCTCCATAAAAAAACACTTTCCCATTATCAAATTAGACAAAATATAAAAATATGCAGACATCACAATAACTGGAGATTGTTACATTTTAAAGTGGTAATCTCGAAGATTTGAGTTACATTGTTTCTAATGGCACTTTTGGTGATAAGCTGCAATTGAGGGCGTGCTTTTGTACCTCATCTCCCTGAGTTCATGTCAAAACTAAACAGTGTTTACCGCAAGATGTTGGAAGATAGCCTGTTTCCCTTCTTCAGAACACTGACTTTTTCTTTTTCTTTGGATCTGTACTTGCACTTGAACTGTCATTGCCTGGATGCTGTATTTTCTTCTTTGTTGATCCGCCTTTAAAACTCACAGGAAATAAAAATACCAAAGCCGGTAAGACACGACTAGGAACGAGCCCATGGCGTAGCTTCACCTACTCTCTGGGCAGACCAACCCCTGTTGACTGATGTAAAAGGCGCCACTAACTGTGCACTACAAGTGATTTAGTGAGGAATTGTTGCCACAGACACTTGGCAATGCTGCAAATATAAGTGCTTTCACCAGTGGGCCATAGGCTCAATCAACATTGTTTTTATCCTTATTCTGTGTTAGATAGTGACTCAACAGACATTTATCTAAATGAAAATCTTTAAGATTACCACTTTAAAAGCCTGAAATGTCATAGGCCTGACTTGGTAATTTTACCTAAGAGTCCTTTGTCCATTGCACCAAAACAAGACGACAGATATTTTTCTTTAAAACCAATCATGAGCCTTTAATAGGCAATTGATGTGTCAGGCAACCACAAATGGCTGCCTTCCTTCATTGGAACCTCTCAAGTGTCTGCATGGGTTGAACAAAATACAAAAAAGAAGAAGCAAAAGCAGGGCATAGCCTCTTGGAGCACAAAAGACACACAATGAATCCAGTGCTCCGGTCTTGGCTTTAGAGAGGCACTTTGCTGACTGCGTCCCCTGAGTGCCAGAGCAGGAGGACAGTCCTTTGTGTTGCAGAAGTCTTGGGCCACTGAATTCCCTGTTTCAGCGATTCTTTACTGGGGACGGATCCCGAGAGGTGCTGCTTCTCCCTGGGCTCCCCCGCTGTGACTGACATCCACCTTCTGTTCTCATGTAAGGGGGCAAATGTGGGCCACTATTTGACCCATTTGAATGACTCTCCCCACTACTTGCACACGATTGTCCTTAAAGCGTGAAGTGATGAAAGGAGAGGTCATCTGTAACCACTTGCAAAATGGGCACAACAGTATAATCACATAACTAACTGAGAAAGAGCATAAAAGAAGTGGTTCTTGGAAACAAAACACTCAACTTTTGCTTGTAAAATGCAGCATTTCCATGAGCTTCTGATGCTACTCTTGTATTTTGCCAACATCTCTCTAGTAAAGCAAGCCGTCTCCTGATCAGTCACCCAGTCACTACTCAGTCTCACAGTCGTTCATCATATGGTTCTTCGACCGGGAGCGCACTAAAATTTGCAGAACAAAAGCGACATGAAGTGCTCTTACTAGTTTACCGGCTGGCCTCAGGCAGCAAGTGGTGATGAAGAAATCATTGTACATGTGTGTCCCTCTGAAGGCGTCACAGCTCGTCTAGATGGAAATGTTTTCATAAGCCTATCAAATTCATCAAGGGACTGTTTTATGGGGTCATAAAACATGGTTTGCCTCAGGTCAAAGAGTTGTTAAATTCTGATACCCATGGTGCAGCCAGGGACCAGGCTAGACCAGCTTAAGGGAAAGCAATTACTCCTCTTGAGAGTGATGTCAAGCCCTATATGGCAAGGGTTAGAGCATAACACTCAAGATACAGGTGGTGATTAAAGGCAGCACACTAATATTGTAATCTTGCACACAGTCAGGGAGAACAACGCCAAAAAACTGTTTGCAGCGACATGAACGATGGGAAGAGAAACAACTGATGGAGCTGATAACTTAATAAACAAATAATCTCTATGACATGCACACTGTTGTTTTAGATAAAACTAAAAGCAAACTGCTTTAAAACTGTGGTTCAGACAGTATCTAAATGTACTTTTAAGAAAGCACAGCTGCAGGGGTCAGATGGACAGGCAGGAGACGGGGGAAAGAGAGTGAGCGAGACACTGAGCAGCAAATGAATGCAGAAGCCGCAGAACACCTTGACAGGCAGATATCTTGCTATGCACGAGATCCACCTCAGGGGACGTCTAGCTAATTTCCTGTGAAAACAGCAGACTACCGAGGCAGGAGGCAGCGGGTGAAGGTATAACAGAGAACAGGGAGAAGGTAAACTATTTTCAGTTCCTGGAAAATTCTCGTCAGAGTTTGTTCTGTTGGCAGTACTGACACAGGACAGGTGGACGGGGAGTGACGAGGGGGGATGGAGGGATAGGAGGGGTTGTGTCTGGGTTGACACAGCTGCGATGGAGACCCCTCTCTGTCTGTGGAAGAGCGGTGATGGTGCACGATTATTCAGCACGGCTCCTCATCTGCATCTCGTTTAGGGCGCCCTGGCTCCATCATACGGTGTCTGTCTGCAGCCCCAGATTCTGGCGACAAACACTCTCAAACACTCTCAAGATAAATACATTAACACTTCCACTCCTTCTCTCTCACTCACTTTTTTATACACACACACGCCCAACCTCAGTTTCCGTAACAACAGGCACCAGCGAGAAGTACGCATTGAATGGCAAATAACAAACTCTGTTCCATCTCCTCTGCAAGGGAAATATGGTTTCTCTCTCTCATGACACATTTGATATACAGCCTTTGCAAATTAGCCATGAGGCTGCAAGTGTGGAATGAATTGATATTCCAATCATCTGCATGATATAACTGCGCACAGAACAACGGCAAAGTCATCTGCGTCGCCTTGATTAGTGAAGTACACAAGCAGGAGAATACAATTGTCTGTCTTCACTAGAAGCATACTTGTTTTCTAGCAAAGGCCTGCATCTAATAGAGGCAGCCTCCAATAAATTTGTACAAATATTCCAACAGGAACGGGAAGGCCGCTTCATCAGTGGGATGTGTTGATAAACAATGGCGGTCTCTATTAGCAGACGCTGCTGTCAAGGACGTGCGTGTCAGCCTCGCCGAGCAGAGAGAGGAGAGAAAGGACAGAGCCAATAAGATGGGAAGATAGAGAGAGAGAGAAAAAAAGACAGTAGGAAGACAGAAAGAAAAGGAAAGAGGAAATGAACAAAAAAGAGGTGAACGAGTGAAAACTGGGGGTTGTTCTCAGAAAGGTCAGGCTGATTGTCTCTGCCCAAATATGCTGGCCTTTTCAAAATTAACTTGGCAAAGGCGATATTTTCCACAAAGCCGGCATCATGAATCAAAGAAGCGTCTATAGTTCATCCCTGAAAGCAAAGTAACATCCCTCCTTGTGTGCTCCACTCACTCCTCTGACACTCCACCCTCCCGCATAGAGCTGACATCTTCAGTAATTATGTAATTAACACCATGGCAGGCCTAATTTCAGAGATAGTACATTATAATTGCATTTAGTCATTCATTAGTTAGGCCAAACATTTGAAACACTGTGCGCAGGTGTGGCAGGGGGCCAAAGGCTACTTGTTTTTTGGAATGCAATTGCAGTGTCGATGACTTGATTGGTTTCTGCTTGATATCGCTGACAGGACAGGTTTTTGCAATTTGCCAATAATTACCCTCACACTCTGATACAATAAAAAAGTCACTGGTCTCTGCTGAGATAAACCCACTGGGGTGCACTCCTGCTCACTGCCTCATGGTCTGCTTGTCTGCTGTGAATTATATCCAGCGAGCTGTATTGGACTGAATTAAATATTACAACAGAAGGAAAAACTCAGACACAAATATCTCAAAAGAACGGGACATTTTGTCTTCCTCACGCATGTGTAATACTGTACAAAATGACACTAAAACTCAAACTACCTGAGCGATACGGGCATGTTAGGAAAATCATTACAAAAACAGCAAAACTGTCACACCCATCCACAGACCGTGTCAAGCTGGTGTTGGATCAACAAAAAGCATTAAACAAACTAAAAGGGTTTACACACTGCAGCTCCCTTAAGTGCAATTTTTAAGCAAATCCACTCACAGCAAGAGGGCTTAACGAACACTTCTGTATCAGACCTTTCTTGTGATGTTGTATGCGACGGACATACTTCTTCATGGTGGGACAATGTATTCTGACTCCTTCATAATTTATATCTCATGCTTGTTGGTGTTTGAAATGTATATGCTGTATTTTTTGTGCATCTTTCCATGCTTGATATAGTGGTCTATTTACATAAAAGCACTGCCTTTTGCATTTCTGTATTTCTCCCGGAAGGTATATGCATGTGCTTTATCCCCCTCTGTTGCAAATGGGCTTTATATTGTGTAGTCCTCTAAAAAAATTTTTAGGATTTCTAAGATTTTAAGGACTTGTTTTGGGACATCCTTAGTTCAGTGTAGAAGCACTTCTCTTTTGGATCTAGCCTTAAAGGACCTTACTTGTCTATTTTTGACTTCTTACCATTAGAAGATATTGACCCATCTTCTACAAATGTTGTTAAATTCAACCTTGTGTATACTTTAGTAGATGTCAGGCTGCATTTTTAAACTCCATTTACTACCATTCATGCTGAAACAGGGTACAGAAACACTATAGGACATGTGACAGTTGCTGGGTTTTGATAACTCACCCTTCTAAAGAGAAAGTCTGCATTTATTTGATCAAAAATCGCTAAATGAGAGAGAGACAGAAGTGGGGAGCCGTGGAGACAAAAGTTACCGCACCTGGTAAAAATGTTCCTTACACATGCCGCCTTCCTAGCTTGAATACTAGCGTGAAGAAGGACTTTGACACAGAAGTTCTTTTTAATTAACATCAAAACCAATTTTCAGTTACTTTTCGTTTAAATTACAGAATACGGACAAAATGTAAACAAACATAACATCTTATAGATAAAGCTATTTTGGGAATAATGGGGTGTATGTAACCTGTGTGGCCAATGTTGACAACATATAATGACATGTAGTAACACTGGTGTGGTCCCCCAAGAAAAGGATGATGGCTGCTAACCTGATGTTACCCCTTATGTGCTGTGAGCACAAAATCTACATTTGTGTGTATTATATGTACATATTGGGATATATACTTGTGTTGATTTGAAGCTTGTTGCAATATAGGGGTTTTGTACTTCACTGGCACTACCATTTGATTATCATTTGACTAGAGTATGTCCATTAAATAATGGCGTTTCTGTTTGTTTGTGAAGTCTGAAGAAGAGCATGTAGCTCCAAATGTCACTTTTGGATGTGCTAATAAATCACACTTAATGGAGCTAAAGTGTGCTGACCTTTTTCATTTGTTTATTAATGTTAGGAAAATCAGCAACACACACACTGGTCATGATGTATTACAGCAAATTCAAAGCAGCAGTATGTCTTTGTAAGATGTTTTTGATGGATTTTTTTTAAACAATAGTAGATGCTTGTAATCTGCATGAACAGATCATAAAGTAGTAGCTTCTGACTGTGGCAAATACACTGAAGTAATTCACACTTGGTGCAAAATCAAAGGGAATATGGTTCTGGTTCGGTGACACTTTTCTTGTGATAGTGGACAAATAGTATCACACTATTATGATGTTATAGTCTGGTTGGGCAGACAGACAATTTGGTCCCAGTAAGACCAGATCTGTCCCGATTCCTGTGATGATTTCTTCAATTAAGCCTTCCTGGCAGAGAAGGCCAAATGCTTAACTAGGCAGAATTGGAGCTGCCACTAGCTAGAGGTAGCAATGGGCTCCACTTCAACAGCTCATTCATCAGCCCCGGCACTACCACTGGGCCACCTGTTCTGACACCACGCAGGGATGGAGTCATTTGCATTCTGCTCTCTCCGTCCTCCTTCCCTCTCCTCACTTTCTCCCCTCGTTCCTTTTCTTTCTTTCTTTTTTTTTGCCTATACAACTTTAAAGTTCCTCAGTGGCAGCTCTTGCAGATAATTGAATACCAGGGTTTGATTTACTCTGAAATCAATTTGGGAAGGGGCTTTTCATTCATTATGCTCCTTGGCTTTGGTGCTACGTCTAAAATCCCTCAAACTTTGGCAGGGGCTTGAACATCGTCAATTCAAAGTGAAATTAAGCAGCCTTGAGTTGGATTGACAGGAGAGTAGAGCATGATGGGATGGGTCTGTTGTTGAAGGAGGGAGTGGACTCTGCTTTCGTCTCCTCTCAACTGCTGTCTTGTCCTTTCCTCTCCTCTCCTGGGGAGTCTCTCTCCTCTGTGCTCTTTGTCACCACCAGGTGCTGCTGTGAAATAAGGAGAGAGGCGGCGACAGGAGGCAGCCATGCACATAGCTTGACATTTTAGCCAGCTCCCTGCAGACACATTTGGCAAGTGTGTGGGTGGATGTGTGTATGCCCGTATGTGTTACAATTTGCTCCTGTGAGCATGCCTGCATGTGCGTGTTTGCTCCTGTGAGCATGCCTGCATGTGCGTGTGCGCATAACTGTATGTTTGGTTTAGACGCATGCATTTATGTTTATGCATGTATTTGGTTGTGTTGATCTACAACTTCTCCTCTCTTTGATTGTTTTATCTTGTTTGTGACACCTTTTACCTGATGACAAAGCTGACACACTGAGCACATTCAGTTATGTATCAACTGCATATGATACAATATGTTACACTGCTTAATGGAACATCACGCTATGCTGTATTTGAAAACAACTTGGTGCTATTGTGAAGAAATATGGAAGTGCTTCGGCTCAGCACATACACTAAGCACTTTGTAGGGTGTAAGAGGACGCAGACTGGAGGGTTGAATACCAGCTTTCAATAAAGAAAAGGGATAACATTGTCAAGTGAACAACTGAAAGTGCGCCCTAACTGTGAGGGATGCACAAATGGACACTTGGCATCACAGTTACTGCTGGGGACATCAGCGGCAGAGATCACTGCAGGTTTTCTCCACTTTTAGAGCAATTTTTTTCCTTTAGAGCCCCCCTCCTCTCATTGTCCAACTCTCTTATCTTCTTGTATGCTCGACTCAATTGTCATCCGACTGGCTTGAGGCCGTGTTAGATTGTTAAAGCCCCCGGATATGGTAATCTGTGGGCTGCTCTGACCTTGGGAGAGTATGTTTGCAGGGTGTCAAACCCCCTAATTCATCAGAGACAGGCCATTAGCTGGCTATCCAACCACACAAACACACAATAGACGAGGAAGGAAAGTTCTCAGGGAAACAGCAGTAGCCCCCGTTCCTGAGATATCATTAGTTACTGCCTTTCAAAACTGCTGAATTGGGACACTTACCTGACTTGCCCCATTTTTTGCACCACGAGAGCCAAGATGTTGATGAATGGTTGTGAGAAAGTGTCACTACCAGAAAATGGAGAGAATAGGGTTAAGGACACATTCTAGCCAAAGTCTTCAACATTAGAGACAAATGTAGGGACATGGATGATAGCAAAACTTAACTCTGAAGGCTTTAGCATTTTGAACATTTACTTTGGTTAATGAAAAGCACACTAAATTAGAAGCCATACAATCTACAGAATGTGAGCACAAATACGTTTCGAGTCCCTCTTCGAAGGATTAGTGAATGAAGGACAGGATATGTAAATTGAGCATTTTCAAACTATTTAAAAGATGGTGAAGGGTTGCCACGTGAGGTCAGTGGTTGTGAACAGCCTCATATATCTAGATGCCAAGTGAGATGGAATAGTAATTACTCCCGTGCATCTCTGTGCAGAGACACAGCCTCTATCTTGTAAGCGGCAATGATTGACAGCCTCAATAAGAGACTCGCGCTGCGCCCCCTGCCCTCCGCCTACACGCCCCTGCGACGACTGGTCAAACCCATCGTCTGGTGCCCCCCAGGCAGGGCACGGGTGACACCTCCCTCTGATAATCCTGCCCATCACATCCATCATGCCACCCCGCTCACCCCATGAGAGGGCACAACTGAGGGAATCTAATCAGGCAGTCTAATTGAGGAGCAGGGCTAGCCAATACCCAGGTTGGGAGGCTGGCTTTGCCTGGGCAGGCTCAGGGGACGTCAATAACACTGAGCGGGTGTCGATTCATCAGACCTCCTTAATGTCATTAGCCCTGAGAGGCTCGCTTTACCCCTCTCTCCTTTCTCGCTCTCCCTTCCATCTATCCATCTATTCTCTCATGCCTCAAACTTTCTCTCGCTCACTTTCGGTTGCATCTTCTCTTGCCTGTGTCTCTAAATCTATCCATCTCCCACTCTCATTACCCTCTCCCTCACTAATCTTTCCACAGGCAATAATATGTTCACCTTGCATAACAAGTTCAGGACTTGCCTAAGAGAATGTTATATCTGTGTGTCGGTGTTTGGGAAATTAGCATGTGTACACTCTCACCGCCTCCTCTTCAGACTCCACCAGCCAACTCTTTTTCAGTGCTTCTCCTGCCTTCTTTCCCAATCTTTAGCTCCCCCAATCCACCCCAATATGTTCCTCCTCTTGCTCTCCAACAACATGTGGTGCATATTCCAGCTGTTTATTAAACAATGCCAGAGTTTCCTAGGAGCAGGTGATGCAGTCAATTACTCCACAATTACCTGGGTAATTATGCAAAGGAGGAGAGAGAAGAGCAGTAGCAGAGGGATGAGGAGGACCTTGGCAGAGGTGGAATGGCTGCGTTGGCAGTGGTTGGGGCCCAGAATGGCAAGCGATTGAGACTTTCAAGTGATAGTGCCAGGGAGGGTGCAGCTATAAAGGACAATGTGCCCCCCTCATCTGCCAGAAACATACACTTGCACACACATAAACAAACGCTGCTTCAAATGCTCAGCTTCTGCCACCTCACACTGACATCCTGATGCTTACCTCTATGTGGCTTTTCTGAGTTTTTGTTTGGGACAATAACTGTACAGTATTTCTGTGTTTTTCACTCTGTGGTTTGCTTCTACTCCCCTGACAATTAGGTGTCTTGAGAGACACCAAAGAAGGGAGGGGAGGAGACGGGAGAAAATAGGAAAACACTGCAGAGGGTAAGGACAGGAAAAGGAAGAAAAAGGTAGAATAAGAGCAGACAGGGAAATTTGTGGAGAGTAGCAGAAAGACCACAGAGTCTTCATTCTAATACTGATTAAATAAGTGGAGCTTCTTGTTTTCTTGTTTTGCTTTTAGCTTTTCTTTTTAGCATATATTAAACAGGCACATTTGGCAACATGCACATTTCCTTTTCTTTCAAACCCCACTCGGTACCACTAACAACCAGGGCTGCTCTGCAATCATCCATGTGGACTGTTTTACACATTGACAACGAAGCTCATGTCAGACCAGCCTGACAAGCATGCCTTAGGGTAAATTGAACCACACAGTGGCTATTCTGAAACAAAAAGTGTCAGATGGAGAAGAGGGCTTGGCGTATTGCCTGCCATGGGAGCTTTATGCTCTCAGATTGAAAATATTTTCACTGGCAGGGTGAATGGTAAATTGCTTAGTGTCAGCTCATCACTTAAGGAGGATTGTTGGTGGGTATAATACTTCCCAGCACATGGCTTCTCCAAATAGTCTCAGGCCAGCCAACCCCTCTTAACTCTCTCCAAACGTCCTGACGTGATGCTGTGGCTGGAGTCCTGTCTGCAGACACTAAGCTTTCAGTTATGACTTTCCAAACTCGTCACTTTGGCTCATATTCGTCTCTGTGTTGCAGATTAATTTATAAATCCCCCATCAAGAGGGAGGTGGACTGACCAGCCAAAGCAAACATGACCACATTTAACTGAAGCACAGTTGAAGGGATAGTATGGCAGAAAATAACTGGTTTAACAGCAGATGAGATAGTGAGCGTTCTGTGATCCTGAGAAAAAGCACAAACCCTTTTTTGCTGATAGATTTTGTTGAAAGCAAACACATTTGTCCTTGGCAGAGTTAGGTTTCGTTTTGTTGTCCGTTTGTCCACCTTTCTGTCTGTTTCTAGCAAAAATGGCAGAATTAGGTGGTCACATGACCATTCTGTGTTAGTGAAGATGGGCATGAGGGAATTACCTCAGAGCTCCGTATCTCAAATCAGTGGGATTAAGCTCCATTAAACATGGAGCGCTGCCGAGCTTTATCTCGGGATTTCACTCTGAGACAGAGCATAACGCACAAGGAGGAGGGAGTCTGGAGAGAGAAATAGCGATGAAACGTCCTTCACCTTTATCGACCAAATTATAAAAAAAAGGGTGATGAGAAAAATTGCTTGTCTGTTACACTGTACAATGGTGGACAGGAGAGCTGGGCCAACTTGCACACGTGTGTGTAGCATGCTTAAACATCCTGACAGCTTCTCCAACACTGGCCGCTAACTCTGTAGCCGCTCCTAGCAGACACACACATTCTGTAAAAAGCAGGCCTTCCCCCCAAGGTACACCGGTCACTTAATGAGAAATGACCACTGCTGAGCCTTCGCACTACCTGTGCACTCAACAAAAACACACACACAAGCAACTAAATTAGCACAATCACAATCAAACAAGCTCTGCGGCTTCAAGAGTGAAATTAATTATTCAGTGCTTTTGTTTTAACTGATAAAACTGCACACTTTGATATTTTGAAATGGACTTTGAGTGTCTCATTATATGAAGTGTAGGTCAACGATTGGCTGAGTATTCTCACATTTCTTTGCAAAGAATGATCATGAATAGCCTGCACTCGTCTCCATTTGAATAATCAATACACACTCACACACTGGCACGTTGTCTGTGTCTACCTATGTTTCAGTTTTCGCCAAGAAAATTAACCCACGTTTCACTCAATACATTTACTGTACAGCCTGTGAAAGAAAAAAAAAAGTGAGCATGCTGGGAGTCAGGGTGGTCCAGTGATGAACACCTCCTGTGTCCTCCCTTCATCCTATTCCTCTCTCTCTCCCTCACTCGTCTCCCTCCTCTGGGCTGTTATTGATCTGATCTCCTCCTCTCTCAACTGGAGCCATGATTCATGTTGTTCCGACTGGCCCTCACTCACCACACACAGACACAGCTCAGTCATGCCCTCCCCTATCTATCTGTCCATCTGTCTCTGCCTGCTCTCCCTCTTTCTGCCCTCAGGCATGTCAACCTTCTGTCCACGCAGGGCCACCGTGGTCCAGTTTGCTCCTGTGTGTGACTGTTATTATTACTATCATTATTGCCGTTATTAATTCTTAGTCATTCAATTCAATTGATGCTTTGAATTCACGCTTTGTCAATAACGGTTGATTACCATTCATGCCAATAAGGCTAACTGAATTAATTCTTAGTATTAAACTCACGTTATCCATTGTGATTCTGTTACTCTTAATATTCTTGCATGTTTTAAATATCGGTGAGCAACATTCAAAGTTATAGCTGGGGTAGCCAGTTTATTTTTGGTGTCATTGGACAAAAATTTAAATTGATTTAAAAAGATTATTATGATTATTAATTTTATACTAACCTTGAAACATATTGTATTTTAGGTGGTCTGAAAGAACACTAGACTTCTGCACCTCTCCCTCTCTCTGTTCTGTATGCTCTCTGTTCAGGCTTTAGAAAATTAAGATGACAGGCACTTTTCGCTCCGTCACGGGTCATTTCAGAGAGCATGTGTTCTTAATATCTGCGCTTCTTAACAACAGGTGTCGTCGCTACAAGCTGATTGGCTGTTGAAACAAGTGATGTGCCCTACTTTCTAAAACTGGCCTTTGGTGACATTGTCAGACAGCTTGAGTTGAGCTGAGATGGACCAGTTTACACCGGTGCAACTTCACCTACAACCATTTCGTCTCGTCATGAATCTTTGGTGTAAACTGGTCTCTGCAGAGAAAGTACAAAAAAAAAAAAGAAATAAATGCAAGCCAGGGCAAAAATAGGGAGGGGAGGGTGCAGGGGAGTTGCTTCCCTAGGAGTCTCATGCTACAGCTGGCTTGATTTCCAGATGT
>JAQLOL010000002.1:22594011-22607981 GCA_029783665.1 Naso thynnoides | reverse complement strand
AAGGGAAAGCTAGAGACAGAAGAGGCAGAGAGAGAGAGAGAGAGAGAGAGAGAGAGAGAGAGAGAGAGAGAGAGAGGGAGAGAGAGAGATTTGTATAGGCCTTGCAGCAGCAGGAGCACATAAAAGCTCGGCTTCAGCCAAGGCCCCTGCTCCAATGTGTAGAAATTAATTGAGTGAAAAAAATCTGCTGTTTAAGGTTGAAGTGGGTTATGGGAGGCAGTGTAACAATTGTTTTCTGTTTGCCAGAGGCTATATATCGTTCATTCCGGCTTTCTCTCTCCTCTCCGCTCAACACTCGCCTCTCACCCCCTCCCTTCATCCCTCCCTCCCTCCCTCCTCCCTTACATCCATCCACCTTCTAGGCCTCTCTTGCTCCTTCCTCTCCTTTTCATCAGTCTTTTATTTTCCACAATCTTCAGTCCTTTTGATTCATTTTTATCTCTCCCATTTTCATCTATCACACAGGGGATTTCTCAGTATTTTTAAATGCAATTTTCTAGCAATAACAGCCTCCATTTATGAAAAGAGGTTTTACTATATCAGCTTATCTGTATGTCCAGTGTGGAAATCCACTCACATGTGGCAAACATACGAGAACATTTTTTCCCCTGAGATTTTGTCAGTAAAGCTAAACAAATGTACATAGATGCAATAATTTGTGTGTGAGTACATGTGCTTGTCAGTGCATCTGTCCACATGCATGCATCATTATTTAGCAAAAGTGACATTAACAGGGGACCAGTGTCGACACACAATGCAGAACAAGCTTAGCACCCCCTTGGGCTCAAACAAATGACTCATTCTCTCTCCACATTTAAATGCACAATAGAAATCCACAGAAGTCTGTTACTGCCTTTCATTTCAGCACTATCATCAAAAAAAGAATGCATATCAAAACAACGACAACCCCCAAAAAAGCACAACAACAAAACAAAACAACAAAACAAGATTCAAACAGCGTTGAAAATCAACAGAAATTGAAGAAGAAGCAAGAAACAAAGACACGGGAGGACACAGAAGGGAACATCTATTGAGATTACTGTGAAAAGAACAAGGTTACACTGATGTATCAGCCAGGAATGGAACAAGAGGGATGTAGGATGCAACACAAATAGCCTACAAGATGTGAGGAAGAAGAGATATAGAAGGCAGAAGGACACAACTCTATGACTAACAAAACTCACAAAACAAGACCATAAATGAGGAATCTTTTATCTACATTAGTATTTCCTCTGTTGCCCAAAGCAGAAGGGTTAAACCTGCTTCCTGTGTTAAACTCCTCTTTAGCACGCTTTCATGTAAAATATCAAACCTTTCAATATCACTCTGAGGAAAGCACAGTTGCTCACCCTGTATAATTCTATACAAACACTTAACCATTCTCTTTGAACTTTGCAGCTCCACTCATTATACCTTCTTTGAAGAGTGAATGTTGGAGCAATGCTACATTTTGATTTTGCAGTTATTAAATGTAACACAGCAGCAAATTACATCTAAACCACTGTGTTGCTGCTTAATAATACATAGGCCATGTGCATTCACCAGCAGAATAAAATTTCAAGCAACAAGAAAAATAAAGGTAGCCGATGAATATGTGGCTTGAGTATAATAAGTTCATCTCGCCGCAGACGTCAATAGACAAATATTTTTGCAGATGAGGCAGAAAATCTCCAATGGAACTGTGGGTCCAGCTGAACTGCCTTTTTGAGTGAAGAGGCGATAATGTCAATAGATGATTCCTCCTCAAAGCCCTCGCCCCTTCCGCATGTAGAAGTATCCTAAATACTGATGCTACACTCCCATCGAAAGGATATTAAAGAACCAAGTGTTCCAGAGCCAGCAGGGGAAAGAAGAGAAGGTTCTGCCAAGGCCTTACAGCATCCAAAGAAAACTGCTGCTCTTGACATGGAGGTCTGCCTTCGCTACAGGAATGGCCTCACATTAAGGGAGACCATTGGAGTTAGCAGCTTTTTCAAAGGGAAGAAGCAGATGGAGTCAAGAAAGAGAGAGAGAGGAAGAGAGGAAAGTGAACAAGATAAAGACAAATAGGGACAAAGGGGAAACTCACAGATTCAGTAAAAGGCATGTCCTGAAGAGATATCCGAGGCATTTCGAGCAATCTGTATAATGCATTTTACAGGTTTTCAGGAATAGAAAACCACTGTTTGATTCGGCTCAATACTCAGACCTCAGCTGACCCTTTGGTCCTGGCCTGTAGACAGAAATTCCCCAGAAATGTGCGAATCAGCCCAAAGCTGGCTGTAGATCATTAAACAGAGATTTTTGGGAAAAAAAAAAAAAAAAAAAATTTAAAGCTTGCACCCTGACATGAGGGAAGTGAGAGTAAAAGTGATGCTGAAACTACTTGCTTTCCTTTGAACTCCTACCTTTAAATTCAAGTGAACCCACTGAATGCAGCAATGGTCTGAGGTCTAAACCAGAGTGGGCTTTTCGGTACATAGCCCTGCACGCTGTTATCACTTGGTGGAATTTTTCTGAGCAGTATGCATCTCTGAAGGGTACTCTGGCCTGGATCTGAGAAACAGTAGAAGGCAGAAGTCCTGGTGAAAGTTGCTCATTACCATAAAACCCAGGCCCTGTGTTGCCCAGGGATCTGTGTTTTCTTTCACTATACCAAACAAAAAGAGAATTCACACACTAAGACCAAACCAAAGAGTCGCGCAATGCCCGCTCACAGCCTGCAGCGCCGTTTCTTTACCCTTTCTTAAAACCTCTTGCCCCTACTTTGCATATCTAATGTTGGTTCAGCTCTACTCTCCCATGTGGGATCACATTTATCAAACGTTGGCAAACTCTCTTGATTTGGTGCAGCAGCATTATTAATAAGGATAATGAGTGACATGAGAAAAGTGGTAAGTATTTCTCTTTCTGTCTAGAAGAGATTTTTTTTTAGCTTTTGCCTTCAAAGATTGAAAACAATCTTATGGCTTCAAGTCATCTTTATTCCATCATTTTCCTGTGTTCTGATAGTCGTCTGAATTGGTTTTTACCACAGGAGGAATGAAGGTGTGTGTATCTGCTGGACAGCTGGCCCTCTGTTACTGAAAGAGAAGGGAGGTAGGGAACTACAGCGGGGAGCCAGTCTTTAAATGAAAAGCCAAAGTCTTCAAGTTTTGCGACAAATTAAAATAAGTATTTCTCAGGCCGCTTTCTTGGGGACATTTCTCCTTCCCCAATAGGACAGAACAATATAGAAGGGGATCCCTGTGGAGAAACCTCAGCATGACAACACATTAACATGTGGCAACATGTGGTAAATTAAATTACAGGGACTGTCGATAATGCACAGCTTTTCGACAGGCCCGTATACATTCGCTCCCTACAGCAACCTTTGCAAAATTAGTCCCTCAAATCCGGGCGGGGTCGACATGAAAGGCAGACTGAGGGCTTAACTGCTGCTGAATGATTCGGCAAATGTAAGAAGTAAGAGAGGAAAACTAATTACTGTGGTCTTGAAGGAAAACCATGGGTAAAGTGGACGCTCCCAATGCTGGGGGTTAGGCGTTCATGTGGGAAGACTTTGGTTCAGTCACTAATAACAACATAACAACCCTCATTAAGCCATTATGCTGGGGTGAGGATCAATGTTTTAATCTACTGTGCTGGATTAAAAAAAAAAAAAAAATCACACAAGAACTAAAATGAATATCCGGCTCCATCACCTTTTGTGCATCCTGTGCAGGGCAACATCAAAAGTTAAACGCTGTAATTTCTTCAGTCATTATTACAACATGATTCTTTTTCTATTGTCTCCTCACAGTTGCTACCTTGTATTATTATTAATAAATAAGACTTCCTGTAGCAACTAAACCGTACACTTCCTGTCCCTATGCAACAAATGATCGAGTATTGCTCTACTGTATGTGAGAGCAGAACGTTAGGAGTTATAACCATGGTAACTGCTCTTTAAAATATTACACACAGATCCGCCTCAACTCCTCCACAATCAGGTAATTCTAAAAAAGGAAGATCTAGCTGTGTGAGCTGCAAGGCAAGGAAAAAAAACAGTGAATAACAAAGCAGGCTCCAGGAGAAGAGAGAAGACAATGGAAACAGTAATTGATTTACTGTCTTTACAGAGCCAGAAGCTGACTGTTGTTTAAAAGACAGCCTATAAGTTTGAATAAAAATGGAAAATACAACTTTTTTTTTTTTGGCTGTGGGCACTGCCTGTATCAGTAATCTGATCTTAATTTCACAGTTGACTTGGAGCAGGGGCAGGAGGGAAAGCGTGCGTGGTGTCACCTCCTCTCAGAAACAGGGGTATGTTTAGTGCCCTCTCACATCTGGCCTCACAATCTGGTGTTATCAGCCCCCGCATCTGTAAATCAGTGCTACCACCACTACTGAAAAGACATACAGCCACCCAAAGCCACTCTATTTCACAGATATGTCACTAGTTTGATTATAATTTACCAATGCAACCCACCCAGGTGGCCATGAAATTGTGGAATGTTTTTTTTCCCCAACATCTTTGAGAGTAGCAGACAACAAAGTTCTGCCTCCTGAGAGTCATTTGAATTCACGTATAAACATGCTTAAATGGACAAAAGCTGTTTCATTTTCTGCAAAAAGGAAGGGCCAGACTACTAGTAAAAAGAGGAATGTCGATAAATGTTGAAGGTCATGTGATATTGAAAGCCAATGCAGTGTAGCATCCAGTGCGCATCTACTAGCATCCACTCCATTACAACATTAGCAACTAATGTTTTGACATTTGTCTTCATTATTATCAATGAACAGAGGCGATTGAGCCACCAGCATGCTCCATTACCTTCCTTCATTGCACAGTTGCACAGTTGAAATCACACATTAGGGTGGATCCAACATGAAATGACAAGTTACGGGAGCTAAGGACGCACCAGCTGATTATTTAGGTGGCGGAGGGTGAGAGGTTTGGGTGAAGAGATGGCGAGGTGGAGCTGAGGCAGGAACGGGAGTTAGGGAATTGGTAGAGAACTGTATTGGCATTAAAGTCTGGGGAACGTGGGGGATCAGAGCGGCACGGCACACCTTAAGAAGAGAAGCTCATTTCAATCGGTATAATTAGCCTGTGGTAATGAAATAAGTCAGAGGCACTGCCACCTTCACTTAAGAGAAAATCGATCTGCGTTTGAGGGAGTTTATTAAAGCTTAGGAATAATGGGGAGAAAGGATAGAAGAGGTGGAGAAGAAGAGGAGATGGGGGTTGAGCTGACATTAACAGCTAATCACATAAGAGGAGGTCCTAGCATTGAGGTAAGTGCTTGACAAGAAGCAGAACGAAGATCAGTTGGAGTTTGTCAAAGCAGATGTGTTTGAGGTCCGTGCTATTTCACAGCGAGAAGCCAGGGGATGCTAGAGCTATGCACACCATGAGACCTACGGCCTAACTTGAGATGACATCACTCTGTGGGAGAATAAAGCCCATCAAAACCGGGTGTGACTGAGGATCATGACTGACAGAGAGCCAGTGGACATCTTCAAAGTAGTTGCAAAGATCCCCAAGGAAGTTTAGTCATGGCAGGGAGCTGGTGAACAACTTGAGCTTGGAAAGAGCAGGGTGTGGTGAGATAATCACTGATGGACATCTCTCCTCAAGTGCCCCAAATGCATGCTGGTTGCTGGGGGTGCTGCTTGCTCATTTATCCAGCAGTCTGGCCAGCTCACCTGGAGTGATGGGGGAGACGTCAGGAAGGCAGGCTGCTATTTCACGGCCTGTTAAGCGCTAATGCCGCAACATGCCCTGCGCTCCAATTTTAGGGAACAGGGAGCATTACCGCCCAACTCAAGGTTCTGTCCGTCTGAACTGTGGACTTGAAGGATAGAAGCAGGGAGGGCAGTAAGGAGCAAGGAGAGGTGGGAGTAGAACAGGACAATGAAATATCTAGTGGGAGAATTAAAAGGCTGAGAAATGAAAGACACAAAGAAAGAGGGTGGAGGAAAGAAAGACACATAAAGAGAGTAAAGACTGAGAGAGGGAGCAAAAAAGAGAGTAGAGCCGAGGTTTACACGGCTGCTGAGCCAGCACTGCAGAGCAGACAGGACAGCAGCAGCACACGCTGACATCTACTCCCGCCACGCAAGGCTGCCTCTCGTAGGCCCCAGAAGGCCCCTTGCTCCCGCACTCAAAGCCTCTCCCTCATCGGAGCCGCTGCACGTCACTAGCCTGAACCACCCACAACACTTGTCCTCCCTTTGCACTAAACCTGGCCCATGTAATGACCACAGAACCTCTATTAAGCACTGGATGGCTGGGGAATCAGAGCAGCTACAGCACAACATAAGTGATGTAAAGACTCCCTTGTAAAACAAGTGAGGTTATACTCAGATTACGTCAACTATTCTGGTGTGCCTAGCGAAGGTGTGCATTAAAATAAATCTTTCCTTTCTCCTTCAAAATAACAAACATATCGTTGCGCTCACTGGCCAATATTGGCCTATTACAATATTTCGGTAGTGGCGCACATGTTCTCCAATATGTACTAATATTTAATTCTGTCTTTTAGGGCCAGAAAAATTTTTTGATGACTATTAATTTAATGGTGTAATATATAGTCTGTCCAGTGGAGGGCAGTCCCTTTTTTTTTAAATAAGTTAAGTGTTTACAGTTTAGTGCACTGATGTTTGGAAATGTTTCTTTTAATTTAAGATATCCTGCCTCCATTACATACATAGGTATTTGATAGCCACATTCAGCTGATTTTATACAAATGATATCAGCTGATATATCAGATATCGGAATTTCTTGCTACCTCGTTTTGGTATCGGCAGCCCCAAAAGTCCTACATTGGTCAGACCCTAAGAATAAAGTAGTAGGTATAAATAGACAGCTCCTTATCTTGTCCTGAGGTCTCATCCTTTGAATGTACAGAACGTAAAGGTCAAGTCATTTGCATGTTCTTACAGTAAACATGACTGTGCATGATGGGTCATAGATCTCATTGTAGGCTGCTTACAGCAGTGATGGATCACCTCTCTCTGTCAGTCGTGAGGGGTGAGGCTTTTAAAGGACATGACTCGGTCCGTCGAAGACGTGAATTTGCACACAAAAACACAGAATCACAACGCAGTCTCAGTATCACAATGCTTGTACCGTATTTTTATGTAGACTATGTGAAATAGCAGTTGTGGTCCATTTTCTATGAGCTCCCACGTGCCCTTGCAACCCTGAGTCAGTTTCTCCCTGTGTTCTCTCTTTCTCCTCATCAAGCTCACGTTCACACCTTGCATTAGCTCTGCCGCTCACACAGCAATTAGCTCTAGTAAATTAATCTGGTTACAACATATAAGAGCTCACAGAACAAGATCACAAGATGGAGAGTTACACTTTGTTCCAAGTTACTGCCGACAGTTCAGTGAACAGCCGACAGTCGTAACGTGTGTGACTCTTTGATTTTGCTTTAGTACACCCTTTACCTTATGTAGTTACATACTGTACACTGCCGACTACAGGTTTAGTGATTAGATAACTGTCTCTCACTGCTCTACGTGACACTACTCTTTGTGACTGATTACTGCTACTGACTGCTGCTCAGTGTTAATGTCAACTGGGGTGTAAAGAAAAAAACTCTTTCTTCAAACACCCAAGAATGAATCAATGAAATCTGTCCTTTTTTTTACCATGTGTTGCTTCTGCTTCCAACATGCATGTATTTTGATTGCAGTAGCACATATTAGACAAACTCTGGCAAGTCAACAGGACCACACAGCACACATCATATAGTACAGAAAGTGATTCTGAAATGCTGCCCTGTACTCAGGGGTGTCTCGCGTTCTATTTCATGTGATTCCTGCCTTTAAGAGCCAATCTCTTCAGCTATGGCATGCCAGGAAATACTGCATCTTTTTTTTTTTTTTTTTTAAACTGATTTTTACAAAGCTGGGACTTTTGGTCACGAAGGTCTGGATATTTTTAAATCGTAACAGAATGTTTCTCCTCATCCACTGTGACAGGTACAAGACCACAGAACACGCGATGACTGGACAAGAGAATTAGTGAAGATATGGTATCTGTGATGTTCCAGTTGAGAGAGTGATTTAAAAACAGCTGCTTTTCTGGAGCATTGTCCAGCATTGATGCTGGAAAATAGGACAGTGGCATAGAGTATAGTATTCTGTTGGGGGGCAGAGCGACCACGTGCGCCGAAGTGGGCCTGGTTGATATAGCAGGGAGTAGAAGTAAGGCTGATGATATGGGGACATTTTGAAGTGCCACTTTACAGCAAATGTTTTTCTTTACACAAATGAATATTTATAATGTCTCTGCATGGTCTAAGACTCATTCAGCTCTTGATTTAACCGTACAATCAATGTTTACAAAAAACAACAGCTAATACCTCTACCACATCATACCCATACCCTAATGTCTCTAGTTTCTTTTTGAAGGAACATTTTTACTCCTCCTTTTCCAGCAAACTGCCGTCAAATTAGCTCTGCTTGTTGCACTGGTGGAACTGTTCAAGAACTTTGGAAACATTGACTTATTATCTTCTAATTAAATGACGACGTAGGCAACTATTACATGCCACACGTATGTCATTCTTCTTCCTCTATTCAACCTGCAGAACTTGACACTGACACCATCTGGGAACCAACTGGTTTTGTTCGCGAACAGTTTACTTTAAGTTGAAATGCTCTGAACAGTTCAAAATTGAATGCATCAACTGGAACAAAATCTGCTCCATTTGGTGGAAAAAGGGGTATTTGAGGACAGAAGTCAGTCATGATGCTATCTTTCTTTATTACTGGAGCAGGAAGATGGGTGATGGGGATGGATCCTGGGACACCAGGGACAGCCTTAAAGACCTGTCAGTCACAGTAAATTCACCCCCCAAAAACAAAGAAAACTGGCAGTTATGGCCCTATTCTGTTATTCAAACAAAAATATACACGAATTTGAGGTTTTCCTATCAATGCGGGTCGAACTTGCATCTTAATGTACTTCTGTATTGCTACCAACATACAACTCAGGTGATTGCTACTTGTTTGAATGGACTCCATGCATTTGCCAGTGAAAAGGGATTAGGTAAGAAATGCTAGCCGAGCTCTTTTTGTAAGAAACCCGTCCACAAAGAGCAGAATCACTTTTCAGTCACTGTCCATACAGATTTACATTTATTCTATGGGGATTCACAAGGATTGAGCCTACACACTAAACATTACTGTGCTTAATCTCCATTCACATGTTTATATAGCTGTATCAATGTAAGTTGACTGATTAAGCCCCTCTGTAAAGCCAGGACTGTCAGAAACTGGAAAAAATATGTAACCGTCCAAAGGGATGGATGTGCGAAGTCCGGTCCCAGCAGGTTATCAGACCACTGCAGGACCGGAGATGACACTGAGCTGGCTAGGCGAAGGAAGAGGCCATTTTCTTGGAGTGACAAATATCTGGAGGAGTACAAACAGAGAGCAGAGCCCCTGTTGGGAAAATGCCTGAGCTTTGTCTTTGTCACACTGTGTGACAAAGACTCACAGCATCACTCCCTGAGGTGTGTGGTGATGTGTACGTGTGCGTGATTGTGTGCAGGTGTTTGTGTGCGTACATGTGCGCACACACAAATGCGAAACCAAAAATCTCCCGTCCTCACATCTCCACTCCATCTCAACTCTTGTGCTGGTGGCATCTGTGCTTGTGGCACAACAACAGTGCTGATCTCAAACTTCAGCACTACTGAAAGCAAAGAAAGTGAAGTCTGTGAGTGTGTGGTTGTGAGTGTGCGGCTGAGACTTGCTGGTCTCAAACATGGGCCTGTTGATAAATCAGCCAGGGTGCCAACCACCTCTGGTCGAGCAAGATTGAGCTTTGGTGAGCCAAGGACAGGTACAACTGGGCCTTTTATGGCAGCGGCTGGTACAGGGAGCCACTTGGAGTGAGGTGAGGGAACGCTAGCTCCACAGTACGGCTTTGAGCCAGCAAGATTAATGTAGGCTCTCTGGAGCAAAGGCAACATCCACAGCCTTAATAAGGTACAAACAATTGGTTCCACTCCACTGGCTTCCCAGGGAAAACTATTGTTGTGCCGCATTGTTTCTTGGTAAGGCTCCTTGGAGACACGGGCCGACTGCAGCATGTGACTGTCTCCATTACAGCCAGGGGAGAGCTCACTGTAGACTTGTGTTTGTCTGTGTCAGGGTGAAGGTTGGCTCCCGCCTGCCCACATACCCGCCCCCTCTTCCCCCATTCACTCCCTCTAAATTCAAACTCTTGTACGCACACTCACCTCAACTCCCTGTACTTTCAACTTCATGTGATCCTCCCGTGTGGTCTTCCCGTCTTTCCTCTTCTTCCAGCAGTAGCCATCCTTTCTGTACTTCACCTTCTTCCTATTGTACAATATCATCGACCCATTCTGCGGCCTGGATCCATGGAGACCGGACAGAGAGAGAGAGGGGGAGAGCAAAAAAAAGAGAAAGATGAAATGAGATGAGAAGAATTTTTAGGCAAAGCTACAGCACAGCTCAGGGACTCATTTTAGAGATGTACAAAGAGGCCCGACACGAGTCTGTGCCAGGCAGAAAATGCACCAGTGACTTAGATGACAAGACTTCTTTATGGTGTTTTTCAGCATTGGTATGCACAGTTTGACAATGAACAAAGCACCCTTCAGCATACATTTCTCCCAGTGAGAAGTGTGTGTGTGCGCGCGCGCTCCGAGCAGCTGAAGTGACACTCCTCACAAAGTAAATTACATGAAGGCCAGTGTGTAAGGCAAGCAGCATGGGGGTGGTGCCGGGGAGGAGGGGGTTCCTTCCTTATCTCTCATTCATCCAACTTAAATGAGTTGTGGTGTTGGAAGTCCCCAGGGGTAAGAGAAGATCCTCCCTCACACTCCATTCATAATTCATTCTCCCTCCACCAGACCACAGCCAGTAGCCTCATAATGATATAATGTAACTATTTGATGATAATCTGCCTTTCCACTTCGATTTGTAATAGAGGCATTTGGTGCTCAGTGTTAAACATTAACAGAAACTGTGGCATAAAACATTTACGACTTACTCAACAATTAGTGAGCTGTCGAACATAGTTTTGTGTGTGTGTATTTGTGTGTGTTGTGCAGTGGCTATGTGTCATCAGTATGAATTTATACATATGCCAGGTTCTGCATCAGTTTCCCACATACTTTTACACTCCTTCAACAGACACACGTACACACACACACACACACACACACACACACAGCTGCTATGATTTGGAGCTCTCCCAAATGAGAACAGGTTTGCCTGAGTGTTTTGGTGCCTCACAGTGAATGAGTGGGAAAGCCGCCTGCCCAAGCTGCTGAGAAGGCAGTGTAACTGTTGAGGGGGGCTTAGCCATCCAGCCTGCCGGTGAGCCTTGTTAGCCATGTGCTCACTGCTCACATGCATAGATATAGCACACAACACACACACGCAGCCATGCAAACATGCTAGAACCAGACACACAAATAACTAGACAAACTCTCATCAAAGCAAAGAACAAAAGCTGGGTTGATTTGCGACTCCTGTAACAATATTCAAAAATGAGAAATCTCCGATGGTTGTTTTGCATTGTTTTGTTGTTTATTGTAAAGGTTTATTTATAACGCTGCATGCATCATTTTGCAGGGCTGCCTTTGGGGGCCGGGGCGCGTGTTTATCTTGGTATCACTCATCAATCATTTTCCCAGCCGGATCTCAGGGGCCAGTGGAAAGGGAGGAGAAGGGGGAGACAGGGTCCCTGCAGTCCCCCCTCTGTGGCCCCTGACAGCACCTTCTAATGAGAGACGCCACTCACACACTGATGCCTCGCTCCTTGCTGATCTCTCATCTTCCCTTTCCTCCTCCCTTCCTCTTGCTACGGCCCTCTCTTCTTGCCGTCAGTCAACTCAAGCTGTGCACTGGGGAACGTCTTCGTCTCCTCCCTCGCTCCGACTCCTCCCCTGCTTTCTCTCACCCTCTTGTTTCATCTATCTCACGATCCCTCACCTCTACTCTCCCACACCTCCCTCTCTCCTGCTGTCTTCTCCTCACTCACTCACTGCCCTCTCTTGTTTAGTACTCAGCATACTTTGCAGAAAACAACTATTAAACAGACATTTTTATTGGCCAGTTTGAAAAGTGGAACGGCTCAATGACTGTAGGGGATATACAAGAAGTATAAATTGTGTTCTAGTTTACAGCATCCGTAATGTCACCCATCGTGGAGGCGTGATCATAAATGGCACTCATGAACTAGAAAATTTGCAGATTGCTGCAATCTCAACGTGTACTTCTGTAGATTTGCATCCCAAATGTCACTTGAAGGACACTCATTTGACATGCCTACATCAGCACTCGGTATCCATCAAACACAGGAATGGCCCTCTCTAACAGTGTGATCCTATTATTTGTTTCAATATCATTCTGGGTTTTGTCCTTCAAAAGATACAAGGAGTGTGTGCTTCTTAAAATGTAGCTCCGCTTGAGACAAAAAGATGGGCGCGGATGAGATAAGGCAGAAAATCAAATGACACAGGGCTATCTGATCTCCTCCAGAGCACTGGAAATTGGGGTGAGGCTTCGGTGTCAGAGGCTCCACGCCGTATTTATCGGCTCTGCTCAAAAAACTTATTCGCTCAGCTATTTTTGAGGGACTGTTAGGTAGATGCTATTTTCAATTCAAGGTACTTTGGACCCAGAGGAGAGAGCCTCGGCACCCGCTCCTGAGTAGGTCTGAGGCATAGGCCAGTCTAAAATGCATGCTTTGTTAGCATAATGTGTCTCCTTTCCCTCCCGCTGTCTCCCTCTCTCCCTTCCAGTCATCTCTTTCCACTGTATACTTAGGCGCTTCAATTAATCTTATCAGAATTATACATATTTATACATGAGGGGAAAAAGGTAACTGCTCTGTTATCAAAGGAGCGTGACAGGAGGCCCTCTGTTTCAGATGCCTAAATGTGGCAGATTAATATGGAAATACAGGCCTCTGACAAAGTGCACACAAGCTCCACAGCCGCCTCTCTCCTCTTTGGAGTTTGCAGCGATAATAAGCTTTACCCTCAGGGTGGTGTTAGGCCTTGTCCAGTCCTCCAGGAATCATTCATTTACCCAGGTAATGGCATTCACTCAATCAGATTTGTTCATTTGAAAAAGTCGGGGGAGGGTTGGGGGTTTATGAGGTTGGTGACGTGTTCAGCATGGGTAACAAAGGCGAAGCAGGGGAGCCCTGGCCAACAGACAGGCAAAAATACCCTCACAGGCTCAGCTTCACTGTCTAAAGGCCTGTAGGCACTGACAGAGAAAAGAGGAATCAGCTAAAACAGACAGAGAGAGAGACAAATCTGCGTGAGTGTGAGAGAATCTCCTGTTCCAACAGAGATCAGTGTGGGGAATCCACAGCTCCAGTGAATCATCCGAAAATCCTAAAATGTGAAAACACAGTGATTGAACTTTGAATTTCTCTGACTTGAATAAACATTCTATTTATGCAGAGCACAAACAGGCTTATATTGTGTAAGTACAGACACGTTTTTGGCAACTGTTAGCTATTCACAAAATAGAAAAACAAACCACAGTCTGCTCAGTATATAATGCTCAGCATGGAAAGAGCTATTATTGTATCACCAGACTCAAAACTACTCAACTGTATCAAGTGTACTCAAGTGTAAGACAATCATTTTTATTTTAATTATTGGAATTCAGGCTTATAACGGTGAGAATTCTGTGCTGCTGGGTGCTTTGTAGTCAAAAAGGTTAAAGGAATGAAATATTTCAGTCCAGAGAAGCAGTAATAGCTGAGCTCTTGCCTCTCTCCCACCTCTCCATTCCCCATGATGCCCTAGGTTTGATTAATACCATACATGCTGTTATTCTGCCCTGCAAGCTCAACTGGCAGAAGAGCAGAGTAGAATAGAGTATAAGAGAAGAGAGGAGAGAAGAGGAGAGGAGAGGAGAAAGGAGGAGAGGAGAGGAGAGGAGAGGAGAGGAGAGGAGAGGAGAGGAGAGGAGAGGAGAGGAGAGGAGAG
>JAQLOL010000002.1:22545977-22564450 GCA_029783665.1 Naso thynnoides | reverse complement strand
TCTACTTTTGTGTGTGTGCTTGTGTGTGTGCGTGTGTGTGTGTGTGTGTGTGTGTGTGTGTGTGTGTGTGTGTGTGCAATAGAGCGAGCAAGGGAGGGAAAGAGAGAGAGTACAGTGAAGCAGTGGGTTGGTGCAGGGCCGGTCGTCTAGGTGGCTGAGGGTGCGCTCTGCTGTGTCTATGGCACGCTCCATGACAGCTAGCCTGCACGCTGCTCACCGGTGCAGAAGCGCTAATTGAATTAAGTCTTTATTATCAGGCTGCAGAGGCAGCACTTCTCCCCATCTCAGCCCGCTTGGCTGACACTTTCTCCTTGAACACCTGCTTGACATCAACTTCCTCCTCTATTTATTTATCCCCTCTCTCCTGTGGCCAGCCACTGGCTGCACTCCTTCCTCCCCTCCACCTCCTCCTCCATATTGGCATACCGTGCAAGCTGGGCCTGCTTGTTTTTTAATGCTGCTTTTTCTACCTGTGCTGTGCAATACTCTTTAGCTTAGAAAGTCTTCGCATCACAGACAAAATTATCTTTTACCTCCTTCATACTCTTTTTAAAAGTTATACGGCCACACAGGTAAAAACATGCCCTACACTTCGATGTCTATTACCATACAAAAGGGACACATAATAAAAAGGATTAATTCCTAGAACTGGTGCTGCCTTTCCTGGCCTTCAGCAGCAATCCTGGTGAGTGTAGAGGGAATAAAGGTGATAAAGCTAGATGATGTTCTATGTTCTATTGAATAGTCTCCGGTGGGCAAGCTGGCCAGAGTAATATACAGCAGCTGGGATGAGAACTAACATATATCTAGTCCCCTGTCCATTTCCACTAGCCTCAGGCTCAGGCTGCTTCCCTGGGCTCAGCTTGGGCATTACTTTAGAGGACAGACAAACAAGAGGCACTATTAAGTTGGCTAGGAGTCTGAGGCTCCGGCACTCGGCCCAGCACTGGCTGTAATCTATTGACCGTTTGCATTCTCCCCTCCATGCCCCAAAACCACAGGACTTTTCTCTGTCTGTCAGCTGAATCCATTTCTCCCCTTCCACCATCTCTATCTGATGTTTACCCACTCTATTTTTCTCTTTTTTCTCTCCCTCGCCCTATGTCAGCTCAATCCTCCTCTATTCCATCTTTCTCCAGCTCTTACGTCTGTTTGCGTAAATCCTCCCTCCCCCTCACTCTTTCTTCTCCTCGCCCCATCCATCACTATTCTTCCCATCTTCATCTCGTCCATTCCCTTCTCTTATCGACATGTTTCCATTTGCTAAACTGCTCTCGCTCCATCATATTCACCCTTTCTTCGATGACCATTTTTCATTTTCTCTGTTTCATTCACTCTTACCTCATTCTCTCTGGGTTCACCTCACTGTCCTCACTGCTCTCCCTGGTGGGCTTTATTTCGCCCTAACCTGTGAGGCCCCAGGTGGGCCTAGCTGTGCTTGTCAGTGGGTGGAAGCAGCGTGGGACAGTGTCCTCCAGGGCCCGACAGAATAGGGCAGCCAGGGGAGAAGTGTCACAATGCAGCACACTAAACTTTTACTCATGATGAGTCGGGATGAAACAACAAAAGGACAAGCAGAGGAAAGAGATGGAGGTGATCACACACCAGCTCACCTCACCAAACAGTCTCCGCACATTTACTTGATATGTTGGCTTTTTTTCATAACTCAGGCTTGATTTGATGCCGAATGTCTTACTGTCTTTGTTTTAATGTGATCTAATCTAATTCCCCTTTTGTCTTTTATTCCTCTGTCTTTGTGTCCCTCTTCCTTTGTACTTCCCCCTTTTCTCTTTCCCTATGTCTCTCTCTCTCTATCTCTCCTGCTGCTCCTGTCCTTTTCCACTTTCCTCTGAAACTCCGCCAGCCAACGAGTGCCACAAAGCATTAGGACCAAACACTATCAGACGCGCTTCTCAGGCACATCCTACATATCAGCCCCCACCCCCACTTACATATACACACACACACAGAAAACCCAGCACTTTCTCACACCATGTGCCAGACTAGGTGACAGAACCAGAGTTTACACATAGGCCTGGGGAGGTCTTATTCACAGTGGCAGACTCACCCAGATACTCCCCCTCCTAGAAAAAACACACACATGGGCCAGCGCTCTATTTTTAATGCAGAACACATTCACACAGTTTCACTGGTAATCACTCACACACATGCCGTCTAAATACATTCATAAATGCCTGCATATGTTCATGCACAATGCGTTTTTCAAATGCGTAGTCATGCTCTCTCAGGTTAGCAGATATTCTGTCTGCACATGCATTTATGTACACAGGCACATGCGTGAACACCACCTCTATATTTCTCTTTCTCTCACACATGCACACGCACACACGCACACACACACACACGCACACACACACACACACACACACACACACACACGTACAGACTAATGCGCACAAATTCATAGGCTCCATACACAATAGCAAACAAACAGTCATTAGTAGATTTCAGGCTGCCTCTCAGTTCTGCTCTACTCTGTTGTTGGTGTGCCCGCGCCTCTGGGGTGGCGCCGCTACTGTAGGTTTTAATAAAAGCATTGTCTTTGGAAGCTGTCTAAAGGGACTCGGTTTCATTTTGGAGTGCTGCTGCTGCTGTTGCTGTGGATGTGGGAGGAGAGGAGGCTATTGCGCTGGGACAAGGGGGCGGCTAGGTTCAGTGTCATTGCAGGGCCCCTCCAAGGACTGGTGCTTATTGTTTGATAGTTTCAATATACAATGTGGCGCGTGTGTGTGTGTGTGTGTGTGTGTGTGTATTCATGTAAGCACGTGTGTAAATTTCTGTTACAAACCTGCGTAGAAGACAAAGCAAATTGCTGACACAGCCCACCACTCAACTTTCCAGTAGCTACAACAAGTCTGCTGTATGTTTGTATTTTATGCAAGACAGGATATTACAAAAACAAACATACACACACACACACACACACACACACACAGGCAGAAAGCTATCTGGGTGACAGGCGGAGAAGCACTCTCTGTTGTGTTTTGAGATGGGTTGCTGTTAACCAGTCCTATAAAACAAACAGTGGATGAAAGAAACACTACGTGCGACTGCACCACTCATGAAAGTGTGCACCATTTAGAGGATGCTCAGGATAACGAGCTATCTCTATATGACACACAGGTGTCCATTATCTCTTTGGGCTGACCAATCTGTGACACCCTCAAGTCAATAGTTTCTCCATCTGTCAGCATAGAAACGCCTCTGAAAAAGCTCCTCGAGGAGACATTTGTGTCATTTATGATGGACAACAAATGGCTGCTCTCAACAGGAGCACAATGTAACACCCATGATGAGGTCAAATCAAATTTTATTGTAGAGATCTGGAACACGGTGTGTTTGTCTATGCCTTCCCTTTGTTTTCTCTCTCCTCCCACAGGCACCTTCAGATCCCATCAGTTGAAGCAACGTGGACACATCTTTGAAAAGGTGAAAGGAAAGAATGAGTGTGGCTATATCTGGGAGGATGTAGGAGAGGAAAATCCTAATTGTCCCTTTAAGTGTGTTCCCTCCCGTGGAGTGAAGGTGCGGTGTAACGGCCATCTTAAATCACAGCTTGGCCGCGGCCTTCATTAAAGCCATAATGCCAGGCTCTCCCTTTAATGGAAATGGAAGCCAGCGAGGCTGTGGGTGTAAATTAAAGTGTAAGGCCAGAGTAGGGAAAGATTTCCCCAGCTCTGACAGGTGCGGCCTGAATTAGCTGTAGTGCTGTTCAAGCAGTCAGTGGGAGAACACTGGTATTGATTTTAAGCACTGTTGCACTTCCTATCTGAAAGGGAATGTGTATTACTACAGCGAGGCACATCAATCACTCAGCATTTCACCACTCTCCCCTGGCACGTTACAGATTTTAAAATTATAAACAAACAGAAACATACCCAAACAAAAAAAAGAGCCACTGGCCGTATTGTTACTGTATGGGCCTGGCTGATGTGCGTGAGCATTAGCCTAGTTAAATACATCTGCGCACGCATGTAATTGGTCTACTTCATCTCATCTTCCTTGTGTTGACAGGATGCCATCTCTATTCAGGGCATGTCCTGCATCGCGTGTCACCTTGGTCAAACAGCTAGCGTCAGCTTCTTGAGCTCTGGCTACAGCCCCACTCTCATGCACACGACCTGCATGTGTCAGAGTTGTTACATGCATGCAGTGCAGCCATGCAGCGCGGTGCCTCTCTCTGTATGACCCTTCTGCTTATCTCTGCCTCCCATCATGCCCTGCTGACCCCGTCCGCAGGCGCTGGCAGGGGGAGAATTAGCCTACTTAGCCTATTCCCCACAGGGGTCAAGTTACACGCAGACATGCAGACAGCACGCTCACAATCAGATGCGCACACGCCCACCCGTAAGCACCCGAAGACGTGTGATGACAAATGATAAGACAGCACTTAACCACAGGTGTCCCAAGTTTGACCTTTCACCCATAACCTTGAGCACAAAGCTTTTCATACAGAAGCCAGCCATCAATCAGCTCCCATCAATCACACATATACAGTGCGCCGCACCCTTTCACTCCCTCAACCTTTCCTGGCCTCAAACATCCATCATGTCGTTCTACCCTTTCACTGACATCTGGGAAAACACAAACACTTCACAACCTCTCTTGTCAAGAAACAAACACATACAGTAACTGCACACACATCTTGTCTCCTTGATCGTTCCTCTCAAACATGGAATGTGTCGTGTTCTGCTGTCAGGTGATCTGCAGGTGCACACTTGGGGCCGCTTCTTGATGACATGTTTGCTGGGATATCAGCACCTGCACTGAGACATGGCTTGGGTTTGAAATCCCTGAGCACACTGGCAGCTGAGACCACTGGGAAACAGACAGCCAGTGGTGACAGACTGTGGCTACGAGCATCCTGAGGACCATTTGGCCGGAAAGCCACTGGATCAAAAGTCTCTCACATCTCACACAAGTGTCATTTTTAGACCTGCTTCTCCTGAGGATGCCAGTCCTCTGACATTTGTAACGCTCTGACACCCTTTACAGCCTCCTTTTTAAATCTTACCCTTTTTTTGTTCCTCCATTTGTCCTCATGATTAAAATAGGCCTAACATTAGTTTAATTTTAAGTGAGCTTGAAAATAGAGGCTTGGGGAGGAGAGCAGCATTCTTGATAACAAACAGGTGAGCTCAGTGCTCTTTTGGCCCGTGCTCCGTAATTACACCAGAGAACCCATTCTAATTGGCAGTGTCTTTATGCAGAACTATTATCAATGTCCCTCCGAGGCAGTGGAAGAGAGGAGGGGTGGGGAGAGGGAAGTGAGGAATGGGTTCTATGTCAATGAGCCCAGGGTCCATTTACACATGGATGAGGACTGCTAATAATGCCAGCATAGCCAGTCCAGCTCACAGAGAAGGAGAAAACCAAGGTTTAACATACTGAGCTGATTCCAAATGCATGAAAATGTAAACTTTAGTGAAGGGGACATTGTGTTAACAGATTGTATTTGCAGTAGCAGTGAAATGATTGTGTTGCCTGACAGTGCAACAGTAAAATTCAATACAGTCCAAAAGACGCAGAGAATGTAAATCCTAGAATTTTCCAATATTAAGAGAGCGTCTGAAGAGAGAGGAGCTGACCACTACTGTCAAATGGAGGACAGCTCTCATTATATTACTACATAGATTATGTAATGACATCAGAGCCAGTGTTACCACAACACGTGTTTGTCTGCTGACATTAAATATCAGGTGCTTAAGTTGCAGGAAATCCAAGGGAAAATGTGTTTTTCATTTGCAAATTGGCCTTTTTTGCATCTGCATGCATTAACAAACATCTGCATACATCATCTGCAAATCTGGCAACCCTATTCTATTTTTAAAAATTACAGCAGCTCTTGGAATTTTATTCCACATGTGGGTGTAACGTCTGACCCAGGCGAGCACCCCAAGCTCCAGCAGTGTTATTAGTTGAGTGGTGTGCGGAAAGATAGGAACACATTAACATACCATTCAAAGCAGATGCTGCACCACTGCATGTTATGATAATTGACTTGCTAAAAGGCAATTATTAGTCAATATTAATATTCTATCATTTATCTGGAAAGTGTAAACTTTTCTGAACAGCCATCAGCAGCCTGTAATATTAAACATCCCACAATGAACCTGATGGAGGCTGCAAGCTGTGCAGAGAGGAAATGATCTTGAAGAAGAAAATATGTAAAACTAAAAATGGAAATTTTGCCTCCCAGAATGTTGTACTTCTGGGCTATGAATCTTAGCTTATGTTTGAAAAAGAGAGCGGGAGTGTAATTTTCTTACCTTGTTTTAGGGGATGTCGTTAGCCATTCTTCATGCTTTTCAAATGTTATCAAGTAAGCTGCGATCTCCTGTGAAAAAGAGAAGAGAGGAGAGAGAAAGGGAGTGAGGCTTAGATATGTCATCTTTAATCACTGTTCTCTTGTGTTTGTAATACATCGGTGAGACTGCTTCATTGATATTCAGACAGTCTAACCAGCAGCACAAACACAGGAAAGACGGAAACAGGGGCAGTGCCGGGGAGCTCAGGTAGGTAAATGGAGCCTGGTGAAAGTAAAGTGAAAGACAGAAGTGGAATGCAGCTGAGGTCAGATCATCTTCCGAGACCATCTTTGTTACGAATGCTTTGATCAAGTTCCCCTCTGAAGACATCAAGGTGCTCTCAGCAAGATTGACATCTCTGTGTTTGAGAGCGAGCAGCTTTTAACATTTTAGGTCCGATCCTCCCCCAAATCCCTTTGATCTGCCCTTGACACTCCTCTACGGATCAATCCACTCTTTAACCTTTGAATAATAATTGCATGCCAGTCTCAAAATATTGACACACGTGTGTACTGCTATTTCAGAGAAGGTTGTAGATCCTTTGGAGTTAGCTGTGTACAAAGTGATAGTATAGACAGTGCAGCACAAAAAAACGCTCAAACTGCCACTGATATAAATAGAGATGCTACAGACTCTTTCATGTTTCCCGTGTTCGCCCTGCCTCCTGCATTAGTCTGAGTGTAAGGGGGAACACGGTAGACCATACCCGGCCATTTTCTCACCAAACTAATGGGCAGAACAAAAAGCACTTTGGATGCTGGTAGACAACCTAATGATTACCAGCGACAGCCAGCAATTCACTCTTCAGCAAGAACATTTGTCAGCTTCTCAGACTGTAAGAGAGAGCCAAACACAAGGACAGACCTTCTGCCACAAAATATCTTTTAGTTTCTAAGGATGTGCATTTCTCCTCATGTTGGAGTGTCAACAAACCCTTAAGTGTGAATATGTTGTTCAAATATTGTCTTGTTTGGTGTTTGAAGCTGGAGTTTGAAAAAAGCCTCCTCCAGGGCTTTTTTGTTGTTGCTTCGCCCGTCCACATGGGGCAATAATGTACCCAGAAACACCAGCATTCTTTACAGCAGATATTGGAAAAATATGAGGCATATGAGACAGCACAAAGCAATCGCAAAAACAGAGACAGATCTTCTTTACCCTTCCTCTTTCTCTCTTTGCATGCAAACACACTCTAAACTATGCAACACTGCAAAAAGCTTCCCACTGGCTCATCAAGGCTGTGTCACAAGTGTGACCTGGCACAGAGACACAGCATGCTGGCGATAGCCCACAGGGACACTGCAGGGCACAGCAGTGTGAGGGGTTCCCAGGCTGGCAGGGGTCCCAACAGAGAGGGGGTGGTAGCATGACTGGCACCCTTGCCACCAGGTGCAGGCTGGGAGATAATGCTGCGTTGATTAACTTCCTGTTCTCTTGCCATAATGACCGGAGGCAATGAAGTCATGACAAGATGGAGTCTTGAATTAAGAAAAAGATAGAAGGAGGATGAGGCTGTCAGGAGGAGCTCACGGCTGCTTCTCTCCTTTATAGCTTGGGCTTAACAACTGAGAAAAATAAAGCAGTAAAATGTTCACGGGCAAAGAGAAAAAAATTGGCCTTACTACTGGGGTCGAAATAAAGTTACTTTCTTAATTTATTTGTAATTTAATTAGGCTGACATGGCAGTGTTTAGAATAATCCCTGCTGTTGCACGTTCATTTCAGGAGGGATAAACTGCAGCGAAAAGCTCCTTCAGCGACCTCTCTGCCTGTTAGCACATACCCTCCTTCCATCACTCTTGTCTTTAAAGCACAGCCACGGCCCCAGCCTCAGTGGCAGGGGATGAAATAGGGGGCCGCATGGTCTCGTACTTAACAAAATAAAAAAATACAAGCGAGCCTCTACCTCTGGCACCCCTCCCTCTCTGAACAGATGCCAGGGATTATTCCAACCCCCCGACCAACCATAAAGGTGCAATAATCTTATGGTGAGGAAACAAACAAAAACAGACGTGCGGCCATTAAACAGCTGCAAAGAGACAAAGTTTGCATGGGCGGCATAATGAGAGGCTAGCGTGCGTTCAGGTTGAGCAAACACACTTGCGGGTTGGAGCGAGAGAGGTGGAGGAGGGAAGCAGGCGAGCGGCGTGCTGAACACTGATGGTGCATCAAAGTCAAACCAGCAGCTGTCAATGGGCCCTGGACTCTATCTGCTGACCTCAGTGCCTCTGGCCTGCTCTCTGTCGCTGGGGAAATATTCAGAGGAGGCTCTCTGTACACACAGCTCCTACCTCACTCTATAGGTCAGAATCCTGCTCATGCAAGGCTGTTTGTACTTCCTTCTTTAATGCCTCAGCATCCCCGCTGACATGATCCTTGCTGGGCTTTTAACTCCAGGTGCCCATGAAATACACTGTACCAGTAAGAGCTGTCTTCCTCACAACCTAAATTGAGGCAAACTCCCTTCCAAGCCTGATCTAAATAAGTAACAATCAGCGCTGGCTGGCAGTGAACCAGAGAGCGAGTATAAGCAATACCTCCTCTAATTGACACGGTGGTTGCAAAAAAAGGCCTTTCATTTTACAGCGAAGAGAACAACCCGGAGCTGTTTGTTGTAACTCAGCCATCTCATTTGTTTCTTTTGTCTCCGTAAAAGCTGCGACATACTGTTAGCAAAAGGTGGCCGCCCCAGAACATGACGGAGCAGTCTCGCAGTTTCAGGGCTGATAGAGATGGAGAGCCAGGAGTGTTTGTATGTGTTTTCTGTCTACCGTGTGACAATCAGGAGGCCTGATTACTGGTTACTTGTCTGGGCCTGGCACGTTATTAACATGCTCTTCAGGAGGTGTCACTCCTGTACTCATCAGCGTGTCTCCCCTCTAGTTCTCTCCTCTCATTGCCACCATGTACCTTCTCCAATCTGACTCTCACGCGCTCTCATTTTTCCTCTTCTCCCATAACCGCTGAGGTGAAAAGGAAAGCCACCGTAAGAAAATTTTCATTTTGAGATGACTGGCTTTTACTGTCTCGCTTTTCAAATGATATTTTCACTCTAGAGGTACAACATTTTCTCCAGAGAGAATCAGCTTTTGAAATGTCTACCTATTTGAAATCAGAGATGACACTAACATATTCATCCCATTTCATTTCGTTGCAGGAGGGGAGATGTGGCAGTAGGAGCGGTAAACTTTCAGGAAATAAACACTAGTTGTCCCATTTTTGATGTCTCAAAATCAGTTGTGATGACACATTTTGGAGCGGCTGTCTGTAGACCCGATCAGATGGATTTCAATATGCTGTTACCCTTTCTTCTTGCACAAAAGTCAGTCAAACATGATGCCAGTGTCTGATGAAGATATTCCATGTTAGATTCACTTTCCCGGAATGACCTGAGGTTAAAATTGTTTTGCTGCTCTCTTTGATTCTCTCTTTTACCAGCAACTTTGATTTATGGGAGGAAAGAGAGGTGTTGAGTGGACCAACCATCCAGCATGTGGTTGACAGACAAGATCACTTCAAACAACTGTCGCTGTTCTATTAGAAGGAGAGATAGGAGTCTTTGGCATTATCTCAGGACGCATCAGACACCTGTCTCGAAACATCATCCATAATGTCTCTCCTCTCATTCTGCATCCTCTGAGCTTTTGCGCTGACAGAAAATGAGAGGCGGGAAGGATGCAGAGCAAGAGGACAAAATTCTGTGGCACATTTCCTTCTGTGCCACCCCTGCATTAAAATACCAACATTTACATCATCGTCTGAGAATTTAGTAATAGTTTTTAAAACCCACAATTTACAAGACACATTATGTAAAAACATGGAGTAATGAGTCATTCTTTGTGAGCCCAGCCATTTAAAACCAGTTTTCATCACCCAAAAAATACATTCAACAATTACAGCCTATGTTTGTCCATTACAGTATTATTCTAGTTATATTGTTGCTCTAGTGACACTAATGAAAAGGCACTTAATGAATAGCTATATTAGAAAAACTAACTTTAGCAACCGTATTGATTGCAGTAAAAGCTTGAGCTTAATGAAATGAATATGAGAGAGCAGGAAGATGCAAAAGAATAAATGGAGCAAAGTCTGGTGAGAAGAGCACAGCGCCTCCAGCTTGCCTTGTGGTGAGGTCTGGGGAATGCATCCTCAAAGCTTTGACCTTGCCCTGCACTTGAAAGCAGGAAGTGGATGAGAGGGGGGCCAAGGAAGGGATACGATGAGAGGAGCCCTCCCTGATGACCTGGGTTTTGCTGCAGGGAGCCAGGTCATCTGATATTTCCTCCAGGGCAGCCCAGGAAACCAACCTGCCCAAGGCCGCACACAAATGGACTGGCGGGGATTTGGGGGGGAGGAGGTGGAAGGAGGAGGGAGGGCGAGGGTTGCTGAAGCTTCAGGCTATCACAAGATTACACCAAAAAAAATTCAAATGTAATTAGACACAGAAGAGATAGAGACTGGCACTAAAGAAAGGGATGGTGAAGCAGGGTGGGAGAGTTACCGAAAGGGGAGAGGATAGTCAAAAAAGCAGAGAGGAGGAACAAAGTTTAAAGTTTTTTTCCCCATGACAATGATAAATGCATTTAAAACAGGAGGAGCGTGAAGGTATGGTGATTAAAAAAGAGCGCTTCGGTTCGATTCTGCAAGCAAAAGCACCTTTGCCCGTTGAATCATTTTGGGTTTTTTGTTTATAGTTCATGAATTCTTAATGCAGCAGCAATAATGTATCACACACTATATCTATGTAATCTCATATGGCCATATTACTCTTTTAAGCAGAGGAAAGTAGTGAGGTGGAGTGAATCTATTTTAGCAAGCTGTAACCTCCAGCTAGCCTTTAAGATTGTTTGAGCATGGCTCATAATAGGATGCGATGAAACTGCTATTAAGACGAATAGTCAGGATGGAGGAGAAGAGAGGGGGTGAGATGGGAGAGACAGAAATGGAGACATGGGAGAGCGAGCTGAGAAAGTAAAAGTAAGCAACAATTGAGTATGGAGCTGTTGACAGCTGCACTTGGCATCTGTTGAAGAGGTGTGAAGCTGTTCTATGAGTCCCTGTGCTGGATTAAAAAGCTGCCCTCTCCTGCATACTACTCATTAGAACCTGCATGGGGCCTCCCAGAGATGGCTGCACTGAAGGGAGGGGTGGGAGTCACACTGTGTCCACTCTGTTGCCCCTCTGTGCAGGAGTAACCCACAAGCACAAACCATCCTGTGTTTTGGCAACTAACACACCGGATCAATTTAAAAACAGAAAGTGCACCATCATGGTTGAACAGAAGTGTTCGCTCACAAAAATGCAAGTTCACACATCACTCCCAGCACACACCTCCGCCAAAAAAAGCCTTACCACATGTTTAAAACACACCGCAGGCAATTTAGTTTTGCTTCTCCCTCCAGCTCGCAATGCACCTCATCAGTTCCTGTGGTTCGGCCCTCGCTTGCCATACAAGAGGTGGTGAGAGCAAGCAAGCCATCCACTGCCCTACATTATACATAGTTCTGGGATCAATTTGGCATTGATCCTGGATAGCTTAGATGTTTTCCAGTAGTTGGTCAATGCTTCTCTTCACATTTCTGCTTGGAATGCTGGTCATAAGACTGTTCTGAAAAAGGAGGCATTCTCCTGGGGGAGCCTCCTCTCTCTCCTCGATGCTGCACGCCTCCTTGCTCCCACAATCAATGTTACCCATAGCAGCTGCTCGGATCAGCATTCCCCTTTTTGTTTACAATATCAGTTCTATACACTGTATTCTTTCGTACAAGCACAAGACTAAGCGATAGGAATGAACGCTGGTGGAGGAGGGGTCTTGCTTTAGGAGGTAAAAAGACAACGCCTGGATTTTTTTAACAGAAGTAAATGAAAGAAACATGATGCAGATGTTTCTTTTAGGGCACATGGGGTCACTGAATGGTTTGTTGAGCTTGGAAAATTAATCATATGTTGCAGCTTTCATAGTTACTGGATTTCAAAACCAACTGAACATGCAGTTTTAGACAGCACACTGCACCACAATCTCTGAAACACCAAATTAGGGAATTTCTGTGTTTAATCTCTCCACTAGAGCTCCTATGACAGAGAGCATTGAAATTTCTACAGTGCTTGGTGTGGCTCAGCATCATACTGAGTTACTTCCTCTCTGTTTTTGACTTCGACTCTCAACCAATCGTTTATTGCAAAGACAGAAAACATGTGTCGCGATCCTGCTGTATGCATTCCATTCAAAAACTACCTCAGACATGAAGAAGTGCAATGGGCTGATCGTTAAGTCTGAATTCTAAGTTGAAAACTTCACCAATATAAACACCACTGACGCCACAACAATATGGCGGCTCACACATCTAGCATAAGCAGAATTACTTTTTCAACAGTTTTCATTTAATCTAGTGTTTGAATTGAGAAACGTGCTGTAACAGCTTTGTAGTGTGTGAGAGAAAGAAAGAGATGGCTTTTTAATCTGGCCACGCTATTTAAATAAATTAGGCAACTTTATGCTACTCTGCAACTGTTAAAGGTCATTTGAACGGGCAAAGATGAGCAAGATACTTGACTTACTTCATACACCGTTTCTCTTCACAAATGGCATTTTGGTGATGGATGTAGGTCATCAGATGTTTGTAAAGTACAGAGACCTGCCATACAAACACCAGTTTGTTGTAAGCATCTATGTTTTCCCAAGCAGATGCAGTGGGACACATTTTGATTGGAAGTTGGGAATACCAACGTCTGACTTGGAATGTACTGCAGCATTATCCTGGGTTTGGTGTGTTTCCTTTATGTTTCCCTTGTGCTCCTCACCAGCCTGTTTCCTTAAACATTTTTCTTTCACACCTGCCCTGCATCGTGTCTCACTAGCCTTGCCTGTTCTCAGTATCTCCACCAGCCAATCATCTCCTGTCCTGTACAATCTTCTAATTCCTCTCACCTGAAATTCTCCACCTGCCTTTCATCTTCTTATCAGTTAAGTTTGTGTTTGAATCCAGTTTTCGGTTCAGTTATTTGTTGAACTGTCTGTTTGTTTTGTCTGTGCCTGCTTATGTTATCTTGAATAAAGAATCTTGCTTTTAAATCTGCCTGTTATCTGTTGTTGGGTCCACCTGCATTGCTCTCCTAGTGTGACAAGGTGTGCAGCAAACTAACAGACAGCTTGTCAAATAGGTCTTTTCTAGCCTACCCCCAGACCAGAGACTCCGCCCACTCAACTGAGTGGACTTGATTGTCTTGGTTTGGCATTGCCTCCACTTTGAGCAATTCTGAGAGGGAAGAGATTAGATTTTCTCTAACCCTTCCTCATTGGCTGTTGCCTTTTCAAATTTAATCTGTGTGAACGGTCATTACCTTGCCAGGGGATGTTTCGCCTTTTGTGGAGTGTGTGTGGAAAGATGTCTGGCTAAGCGTGACAACTGAAATCCAAAAACATCTCCACAAGCTGTTAAATAATCACACCGATGTTGTTATATTGTGTTGTGATTGAGATTCTGACCCAACATGCATCATGGAAAAAGATAAATAAATGATTTCTGCTTTAAATCAAATCACATTATCACCTTAAGCAGAAAGCGGGACAATGGTCCTTCCTGCCTCTCGCTGCCGACGACAGACCAGGAGAGGCACTGTCTCCCCCCAGCAGGAGCACTGATGTAAACAGACTTGTTGTGGCCGCTTTTCCATGTATAAATTCGGCATTTTTTTTAAAACTCATACCACCACCATCACACCACATACAACCACAGTACTGTTTTGGGGGCCTGTAACGTGGCTTTGTCGGTTGAAATGTTGAATATTTCTCGACAGACAACTTAATCCTTCTTGTGGCTCCCCACCCCCGGCGCTCATTGGATAATTGCCTTTTGAACTGGGAGAACCACTGCACGAAGCCAGAACAAGAGAATCAGGTCCTTTCAGTGGAGTGGGCGGAATCTCTGGTCTGGGCCCAGGTCAGGTGTTTTCCACAATTCTTAAAGGTTTTCAAGTTTACGAAATCACAGAATAGTACAAGTTTCAGGTAGACAAAGACAGCAGCATGGCATCAGAAGAAATATTACTTAATTAAGATTGGCCACGCAGGCCTTACTGAGTTATCTAAGAAATTAACTACTTAGTTACTCAAATAGCTAAAAAAGCTATGTTTTTTTAAAGACACTTTGACTTTGACAAGTAACACAGACAAAACATATATGTAATTAATATTACTAAATTTCAACCTTATCCCCCCAAAATAAGCGAACCAAAAAAATTCTAGATAGATAGATAGATAGATAGATAGATAGATAGATATCAAAGATTTGTAGTGAAGGATTAAATTTAATATTAACATTTAATTCTACTAATAAGTTGTAAATTCTTATGCTATTGTCTTTTTATTTGGGAAAAATATTCAAACAATCTGTAAACGTAGGTACAAACAAAGTCATAGAAATGATCTTTTTCTGTTTTTTCTAGTGTTCTCTGTGCCCCATGACAGAGTGTTTGAGGGGGTAAAATTCTCTGTCTCTCTTCCCACCTCCTGTGCCTCAAAATGAGAAGCTGCAGCAATGTGCTGAAGGGGAAAATAGGACAGACAGAAAGACTGAGAGACCAGGAAGATGGAGCTGGCATGAGACAGGATTGTTTTGGCTTCGGTGCCATGGCTGCTGTCTTGTATGTTAGTTGAGAGGATGTAATTATTTGGCGTTGAAGGACTACAATGGTCAGCTACTGACTCCTACATTGTTACAGCACACCTGTGCATGCACGTCCTGTATTATTGTGCATTTGTACGATTGTGTTCTTGTGTCTATGTTACCAGAACAGGAAGCAGAAGCAAAGAGAGAAAAGATAAGAGAAGCAGAGAGATTTAGAAGAACCTGCAGGACTCACAAGAGGCATTTATGTGGGAAAGGATCTACAGCACCTGGTGCATTAGGGACACTGAATTAGAACCGGACATAAAGTTGACTTAGATGAAAAACATCCATCTTTGTCAGCCATAATTAAGCAGCACTGGTGACCCTGTGGTTGATGCTATAGATGTGTGTGTGACTGCTGATGTAAAGCCCATATGGGAACCTCCTACTGCTGTACCCTTGAGAGATGTGTCTTGTGTAATGATTCTATTACACCTCTCTCTTCTTCCGTCTCTCCCTTTCTATCTTCCCCTCAAGCTCTAACTTCTGGCAAGACTTTAAGAGGAGTTGGACTTGGTGGAAATATGGAACACTACATTAGTAAACAGGGCAAAAAATGTGTATGTGCACGCATGCGGATGCATCGTGGTGCACTGCAGAACGCGGCGGGAAGCAGCCGGGTTCACTTCCTGGCACCCCATGGCTGTCTGACCTCTGGCGTCCACGCTGCACGTCCTCTTCATCATCTATGCAGCAGGATGTCTGTTCCCCCCTGCTGACAGCCCAACCAAGGAGAACGAGGAGTGGCAGAGCCTCCATGATGCTGACCTTACCTGAGCCCAACTGCTGAAACTCCAGGCTGTTGCCCCAGTCTGCTGCTAAACTTTTCTCCCCCTCAAACCAAACTCCTGTCCCCCAAAAGAGGGGGAAAAACACTGGAAGAGCAGTCAAACGTATTTGAGTAAGTGGCTCTCTCTGTGTTTCCTCTCTCAAATTCTTTACTGAATGTTTTCTATTTGACAGATGTTCTTGTTTTGGAAGACAGCAGATATTGAAAGTGCCGTGTTGAATTGTTTCGCCAACAGCCGCCAGATCTGTCTGATGTCTACTGTAAATTCATTTTTTTAAAGAGTGCAGACATAAATGCTACATTTGTTGCCTTCTTATGCGTTGAGTGAAAAAAGATATTGCAGTGGAAACCCACAGAGAGGGCATTAAATGTCATCTAAATATAATTGAGGTATGATTTCTCTCTGTGGGGACATTGAAGGAATCCAAGCACTATATCCTCAAATATCACCCAAATTTCCCCAAAAGTCAAGTAGTGATGGTGTCGTACATAAATGAAGTGACAATGGAATCTAGAAGGTCACCATTCACTTCATATCAATCAACTCACGTCAGAATTCAGTTTAAGGCTCCTGCAGGACCGATCCAAAGAGGAGAGGGCAGAAGGAGAGAGACAATCCTTGTATTTCTCAAAAGGCACAAATGAGCAGAATTTCTGCCTCACGTGAGTCTGAAAGCCTATATATTTCAGGCTCCAGAATCAATTAACGCCTGCATTATCCTCTGAATTCCACTATTCAGAGCAGCCAAATGACTGGGGCACCCTTGCATGAAACCAATTTCTAACTCTAAATCCAAGACACACCCAGGAACCACCTACAGGTCTTCCTTTGAAATGGCAGCAATCTTTGACCCCTGGAGACGTGCACATGTGCAAATGAGCAAGTGGAGCAAATATCTGCTTAACATATACTGATGTGAATGTGTGTTGTCATGTGAGTTATGTAGGTAAATTTAGGGATTCAGGATGTTCTCAATCTCAGTGTTCTCAGCTCTCTTGAATGAGCCATTAAATATGAAACCCCAGAATGTTCTGGCAAGAGAGTGAATTGCGAGACGCAAACCAAAGCCAGCTCACCACATTAAAGACAGATGGGGAATAGGTGAATGAGAGGGAGGAGGAGGAGGAGGAGGAGAGAAAGAGGCTGAAGACAAAGCAGATGATGTGTTAAAGGGTAAACTTTTATGTCTGTAATGAACTACAGTATACTGTGTCATGAAAAGAACAGGATGAAATATTGAGCCCACACTGTCCATCCACAGAGAGCAACACACTCTGCTCCAGAGACGGAGAGAGAAGACATGAAGACAAGACAAGACTGAAAATTTACCAAAGGGATGGCCAAATCTCCAGCTCAGGCCAATTAGCCGGCAGAAATTCTTCTTCCCCCCGAACTACTCGTCAGCATGAAAAGATCACCCTTTGTCTGTTAGACCCGTGCCTTTATCTTCCATTGCTACTTCCTGTAGACAGTCTGTACAACGCACACACTCACACACCCTTTTAATTCTTACATGGACAAGTTACATTCCTGCAACGCACTTTTCTGTTCCTGTCATCCCTCTGTACGCCTGTCAGCACACATATGTCCAAGCATACATACGAACACTGAGTGTACATGCAAGCACACAAACAGTATCAGCCAAATCCTCACATGAACTGCTCTCATTTTATCTCCTCTCAGCTCCTGGCATCGTGCTGACTGATGTGATTGTTAGTTCTGTAGGAGGGCTCTCTTTAATTGAAGTGGATGTGAGTGCATGTGTGTGCATGTGTGTGCGTAGCTATCTGTCCAGAGCATCGCCTGGCTATGGCCGGTATTGTTTGGCCTATCAGACAAGCTGTCAAGTGCTCTCTCTCCCTCTCTCTCTCTTGGCTCTCCGCTGCTTTGTGTTCATGTTACAATAACGGGAATGTGGGACTATGAAGGTCACGCCTGAAGTCAGCTTGCCCACAAGCATGTTTTGTCTCCCTACAGCACACTCCAATATCAGACATCTATCTAACATTAACCATCCACCTGAGCAGCAGTCAATGACCACTTAACACCAGAAATCGTCCTGTTCAAGGTCATTTTAACCAAAATGAAGCAACTAAATGCTGAAGTGCATCTGTGCAGCCGTATAGGTTTCCACTTGCACTTTATTTCACTGAGCTAACCTTTCCTCAACTTTCCTGCCTCTATCTGCATACTCCCATCTGCCTCGTGTGCATTATCAGTCTCACATCTCTCAGCTCGAAAAGTTTGGCCCAATGAATGTGGAGGCGCAGGCTGCTCTTTGTGATGGCTGCTCTCTGCAGACGGTGGGGAATCGATCAGCCAGACGCTCCAATGGCCTGCTCCTTTGTGAGCCCAGTCTGGCTCTGGGCAGCTCTCCTCTGTTTATCTCCCTCATGTCGCTCGCTGGCTACATGCTCTTAATTAAACATGCCGCACGGCTATTAATTGTCAACCAGATTCAATTTGTTCCCCGGGCACGCTGTGAATGGGCCTCTCCTCCCAGAACAAAGGTGTCCGAACAGCCATGTCAGGGTTGAACAAAAGGCCCAAGGCATCACTTCTATCTCCCACAGCCTGAGCTGCCTACAGCTCACCGGCAGCCATTGAATGAGGTGTTATCCAGGCAGGTTTCCAGGTAGGTGTTTGAGATTTGAAAAAAAAAAAGTCTTGTGCTTTGTCACATCATCC
>JAQLOL010000002.1:22527898-22545877 GCA_029783665.1 Naso thynnoides | reverse complement strand
TGTGCTTTGTCACATCATCCAATGATATTAAGGCAGAAACAAAAGCTCCATCCGAATTTAGCTTCTATACCTTTGCAAGTTGTCATAATGCCTTTACCTGCACAAATACCCATTGGGCAAAATATCTTCAATCAGCGTCATTTTTTAATCTTGTTAGGTCTTTTTTATTTTTCATGGGAACTCTTTGACAAATTGTGAAAACAAATAAATAACCCAATGACTGCTAAGATGAATCTGGGACTAAGCAGCTGCCAAGGCATAATATAATTCATGGCCATGCATCAATGTAACTGGAGACTGCTCCAGCGCCCAGCCAGAACCCATACAGCCAGGTGCCAACACATCCATCCCCATGCAATTCCCTCATCCATCCTACCTCTCCGTCACTCCAGCCATCACCCCAATCTATGCTTCCTTCCCAAAAAAACCTAAAGCTCTGGGCTCCAGCTGGTGCCAAGGAGGCCTGGCTGGTGCTATTGTTGCCTAAACCCCTCTACAATACAACGATAAACCTGCCCTCTTTGTGGCTCCTAAGTCACACACAGCTGTCCATGTACACTCACATAGAGACCTCTTAACCACAGGGCCTCTGAAGAATTGACACAGTCAATAGTGCTGTATGTGCAAAGCCTAGAACTTATCTACCTACAGTATACACTAAGGCAAATAAAAACAAAAGACAAGCACAGTATAGTTTATCATGTAGATAAACAAAAGCAGTTTGCAAAAACAAGTGAAATACTACAGCACAGAAAGCCTTGTTCAAACACAGTGTTGTGGAATTTTTAATGAGAGTTAGGTGCCATAGCATATAGAGGGAGAAGGTCTTTTCCCCAGTGTGCTTGTGTGCCTGCCTTTTCAGCAATCCCAATATGTTCCTGCTGGTGAACTCACTGAGCAGTTGAGGAATTACTTATTTAAAAGATAAGGTTTCCTCTGTTGTCAGCAAAAACCGGCTCTTGTCCATAACGGGAGAAAACCAATGCAGTGTGAAATCAAAGGTCACCCAGAGACAAATAGCACTAACAGGCGAGAGCAGGGGTGACAAACGCTCCCTCTCTGTGCTCACCAAATTAATTAAGAGTGGAGATTCAACATGACATCTCCAACACAAAAGAGAGCCAGCAGCCTTGTTGTTGTTTCAGCAAGACTTTTAAAAGAACAAACACACTTCCCTTGCTCTGTTGTAATCAAAGCGTGTTTACCTGCATCTCTCAAATGACTCCTTCATTGAATGTTTTATATGGCAGCTCTGAGAAGTCATTGATCTCAATCTAGGCCCTGAGATGCTTCCATTGAGCTTGCATCAGCTTCACAACTCAGCCTGACTTCAACCCAGGATCCTTGGGGGACTGCTTTAAACGCCTCACTCCAGGCAGCCTGCTAATCCGCAGCATTCGCAGGTGTCTCTGTCTGTCCGTGACCATGAGATAAGCCCAAGCCTGGAGGAGACAGCAGCGAGCAATAGACACAAAGTGCACATTTGAGTGTGCCTTTGCATCCGGTCCACAGTCAGTCACCCAGTTGAGGAGATGGGCTGAAAACAGCAGGTCTGAGACCAAGCCTGGATAATGACACCTCATCTGGGAGCAGCTAGTGAGAAACATCTGCATCCCCTTATCTCAGCTATGGCTGCACTGTCGAAACGACATGACGATCATTTACTGGATTACCCTACAGTAAGCTGCTGCCTGATGTTCTTTCACAGATCAGTGTAGTGGAAATGTTTATACAGAGCAAGCTGGGACAAGAAAGTAGTCTCAATGTCTTAGATAAGCATGAAAAGTCAGCGTGCTGGCCTCAGGCACGAATAGCAGTGCACTCACCTAACATTGATCCCGGTCGCAATGTTCAGTCAACCAACCAGTTGACCAGAAATGTTAATAAGCTGGAGTTTTGCCAGACCAGAAAACAATGATGAGAAGTTTTGTCCTCAATCCACTCGCGCCACACTCTGCAAACTCCCTGAATACAGTCAAGGGCTTGAGCCACAAGGAAGAGTTTAATTTGAAATGTGAAATGATGCTGAATGCTCTCATTTTGGGCCAATTAATTCCACGAGAAAATTGTTGATTCCAGACAGAAAGCTTGCAAGAAATAAAAGTTTGTTTAATTAGATTTACTATCAAGGGCAGTTAATTATCACTACATAATATTCTACAAATGCACTGCTTTTATAAATGTTTAATTTATATTGCATTAACAATGAGGGGTCTATGCCCTTGATCTTGGTAAAATATGGGATGGGGATCATAGCACCAAATCAGAATGTACCAATCACATGTAAGGTCATGTTTAGCTGTAGCTTTTGGCCTTTTAATGGTCATTTATTGTTCATCAAATGTGAGTGCGTGTGTGTGTGTGTGTGTGTGTGAATGCTTGCAAGGGTCTATGTGTGTGTTTTATGTGTTCTCTCCCCCCAGCGGGAAGCAGCACCACCCTGGCCTCACTGCCTCCACCCACTCATCCATCCCACTTCTTGTCTAATTAAACATCGTTAACATTCATCCCAAGGTCTTATGCAGATGAGCACAGAGGGAATGTGGTGCACTGCGCAATAAGAAAACAACTTGGGGGGGTGGCAGAGAGGTGAGCACACGGATGAGATGGGGTTGTATCCGAATTGAGACGTGCATGGATATCTCCGATTTGACCTCATTCATCAATTAATTACCACCATTAGCAGGAGGTGATGTGGAACCAAAGCTGAAATCACTGCACCGTGGCACCTCCACCGCAAATTTGTTGATTGTGTGCACGCAGGCATATGTGTATGACAGACAGGCACCCATTAAGCACCGAGCCAGGTACGTTTAAGTGTGTCCATGTGTGTGCGTACCTTCAGTATGACCAGAAAGGCAGACAAATAGACGAACTGATGGGCATCTAGCCAAGCACTGCCTTCTGTGTCTCCTCAACAGAGCTGTGATCACAGCGCAGTCCTGTCATGTGGCTGTCACTCTATCATTCACAGCACACACACAATACCATCACACCATACCACGCCGCAGCCGTAGAAACGCCTGAAACTGTATAGTCCAATCTTTGAAGACACTCTGTTCCTTTGTAGCTTGAGGTGTAATTTGAAAAGCTGACTGTCATCCTTTCTGCCTACACTCAATGTCCTGCAATGCACCAGGGACAAAATCCCTGAGGTAACCTGATGTGTATGAAAAAAACAAGAAAACAAAAGGCAGACCATTATTAATGGAGTCTATGCGAGACTAAATCAGCAATACAAGTTATGCTTGTGTCAGCAATCCTATGTTAAGACCCGATATCACCTAATTTTCTCCAATAATTTTTAATTTTTTTTCCCACATACACTTTAACTATTTATACCAGGGCCAAACTGATATATATTGGTTTGCTGATATTATCGGCCGATATCGACCTATTACAGGTATATCAGGATCAACGTAAGTGTTCTCCAATATGTGCTCAATATTAAAACTGTTTTTTTAAGGCCTGAAAAAATGCTTGGACTAGCGATGTAAAATGGTGTAATTACATAGTTTGTCCAGCAGATGGTGGTCTGTTATTTTATGAGAGTGTTTCATTGGGTCGCATTGGATGGGACCTGCTCATGGGGGATGTTACAAGACTTGGAAGCAGCCACATCTGGCTGTAGATGTTCTGCCTGATATATTATATGATTGTGGGTGATTCTGAAAAATATTTGAGGTTTTAATTTGTTATTTCGTGTCTTTTTTATGTATTATAGTCATGTAGCTTGTAATATTATTATTATTATAAATTTGTCAGAAACTTTGTTAACTGCTGCTCTCTGGTTGTGTAAGTGTGTGTTTGTGGCCTATATATCGGATATCAGGATTTTCTTGTCCCTATTATCTGCATCGGCACTGGCCCCAAAAATCGCATAACAGTCGGGCCAAAAGCCATTAAACTGGGATTAGCTTTGCATGCATTATACAAAGATGTCAACGGGACTATTCTATGCGTGAGCAAGTGCATTTGTCATAGACTGAGACAATGTTTATGAACTAGCCTGTGCATGAATGACACGGCACAGTATTTAGTCCAGGAGGCTGAAATGGGTGTAAGAGGACGGTAGATGATATGCTCTGAAGGAGTGACTGTCAGGGCAGTGGGGCGGATGAGGCATCAAGGCTGTGTTATGTGCGTCGCACATGGACTCATATTTTTGAGGCCAGGCTGACGGTTGGCCATGCACGACAGCACAGCACAGCACAGCACTTCCTAAGATCCTGTTTGTAACTGTCTGTGGAACAAGAGCCCGAGGGAGGAGTCTGCTTAAACTCACTCACCTTCACCGCCAGACTCAGATCTATCTTTGTGCACGGCATGGATCCTCCATGCACTTATGCACACATGCACAAAAAGCCAAGTACTGCCACAAACAAATAAATTAGCAAACATACACTCGTGTCACGCAAGCTGTGGGCAAACACTGCACAGGGGCAGCACACCACATGTGGGCGTTTGCAAAAAATAAAGAATGCTCCTCAAAGGACCCGCGTCAAATAGACATGCATGAAAAAGCACAAAAAGCACTTTGCCCCGCATACATATCTGATGCACGACAGCCAAGGTCAGTCCAAATCCTCTCTGTATCCGTGGCCACTTAAAATCACCTTCAAGGATCAACAACCTTTATATGGTGCTTTGCAAGTCTCTTCCATAAACATGTTCTGCTACTTGAGTTCCAGTTAGACTAAGTGAGTGATAAGCTTATTGTGAAACAGTCAACAGTAGCGTAGCTAAAACTAGGTGAAGGGGGCGCTGTGTAGTCAAGTACTGCCAGTGAGGGTAAGCAGGCGGGCTCACGAAACGATGATGAAGTGCAGCATTAGTGCGGTGATTAACTCCTTCTCCCGCTCTTCCTCCTCTCGTTCAGTCCCATTTCCTCCCACTGCTGGCCAGGATGGGAGCCTCTGATCAGTGTGTGTGAGATTCCCTTGACACGTCGTCCATCTGTGTGTGTGAGCTGGTAAACCAGCAGGCCTTCTTCACCAACATGCTGTCGGGATCCTTTCTCAACGCCTCTCCATTACAAATCTTTCCTCACAGGCTCTTCCAACAGCACTGAAAGTTTGATGAGACAGAGCTTCATTTGGCATGACATGATGTCAACCTGCTATGAAGTATAAGTGAATAAAAACAACAACTTGGATTTCTGCAGCATACTAATCTAATAGGATAAATTTTACATGGCAGTGAAGGCAACTTTGCCATCTCTAAATCACATTTGACAAAGCTTACCCTCCGTTGTCTACGATATACTACCTGTGAAATCCTGCGATGCTGTGATCTGTACAGGTTGGTGTATGTCTAAAAGGGGAAAACTCCCTGAAGAAACTCACCTACACAAGAAAATCCATCTTGAGTCTTATTACCCGATGTCCTCGGCTAGAATCTAACTTGGGACAATTGCTGCATTTCTAATAAGTGTTAAAGTTGCACATTTTTGCTGTTAACCTTGGTGTAGCCTTGTTCTACCATCTGTCAGGACTTGAACCTATTTCTAGAAATAACAAACAACTATTTTTTATACTTGTTTTAAAAAATGAACATGTTAATCTGAAAATCTGTGGGACCCAGTTTCTTGCTAAGCCTGACTCCTTTTCAGAGGCACACAGGATATCAGTGAAGAGAAGAGTCCAACTACTACATCCCCTTCCAAGCAGCGATCAGAGGGCCAGGTGGTTGTGGCAAATGACCTGCACTCAATGGTGCAGTAATAGCTTCACCTCTTCACCAGAGAGGCTATTCTGTGATCACACATCCCCCACTCATATCAGATTGCATCACCAGCCGCCAAGCAGGGAAGTCCTTTTTTTTTTTTTCTCACAGGTGCACAGGAAAAAAAAACAAAACAAAACACAGTGGAAACCCAGCTAGCTAAAAACAAAGAATGAGTCAGACTCCTGTCATGAGCAAGTCTGCAGGAGCTGACTCCTCCAGATGACAATAACTAGGGTTATTCTGCCACATGAACTAATTTCACCTTTATTACCTAAACTGCTATTTGGGTTTATAATATTTTGCCACATGAACCAATTTCACCTTGACCTAAATTGCTACTGTGAGTAAACCAGTTCTTCCTTCGTGTAGACCCAGATCCATGGTCTTTATATTTCTTAGAAAAAACTTTATCTAAGGTCCGACGGATATGGGTTTTTTAGGACCAATGCCGATACCGATATGATATCTGATATACCGCCTAATATTATATATATATATATATGTATAAAATATTGACTGACTGTTGTTGTCAAATATTCGTGACAAAGATATGTAATGGAAGCAGAATATCTTACATTTTAACAAATTTTATTCCAAACATCAGTGCACAAAAGGGTAAACTCTTTACTTGTAAGTTATTAAATGACAGTACGCCCTCTGCTGGACAAACTACACCAGTAAACCATTTCAAATCAGGAGTTCGAGCATTTTTTCCAGCTTTAAAAACAGTTTTAGTACCAGTGTATATCAGAGAACATATTCACCGTTACAGATATATCTGTGACACACAGGTTTTGGCCAATAATACTGAAAAACCGATATACTGGTCAGACCCCATTTTTGTCAATCACAATTTATACATTGTGTGGTGATCCAGCCCTCTTGTGTATCTCAGGAAGACTGATATGTTTTAGTCCTCTTCACTGGGAGAGTGAACAGAAGACAGGCGACAAAGACTCTCGCATGGCCTTCTGAGAAGAGAGCTGTGGTACTGAACATGTCTCACATACAGAAGATGATTAAACGTCCCTCTCATATACAGATTAAGCATAACATTCCATGGACTGCACACAATTTGCAGCTCTTGTTAAGCATTCAATAACATTCTGACGCAACTCCCTGCCAAAATAAACTTTCTGTCATTCCAACAAAATTGAAAACTTCTTATCATTTCAAGACTGCTGCCGCTGTTTTCTGCAATGACAATAAAACTCATGAAAGAAAGGCACTCTTCCACACTGACTGGCAGTCAACCCTAATAATGGTGGCGTTGACATGTTTTGAAGATTTTGTAGACTTTCACCTGTAATAACCATCAGTATTAAGTGTCTTTGGGTAAAGGTGATTCTCACAGTGGGATGTGCATCTCCTCTTGTCTCTACTTATCTCCTGTGTCCTTATAAATTTTCAACAATTACATGCCAAGGCTTCTTTTTTTTTCCAAGAGTAGAAATTACAGCTGTCTCCTCTCCTCTCTCTCATCCTGGCATCACTCATCTATTATTCAGTTTTTAATTTGGCTATTTGAGGTTTGTTCCCTCATTTGGTGACAAGTAAGCCTCTCCTAAACAGGCACCTTATCCATTACACTAAATCTAGCACACAGCAGACAGCATTCTGGAATTGACCATTAGAGGGGTTATTGATATAACCACCATTCCCTGTGGTCATTATCCCTCTAATTTATCCGTAATTGTATAGCAGCTTTTGGGAGTTAATCTCACCTTGGATGCAAAGAAAAAAAGCATCTTCACTCTTTGAAACATATCCATGTTTGGGCAATTTGCACAAAAGCCTATCCATCAAATTATGGAGGGGCAGTATTCAGTCTAGGCAAAGCCAAGTCTCCATTGTGGCCATTTTGTTCAAGAGCTTTTGTGTTTATGACAAAAGTTTCCAAATTGCAGTCGGCTTTCACTGAGGGCACCATCGTGCTTCTGGTCATCGTTACAGAGAGATAGGCTTCTCTGATCTTCAGACTCCTATAATCATATGCAATTGTGGTAAAGTGAAAAGAAAGACATGGCTCTTTACGCGGATCTATGCCTCATTGTAGCTTATGTGTCACACGAGCCAGGGATCAATAGCACTCAATAGTCTATTAATAGGCAAGTCTTGGCTCTGTTCAGACTACAGCAACAGCCTATCCACAAGACCAGGCCATGAAAGGAAGAGGGTGCAATAGAAACCAATACCCGCTTTTCTGTTAACAGTGAAAGCCTCTTAATCATCTCAGTTTCCCATTGACTTAGCCCTCCGTGCCTCTCTCCCTCTCACAGAAGGCCTATCTAAGAGGGGATAGTTAACCGACCCTCACCCTCCCTCCTTGCCAGAGAAGATGACTATGTCTATTGGGGAGTTTGGAAGTGAGGTCAAGGAGGTTTTCTTCAATCCTGCTGCAACATAATTCCACTCTGGACCAACATGTTTAGGGTAACAGCTCAAAATGTCCTATGTGCAGTTGATTCTGTGCAGAGTGTTTCATTATTGCATCACAAAAATTTAAATTTTGACATTTTTTGTAATAAACACCCCTCTCTACGTACAATGCTGATGATAACAAGCTGCCCTGTAACTGGAGTGGTTACTGACAGGCTCTCAGACAAGTACAAGAGCATCTTCATCTTAAATGTAAGTGATCTGCCAAATCGACTAGACTATTTGATAGAGACAGTCGCCAAAATCAGACTCCAGTTGCTCACTCATGCAGACAATCAAAGGACACCTGAGTAATATAAAACAAATATTGCTATTGATCTGCAGTCTTTAATTTCCTCCCACCTCCAATAATGTTGGAAAACCAAATAGAGCTTCGGGTCTTCCACTATTTACCATCGAGCACAGATTACCGCATCAGTTCTGGTCAAAGAAGATCTATTGATGAATTCCTCTCTGTTTGTTTGAGCCTGTTATTTTGTCAAGTGCCTTTATTAAATATTGCTCTTGGTTTAAAGAAGTGTTTGTTATTTCCTATCATTTATATCATGGAAATGAATATATTGTATAGTTTTTACCCCTCCTCTGTTGATTTTATGCCTGTAGTATTGCTGTATGTGCTGTTTGATGGGGGAGAATGAGGGGGGCAGTCACTCAACAGGATGATCTGATTTTCGTCTTTCTCCTCCTTTTCCCCTCTGGTCTGGTTCTTCCACCACCTTGGGATCAACCAGTAGGGGATGTAGCCAGGAAGGGGAGCTGGTCAGCATCACGTGATCTCCCCTTGGTGGTTGAGCACCGCCCCCCTTTTGTGGGACGGGGGCTGTCACATTCGTCTTTGTCACGGTGCGGCGTGCCACCCATTCATCAGGCCTGCCAGCAATGGCATCCCTTTCCTCTGTGTGCCCGAAGACTGGGCACGTCTGGGCCTGACTGCATCCCAGATACACACAGAGAGCAACACACAGACACTCTGATGGATTCATTTATTAGGCCTTTCATTACCCAGGGGGCCAATGGTGAATCGCAACGAACTGAATGCCACAGCAATGCTACGCTGTTGCCCTCTAGGTCTACTGTTATCACGGACAGGCTTTCAGAGGACAGCATAATCTTCTGGACAGTGTCTCATTAGACGCTGGAAACCATTTGGATTACCAAATTAATTAAATGAGTAATTCAACTTATAAAACACAGACACAGAGGACAATTTGCCCATGACCATATCTGCAATGCAACAGACCTTAAAGAATGCGATACTACCTATCACCCTTGCCTCAGCAGGAAAATGACTCCACTCACATTTATCTGACTACACGGACACTCCTTTTGCTTTACTATGTGGCCCAGTCTGCACAATTTCAATGGCTTTATGAACCTTGTTTTAAAAGCCAACTCACGAGCAGTTCTTTTGTGCGTGACAGGCTGCAGATTCCAAAGCAATTGGAGAGAAACCAACCACAGAGCAGATGTGTGAGGATAGAGTTCAATACTGCCTGCAAAACTTAGTATTATTGATTGCCCAGGATAGTAAATTCAATATAGTCTAAAGAAGTTAGAATTGTGGATCTACAAGCCAAGCAATTCAATAGTGTTCATCCCATGCAATGGTAAGGATCTGGGCACTGTCTGATTCAATCCCAGAAGCCGTAGAGAAGGCTTGTAGGGATGGAAGAGCCAACAAATGCAATACGCTGCAGCTTCACAGAGGATCTTTGGAGTCAACAAATTTAATAGAGCCACTTTATCCCCTCATATGTTCGAGCAACTAGATTTAGAGTGTGGAGGTTCCCCGTGTGAAGCTCCAAGGAGCTGGGGAGTTTATCCTAAATAAACTGTCGTCTTTATTGCATCTTTTTCCAAGTCCAAGCCAAGCCCTGGTTTAATTATGACAAATCCACCGCATGTGTTCACCATGTTTGCTACTAATGAAGGATGCTTAAAAGAAAATAGCTCAAAGCAAATTCTGTCAACAACAATGGCAGAGGGGAGACATCTCTGCCTTGCTGTAAAATATTTAAGTTTTACTCTGGGTGTAAACACTAAACTCCTCGCCTCTGATTCTACTCAGAGAGAAAACAGGCAGATGGGTCCCACTGTCACAGCGATAAAGAGGTTTTCATCCGATGAGAGAGATGCTCATTTGAGAACAGCAGTTGGAATTCAAAATCATCTAATCCTGCGAGACCATGTACGACTCAGGCACAGGCACAATAGCGACAAGGCTCTCATCTCACCCCGGACATTTACAATCAAGGCCAAATTAAGTGTGGCATGAATTAGCCACAGATAACATAAACTAGCGCACGGGGGATGGAGGAGGGATGTGATTTACACCACTCAAGAGGATACGATACATTTCTTTTCAATTAAGAATTTGAGCAACGTCAAAGCTTGGCTTTAATATTGCCCATAATAAAAGAACTCATTTGAATATCTGCTCCATTCTCTCCAGATATTAGGATGAGGAATCACTCGTTAAAAATGAGGAGAAGAAAGGGAACAAGATAAGCATTTCTAATTGCTACTCTGTTTGTTTCCTAATTTGTGACCCGCGACACTGAAATTATGTAGTTTGAAAACAAAAAGGAAACTGGAAAGGCATTAAAGTGTATGCTAGGAGGAGGCGGAGGCGTGCTAGGAATGCTCAAATACAAATTTAGCTGTGAGGAACCCTGAATAACACAGGCGCTGGTTGTAATCCCAACACTACGCTGCACTGTCAAGCAGCTAATAAAAATAGGCTGGTGGCAGATCAAGTCTGTGATTCAAATACATTCAAAGCCTTTCTTAACTGAACTGAAAAAATCCCATTCTGGCTCATTTTCAGACTATTTTTTCCCCCTCTCTCTCTCACTCTCCCTTCCTGCCTTTTCATTGTTCTCTAGGTCTCTCTCTCCTCTCTCTCTTCTGCTCCCTATCTCCCCTCTCGCAGTATCACTGCTAAATCTATTTGGAGCAGCCGCTGGGAGCAATTGAGCAGAAATGGGTTTGTGCACATCTTGAAAACTATGTCTGTCATAAAAACACAAAGGTTCAGCACAAAGAACTGGTTAAATATCCATGTGTCTGGCCACTGGTAGCCTGCAGGTGTCCTCAGCTCGGGCTACTGTTGGCTTGGAACAACATCAGAGCAGCACACCCACCGTACTGTAGCTTTGCTTTAGCAATGTGTGTACAGCAAAAATCAATTCCCTGTCTATTCGGACTGATATGTGTGTTACACAGGCTACACAATTGACCATACTGAAAGTGAGCTCAGATGACCAGCATGTACTAATGTACTGCTATCACAATAACAATACCTCAGAACCAACAGCAGCACACCCGTGGCTAGAGAGACATCACACTCTCCTTTTGACGAATCAAGTCGTGGGGGTGGCACCATGTGACAGCGCTGCCTCCATTTGTTGGAGCGAGATAATATGACTTCAGCTAAAGCCCTCTGAACCTCAAAGAGCACGTTCATCTCCATGACTTTGAATTCATTACCCATCAAAGATAAGTCTCCTTTTCACACGCGGAGCTCTATTTGTCAGTGTCACCACACAAAGACGAGGGGCAACTTATTCATGCCAAACATGCCTCCAGTTTCAACTTTTGGTCGCCCCTTTGAGCACTGTTTTTTAATTAAAAGAGGTTCCCTTTCTTCTCTTTTTTTAGGCAGGAATGTCTCTTTGATACCACTTTTCGCAGCCTGAAATAGTCACGATAACATATCTTTCAATTACAGTTTTATTGTGACTACCATCCGGTTGCCATTCAACCCATCTCTCCTCCTCAAGCCAACACGTACCTGCAAAGAGAAAAAGTGACACTTTGGGTCTGCATAGAAACAGCTCTGACTTTCACCCATCACAGACTGGCAGGAACTGGGGGACCAATGGCTTTTTATCTGCAAGTTGAGGGAACACGCACCGCCTGGATGGAAGCTGTGGGGCGGCAGCGGATGGGGGAGGGAATGTTGATGAGAGGTACGGGGAGCGATGAGGGGACTGAGCTGACCCAACTGCCTCCATCCCATACCTCGACTGCTTCCCTCTTCACATTGACAGGCGGGTAGATTGAGGGCTAAGATTAGCAGCCACTTTCTCACAGAAGGCCAGGGAGATACAGTATTGAGAATGAATGGCCACGTCATGTTGTCAATGTTGTAACCTTGGCAACAGACAGAGTACTATTTTAGTCCCCCCACTGGCCACCGGAATGGTTGGCGAGACGAACTGAATACTGCTTACGATTGGCATTGTTTTCACACACGTACATACACAGTGGTGTATATACTGTCCCTTAGAGCATCTTTACATATATCCAATTATAAAACCTTTCAATCAATACTTCAGTGCAGTTTCTATCTCAAGTGGTCAGCAGATGTGACTAGGGCTGCACAATTAATCAAACTTTAATCAAAATCATAATATGGCCTCCTGCAATTTTTAAATTGCATGTATGCCCAATTGCGCTAAGAGGATGTTTGTATCAAAAATACCATTTTAATTCAAATATTGTGGTACCACAGAGTTGTCTGAACTTACACATCATATTCTCCAGGTTCAGATCCTGGCAAAATTCACATAATAATCATTTTTTGAGATGTTTTAAATGAAAATGACAATTATGATCACTCCCTCGAATATCACAGATCATATAGAAATTCCAATATCAGTCCAATCAGCCACAATTTGACATTTTTTCACATCCATCACCCTAGATGTGACCAGATTAAATGACAAGCAATGCTACTTAATTTCAAATTCCAGTACAGATTTAATGGATACAGTTTATATAAAATGACCACATGGAAAGGTCCATTTTTTTGTACTTTTTGATTTATATACTCAACAAATAAAAGGTGCTTATTTATATTTGATTATTTTCTTCTCTTTTTTAAAGCCTTCAAGCAAATTTTAAACCAAGCATCTAACGAAGTATAAATTACAAATGTATATATATGAAAAGGTGAACAGAAAATCCTTTTCAAAGACAGGTGCACACTAATTAAAGTAAGACTAACAGGAAAATTAATCTATATCTACTTGTTTGTAGGCCATGTGTGTTTCAGAAGAAAACAACGTAATGCAAATGTAGCCCACTTTTAGATATCAGCTTATTTTTTGTCTTGTCTGAGCAGAGTTCTCCTACTCAGAATGACCCCGTTCACTGTCACGATCATTCTCCTCAGTGTCAGTTTGTGTTGCCTTCGCTGAAATTTTCTGCCTGCATCCATGGCTTGTGGTAGAACACAGAGTGCTGCCTAAATGACAAAAAATATTGCATTAAAGAGTGTGAAAAGCAACACAACAAAATAAATGTTGAGAAATATGAAATAATTGACATTTTTCTGTCATTTCACAATATACAGTATATATTAATATCACACAGAACTAGGCAATGACAATCCAGTTAGTGTTTTCAACAACAATCAAGTCAACACAAAGTAAAGTCATATCTTATTTCTATCATTTGAGCCTGGCATCATATCTACACATGCAGCAGCCTCTGAATGGCTCATGTGTACATGTGTCATCGACAAAACTGTGCACAAACGCACAAAAAAAAGGTGGACAATTCTTTATGACACCCCCATAATGAGGTTTTTATGCTGATATCAGCAAGGAGAGTAGAAAGGCTCACTTAAAAACCAAAGACAGACAACCCGACCCCAGCAAATCTTAGAAAGACAAAATCCAAAGTGCATTTCCCGCAATGGTTGTCAGTCTGTTCTACATATCGCTGCAAAATAATTAAAATGTTTTCAGCACTTTGAACAAGGTTTCAATGCATCACAATTTTTCAAGTCCAGAAACAGTGCTCAATAAATCAGGACAACATGCTGGGACAGACAAGCCTTTGATGTCCTCCATACAATATTCACAAATACTGTCTAACTTGCCTTCAGATGACTGTGAATTATTCACTTGCCTCCCACTATAACATAGGCCTGAGCAACCTAAACATGGCAGGTTGTGCAGGCTCTCCTCATCAAGGGCAAACTTTCACAATCACTTTGTGTTGTATCAAATAATTCCCGATTTGTTTTTTTTTCCCCTTGTGATTATTTTGCACGCAGAGTGAAGTCAAGGCGCTGTATTAAAATCTAATCTTCAAACACCAACCTGGCTTCTACTGATCAGCCACAGGCTATTCATCACTGCCATTACCTCACCACACATTTTCATCCTCCTCCTCCTCCTCCTCCTCCGCTGCTGCTGGCCAGCTCTCCTCCCTCTCTCTCTGCATCTGACTGACCTCACCTCTCTCCCTCCATCCTGACTCCCTCTTTTGATTTACAGCCTCCCGTTCGGCCCATTCCTTGCTCTTTTCAACGCACCCGTCCTCAATTCATTCATTATTTCCTTCCACCCAGTCCCTAGTTTTTTCATCTCCATCTGTGAATGCATTCATCCCGCTCTCGTCTTTTTTCCATTAACTCTTTGCCATTATAATTCCGCTTCATCCATATGGCCCGAACAATTGTCTTCTGTGTTGTTATAGAGGCTTCTCACTCACAGGCTTTGAAAGGCGGACATGATACCGAGCAGAACAGCATGTTTGGGGTTAAAGGGGTCATATAAAATTGACTCGCACTGAATTTATTATTTACACTGAATTATTATAACCGCAGCAAAGTGTGTTTGCCATTTTCAGTATTTTCAGGCAGCAATCCACCAAGGACAGCCAGGAGAGCTAACACTGATATAATAAAGCCATCTAATCTAACATGTATGATGCAATATTAAGATCATTATTACAGAGAAGCTTCACAATAATTAACAAAATACTTTTTTAAGTTATTAGCATTCATTGTGGCATGCACATACGAGTGCCCAGCATACACTGACACCAAAATCTAATGTTGCAGAATGAACGTTTGTCATTACGTTTTTTGCTTTACAGTGCAAACAAAGAACTTTGTCCTCTATCCCAAGCTGGAAAAATAAAATCAGCTATAAACACTAATAAACATTAGTGTTAAGTTACTGCACATTAACATTAAAAGCAACAACAAAAGCTGATTTATCTGACAACAGGGAACATGATAATGCAGCTATGCTGGTCCAGTAAAAAATGTATTATGTTATCCAGCTGTGGGGGGACTCACAAGGTGTTTTCAGTACATACAGTATAAATGAGTTGATTGCTGGCAGTGCATTGAAACTAAACACCATAGTATTTTAAATCTTGAAGAAAAAGTAAAATGCAGTAGATACCTCAACCAAACTCACAAATCTATTCAATTTAATATCTATATGCAGACCAATAATAATAATAATAATAATAATGATAATAATAATAATAATAAACTTAATGCATCCCCAGACCGTTTAGAAAGGTGTGGAATTAAAGTATTGCATTCCCTACAAGAAGATTTGGGGTCGTAAATTATTATTTTAAAAATTTCAGCTTGCTCAAAATGATTGTTTTGTTTACCTCTGTCTAAGATGGCCAAAGACTTGTGAGCCAACAGTCTAACGACACTGGCACCATGTGGTCAGTGTTGGGGAGTAACTAGTTACATGTGACAAATTTACATAATCCAATTAGAAAATAAATTTAATTGTAATTAGTTACAGTTGGTGAAAAGGAATGTTTGAATTAAACAAGTTACTTAGTAAAATGTTAAGATTACAAAGGCGGTTACATCGGAATATTTTCTGTAACAAGCTTAGACTATATGCTGAATAATGTTTACTTTGTTGCTTTTCATCTTTATGATGTGCGCAATGCCATCTTTTGCCATTTCCAGTCAAAGCTGTTTAGTAAAGTTACATGTTATTCTGATTCTTTTGATTGGTTTTCTTGTTTAAATTAGCAGCGCCCCACATCTGCCATTAACACTGCCTCGTTTAAACATTTGAAAAAAGTTAACAGTTGAAAACACTTGTTAGAAATTTAGAAAAGTAGTCGTAAAGTAATAAAATGTAATAAGTTACAGTACTTTGATAAAGCAATTGAAATAGGTACATTATTTATTACATTTTGAACAGGGTAACTAGTAGTCTGTGACCTATTACATTTCCAAAGTAACCTTCCCAACCCTGCATGTGGTATCTGCGTCATCAGCGATCAAGGTTCTCTGTGGTGATGGTTTGAAGCAGCAAAACAGTGAAAACTTGCAATCTTTCACAGCTATCATCCATTACATTATACCTACGGGCCAAATTGTAACTATATCTGAAACATCACTATTGTTTACAAACATACTGATAGACTTATTGTTTGCTGTTTAGATTCCATACACATATATACAACATATGCCTATACATAAAGACAGTTTTGTCTCTCCTGGCTGGATGGCTCTATTAGAATACATCTCTCCTCCTCCTCCTCTGTGCTTTGTTCTTCTAACTTTGCCCGGTCCTTGTGCATACCCCCAGCAGGGAGTCCCTTTTTTTTTGCCTTTCTGAAAAAGTAAAAATAGCACCACTTCAGGGCAGTTTAGCCGCAAGTGTTTTTCCTTTCGTTTTTGTCGGCAACTGGAAATGCTCAGAGACAGGCTGACTGCTGAAGCTAGAGGATTAGGGAGACGGCTCTTTGATCAGGGCTGGGTGAGCTCTGAGATCTCTCTCACTCCCTCTCTCTTTCCCCTGTATTCCTCCTTTTTTTCCCCCTGTCCTACTCTGTCTTCCCCTCTTCACCTCCCTCTTTCTACTCCTCCCTCTTTCATTATTCTTCCTCCCACGTTCCTTGTGAGATGCCCGCACTTTGGCCATGCCTGCTGGCACCCCAAGGCTCCCAAACAGGAGGTGGCAGTGTTACACAGTCGAGACAAATGGGTGCACTGAGGATGGCATCACAGGAGAGTAAGCTCTGGTGAGAGGGAAGCAGGGGATAAGGACAGCACATGAACTACACGCCTCTGTACAGATGACATGGGGAATAAGTAATCCCTGTCCCCTTCTGGTCTGACTCAGCAGTCTTTTTCCTGTCTCCCCTTCTGGAGATAAGTCTAATGGAATTGCAGCATTAGAAGTGCCGCATCGCCACGGTTGGGTAAAACTCACAATACGCCTCTTTCTGTTATGACACAGATTTGTTTGCTGTTCCTGCCTACCGAGGGGCATATGTTGTGGGCAGCTGCCCTTCTTTACGTACACTTTAGCAAAGTGTAGGAGGGTTCTGAGCATAGCAGAGGTGGCTGCTGGGACGAGGCGGGTGCAGCAATTCCTTTATCAAACCTGCTTTTGATTTGTCTAGTGGATGAGGTGTGGGGATACTATCCACTGCTATGTAATGGCAGAGAGCTGAGGAGCCACGAGCAGTTACACAGACAGCAGCACATCTGCGTGCCGATGAAATATTCAGCAGAAAGACAGCTCTCCGGAGGAGAGCGAGCTACAACTCCTCCACACCTTCTCCACCAGCGTTAATGATTTATCAATAACTCTATCCACCTGCAGACTGCCTGGGATGTTGGGTGCACCTCATTAAAAACACCTGCCCGACATGGGGAGGAACCCGACATCAAAAATAGATCTATCCAAAATATAGGAGTGGGCGGGATTGTGCCAGTCCAGCCCAGGCATCAGTTTAACCGCCGGAGATGGAGAGGTTTAGCAGCCCCCAAGCACCTGACCGCCCACAACCCCATTCCAACCACACACAGCCTATAGTGATGTGGGCGTTGTAGCAGTACTTTCACCTGTGCAGTATTCTCAATACATTTCTTTGAGGCTACATTGAGTGTGCTGACTTGGAAAAGGCCAGAGAGAGCTTTGGTGAGGTACAGTAGAACGCTTACATTCTCACATCAAACAACTACACCACTCCTCTGGCAAGGTTGTGTTTTACTATTAAAAACTGTTGTTTTAATAA
>JAQLOL010000002.1:22506730-22526510 GCA_029783665.1 Naso thynnoides | reverse complement strand
AACACTGCTGTGATTATAAAGCTGGAAAAAAAATCACCTCTTCAAAACAACATAGCCACCCCTTGTGATAAAGTCTCTGTGCGTGTTAAGATTGTTACTACTCTGTGGTGATTCATCGGCACTTGGACTAGTGGGAATGGAGCTGGGACTCTGGTCAGGGTACCTGTGGGCCGTTTCAAAGATGTGTATGTAAATGCATATAAGAGAATGTGTGTGTGCGTGCGTGCACATGTGTGCATGTGTGTCCTGATTATGCAGGTATAATTGTCGAGAGGTGGGGAAAGCAGAGCCTCAAGGTCAGGGTGGTGTGGCTCATCAGCTCTAGCCTCTATCACTTTAATTAACTCCTCTGAGGGGCTTAGGAGAAGGCCCTTGTTAAAAATTCACCACAATGGAGCCGACAACCATTGTACGAGAGGGAAGGGCAGCATGCACATTGCTAAAAATAACTCTACTAAGCAAAGCACATGACTACTAAGATGGGGCCATTATGTAATTTCATTGGCTAAGAAACTAGACCAAATTCAGTCCATGTCAACTTTCGTGTTACTTCTGCTCACATGTACTGTAAAAAATGCTGCTCTCCTATTCTAAATTGTGCTCAATTTCTGCAGTCCCATTACGTACGTCAAGGTCATAGTTGTGCTACATTCATGAGATTCCTCTGAGATGCAGGAGTAGACAGAGGCTCTACGGTATTGCAAGTCCACTAAAGTGTGCAGGACTTTCAGACTCTAGTGGTGTGACATGAAGCGTAATGCTACCTCAGCACAGCTGCCTAAGAGGTGCCGTGCCCTGTGGAGAGAAGGACGAGGCGCTGTGGCTGTCTGGCTGAAACACAAACAGAGAATGTGTGACACGAAAAGCACCAACTGTAGGGATACAGCATGGTTTCAATGCCCATGACATGGGTTGTGGGAGCTGGGGAATCCATGTCAAGTAATGTTTGTGATCCTTAATCCTACTATGTCTTCAATCTTCTCTTTGCATTATTAAAAGTGGTGCCTGACTGATAAATCAGTTTCCCCAAAATTGGATATTGGTCTTTTACGGATATATTGGTATCATAGGCCCATATGCGCCGATATTAAAACTCTCTTTTAAGACCAAATAAAATGCTTGGCCTAGTGATTTAAAACTGTCTAATTGCATTGTTTGATAAAATGTAATATATGCAGCCTTTATTACATATCTTCATCACAAGTAGTTAATAACACATTAAATTGTTATTATATATACAATATCGGCTGATATATTGGATAACGGAAATTTGTTACATCCTTATATCGGTATTGGCCCACAAATGTCCCATATCGGTCAGGCACCGATTAAAAGCTTCTTACTATAAGCAATAATATCATTATCATGACCTGCAAGAATGGGCTTGGTACTGGGTATTACACAGAAGATTTCTGCATTTGTGTTTTAATTCTCATTGAGGCCAGTAATAATCAAGGTTTATTGAGTATAACTGCTGCACTGTAAATGCCTGAGAGAAAAAAAAAAGGTATAAATGTACGCAGTTCGTGTGAAATGTTGTAAAGCAGAGTGTGAGCTATGTCCTTGAACCTGTTATAATTTGATAACATCCAAATTTGATGAAAAGGTTGTTTTGTTGTCTGATCCATAGACACTTTTCTGTCAAATCTAATTAAAAAACTTAAATAAACAATGTTAAACTCTTAATCTCTTGAAAACTCCTGATGACTTATGTCTAATGATGATTGTTTAAACACTGTTTATAGTTATGTGTAACTGCCCGACTCACAACTTTACTGTTTTGGTTGGTTTGTTTTTAGCCAGAAACCAAACCAAAACAAGACAAAGCAAAACAAAACAAATAAATAAAAATTGCCAAAAGTAAAGTTTAAAAGGGCTGTATCTGACTCACACCTGATAATAAGTTAGTGCAGTAATTAAAAAAGAATGAACTCGACCTTCAAATATCAAATGTGTACATCAGAACACAGCTGGACAAATAGCGCAAGACACAGTTCAGACACCACTGACTATGCAATTAACTGCTAAAGTGACCATCACCATAATCAAAAATTATACAATCTAATGGATGGCAGCGCAGATGTCAGGAAACAACCACAACTGTTGTTTTATAAGGCCATTATGGGGCAGTTTCCACAATGAGACATGTTGCTGAGGGTGGTAAAGGACAGATCTGTATCACGTTGTTTGTGGATCAATTTGAGAACTTTAATTAGCCAGGGGGTCAAGCCAGTCAGCGCAGCAGGCACAGGTAAAGCTCATCAGTGAGGGGGCTTACAGGTGCCTTCGGCCCTAATCTCTCCGCCCATCTCGCTGAAATTAAAGCGGCAAATGGGAAATTGATTTCTAGCCCCCCTGTCCATGGCAATATCTCCTTTTGTCTTAAGGACATTAGGTAGACTTGCACTTGCCTAAGCTGTTCTATAAAACGTTCATTATTGATACGAAGGGCTCAGCTGGCAGACAGCCAGGGCGAGCATGAAGAGGATGAAGAAGGCAAAAGCTCTCTGAGCTGCTGGCTTTTTTGTGGCAACAGGTCGTTCACACAATGATCCACAAAACAAGCTGAGTAGAGAAAGCGACTTTGACCTCTTTACTCTACCTCCAACCTGAGCAGCTGCTGACATGGCAGCTCCTGCATGACTGAGGAGATTAGACCCCTCTCTGAGAGCTGGGCTCAGTTCTTCAAACAGAACCTCTCTCAATATCGCCATCATCCGTCCGATCACTTAAATCAAATATGTTAGTTCTAAGCCGAAGGAAAAAGCACTGTGGGCTTGCCAACCTGAAGGAACACAAAGCTCTGAACTCCAACTCATGAAGGGAGCAGAGCGGCTGAGAAAAAAACAGGAGTGAGTCAGCAGAATCTTTGAACCGACAGGATGGCGAAGCCGTGGCTACTGATATCACATAGAATCAAATGGAGCCTAATTCATTTCCCTCCCTGCATGTCACTTCCTTCAGATCGCAGTTTTTTTGTTGTGCCGTGTTGATGTTTTCCACTTTATGGCAGGATGCTATTTGTCATTCTAATGAACTTCTCTGTGGGAAAAAAAGATCCTGGGGAACATTTCTCAAGATGTCAGGGAGCAGAGAATGTAAAGTGAGCAACACAGTTAATTCAAGTGGGCCTGCCCCGCAGGCAGGAGGCCTGCCTGTGTATCAGTTCTTAACAGGGACAACTCATGCCAAATTAAAGCAGGGAATAGAGAATTTAGGAACAGGTCCAGAACACTGTGTTGGAGAGCTCGTTCTCTTCATTTGGGAGAATCTGACGGACAGCACTGACAGCTCAGGCCCTCATCAAACAGCCTTAGTTTATCTGGGGAACAAACCAACGAAGGTATGGCGAGATATACAATGTGCACCTTTATATATTATGTAGCATGCAACTGTATCACATTCCTGCTGCCCCATTATTCAAGAGCCAAAGACACCCAAAGTGCCTATGGCTAATGTTGTGAGAGCGGTACAAAGTGTGTTCTGCACTGTCGAGGGGAGGAAGGAGCTAGCTAGTCTGTTGTGTGCACGTGATAAATCTGCTGGTATGCCAGGGCTCTTTTCTCATTTGTTAGGCAGCCATGTGTGAAAATGTTAATGAAGGCCCATATAATCTAGGAAATTCTCACCATTAGAATTTCCTTCACGTAGTCAGGCTTTCTGCTTACACACTGACTATTGTGCGCATCAATCCTTCCACTGTCGTACTAATAATAGACCTAATTGCCTCAGTCAGCCCACTAGTTTTCTCTGCCCCTCTGTGCATCTCAAAAAGGAGTAAAGGACTGTCTTATGACAAGACCATGGCACAGAAGAAGGAGTAAATCAGGCTATATATAACAAGCGGGCACAAATACCAGTGACACTCTGTATAGTGTCCATCATCTACCTACCCTGCATCATCTTATCTCATAAAATATTAAGCATCAGGATGCCAAAATATTTGCCAAGGCTCAGCCAGACCATACAACATTCCTTTCTTCTGTCTCATCCATTATAAAAAAGGTGGAATAAAACTAGACCTTATGACACGATGTCTGCCCCTAATATTTGCTGTGCTTCTTTTGTCGGGAAGAAGTCTTTGTGAGAGCAGAACAGTTTCTTGCTTAACAATATTTGGCTATTATTTTACTTCTCCCTGTCCTTGTACACATAATGTGAAAATATGTAGATCCCTTTTGAATTTCCTGCTTGAATTACCATTCAATGAATCTGCATTCCTTTTCTTCCCTCTTTGCACAGAGAGGCAGAATTGCGTAATTACTCTAAAAGGAGAGGGAGAGGTGAAGGTTTGGCAGTCTTAATCTCTCAGAGTGGAGCCTCTTTAAGGGAGTGGTGACTACGGGGCCAAAACATCCATAAACCTGCAGGGAACAGCGAACACATCAGAGCATGTTGGTCCGCACTTCAGCACCGCAGCCAATATGAAGGCAGAAACAGCAAATGCATTCAGTGTTTACAGAGCCTGGGTCAGAGAAGGCTCACAAATTACTTTTGCACTCATCTGCAGAAGATGAGTGCAAACACTGAAAAGATATTCTGCACTCAGAAAGTCTGGTGGGACAGGGCACAAAATGTGAAGCCCCTCTCAAGACAAAAGACAGGAAAAGAAACTGTACTAAAATGTGTAAAGCTCCTCTTTATGTACTAAGGAGGCACCCAATTAGTAAGCAGAAATACTGTATCTGACACAGCAATTAAGGTATTTGAAATAAATACCCATCATGGTTTGAAATGAGATAAATCCGTTTAAAATCGGCAACAAAATATTCTCCAAGGTTTTTGCTTTTTTGTGATACTAGCAGAAAAATGTTAAGGATGAGACACAATATTACCAGTGTTTATTAAAAATTATTTCAACGTTTTAAAGTTTTTATGATAAATAGTAAAAAAGTTACTTATTTTTAAAATATTTTTATTTTGTCGATTTGACTTTCTTTGATTCAGGGCTTTTGCCTCAATCCTTTGCTCAGTATAACCTTGTAAAAACTGTTTTTTATACCATCTGGCTTTTAATTCGAATTTGCTGCACAGGTGCAAAGTCTTTCTTTGGGTAAACTCCTAAGAGGTAAAGGTTAAAACCAATAACAAACATTTATTTTTCAATACTGAGCTTTTCCCACATGAACACGAACAGGATCTCAGCTGTCCAAACTACTACAAGAGCACAAGCATGTAGCTTATCAGCTTTACCAGTGAAAGAGCAAAAGAGTTCATCAGTATAATGAAACCACTTCAGAATATTCCAACTATAAAAACTCAAAGAATGGCCTGAAGGAATGAATATAAATTGTGTTTCAAACAAGGCATCACACATGAGCATGCCAGCAACTAAAAATAGAGCCACTACAAGAGATTTAAATCAAACTTAAATAACTGAGCTTGCATCTAAAGCTAGAGTAGGCAACATCTGGAAATCAAGCTAGCTGTAGCATGAGACTCCCAGGGAAGTACCTCCACTGCACCCTCCCTTCTCTGTTTTTGCTCTGGATTGGGTATTTTTTCGTTTGTTGTCACTCTTTTTGAGGGCCAGTTTACAGCAGCAAAGATTCACAGTAAGATAAAACGGTTGCAGGGAAAGATGCAGCGGAATGAACTGATCCATTTCAGCTCAACTCAAACTGGATGATGGTGTCGCCTGCAACTCCACTTGTCAAGTTGTTGGATGTTTTAGAATGTAAGGCACATCACTTGTTTCAACAGCTAATCAGCTCATAGCAAAGTGATCTGTTGCTAAGAAGTGCAGCGTAGAGCAGCCAACAGGAACATACGTTCTCTGACATGACTCATAATTGTCCGAAAAGTATATACAATACACTGAGAGGTTATTAATAAATCGTTAGGTCCCAATGACACAACAAATAAACTGTTTTCTTAATCCCGCTCTTGCCCGCCTCCGCTGGATTTCTGACCATTGACAGCCCCTCCTGGAATGTGTCTGTTAGACTGTCTGTTACCACACCCACAACATGGGTGTCCAATCCTGCCCGCACCCGCAAATGTATCGTTTTCTATTTAAAATGTCAGAAAAATAGGTTACATTACCTTATCCTCATCTCTGAGTGTCAGCATACTCTTACCAAGGATCATAGCGCAGGTGTGTTGTCTCGGTGCGGAGGTACCACACTTGTGCCCGTTGTATGTGAGCTCCTTGCCACACTTCTGGCAACTCACAAACACCAGCTCCTTTGTCGACAACAATTTTGAAGTCATTTCAAATGTCAGATTTTCCTCACTTTCTTTTTGTTTTTGTAAACTCCAGCCTTGATTTTCCTCTCAACTTCACTCCTTGTCTCCATCATTCCCAGGACTTGCTGTTTATTTTTTGACTGCCCGTCTCCACCCACAGCAACGTTAACACCGCTCGCTCCCACGAGATTTGGGTTGGGTCCCATGGGACCAGTGGGATACCAGTCCCAATGCATGGCTCAATTACATACCCCAGCTTTAAGAGGAAATGTAAACGACCAAATTCCTTTGAAAAGGAGGGTTTCATTCAAGGTTTACGAGTAGTTATGTTAGCAGTTATATTTCCATCAACCCCTGTATTTCACACACATACCACCATCATTATGAATTATTATGATCTGAAGTTGCTAATTTATTTACCATGAAAATGTTCTAATTGGTTTGGACAAATGGTTTTATGACAACCAACAAATGAAGACAAAAGGGAAAACAGCTTGACTTTAAGCAACAACAAGATAACCAGGCAGATGCATCTTATTTATGTATATTTCTTTTGTAAATCACCACTTGCCTTTTTTAAGATTAAACTACTTTGGTCCAATTACCACTGAAGTGGTTCTCATTAACATTTATCTTTAATTTTGGATCATATATATTATCCCAAAAGTGCAACTATATGTTGTCATCTTAAGAAATTTTTAATTAATTAATTAAGCTGCTTATTAATCAAGTGGTCTCTGATATCTAAGGAGAAGCTAATCATTTCATTTTGAGAGCTGAGGAATGTACTCGAGCAATCAAAATGTTGTCTTTTTTGCTCATAAAATGTTCTAGTTGTGAGCTTCAGACAGCATGCGGGACCTTTTTCTCATCTTTTGATCCGCAGCCAAACACAACTATCTCACCCAAATTGCTTGTACTGTGTTGAATGTTTAGAATTTGTGCGTGTACATACACAGACACAAAGTACACCAGGCTTACATCTTAGTTTCTCCTCTCCTTCTTTTTTTTTTCTCTCTCTCTCTCTCTCTCACAAACACACACAGACACACTTCCATACCCTCTAGGCTCATTTTGGATTTTTGGAAAGGAGACTCCCACTGCAGCCACAGATAGAGGAGCAGGTGTGCTAACCCCGGGGTCCGGAAACCTTCCAATTAAGAGACATAGAACTAAAAACATTCCTCCACACTGACCTCGCCGGCAAACATGAATTACACACCGACTTTCTCCAAGTCGTTCCTCCTGCTGCTCCACCCAGCCTAGTTTTAAATCAATTTATGAGCTGTGTAATAGCCCAACTTCATCTGGGCCCAGCTGTTTAGTGACAAAGATGTAGAGATTTGTTAGCAAATAACACTATGTACTGATTTTGTATACTGAATGCATCTGTCTCTTTGCATGCTCCTATGTTTCCTTCTTCATACTTGTATGTGTGCACTCACTCCTCAAATGTTTATCTCACTCTCAAAGACTTTGTTTATTAATATAGTTTCAGGCCCCTGAGCCTTTTCAAACATGGAGGTGAAAGTTGAGTACCTGCTGAGCTGCTTCACTGATGCCGAGCCAAGTTCATGCTTCACTGAACACATCCTATGCAACCAAATTATGAGCTATCATCTACATCATTTTAATATTTATTACTGCAAACAAACAGTTCTAAGTATAAAGCTAAACAAGATTTCCAAGAAAAGTGGAGAGACTGAGAGCGGAAGGAGCTACAGTGTCGAATGTGACCGAACAATTTTTGAAGAACGCTGTAAAAGGCGAGTGAACTTTACTTGCATTTCTGCAGGTTGCCCATTAACACCAACCTTATCGAAGTCATTTGTCTCAAGACTTGTTGAACATCTCCAAAATGCTCTTTTGTCTGCGCTTGAGTGACACTGTTTTCTGAAAGGTTAATTGCTTCTCGTAGTAATAAAAGGCCAGATTCGAGACTGTGATTGACATAAATAGAGGTGCTCTCCCTTCACACCGAGGTTTCCGCGACGTCCATCCTCGCTGCCAGGTCAGTTTCAGACAATTGTGATTTATTATTAATGACATTCAGTGCACTTCCTGTGACATTCCTTTTATTGGGCCTTGTGCCTTTATGTGGCCCATCTAAGAGAGACGCTTGTCCGCCCATGGCCAGCTTTATGGCCTGAGAGGGAATAAATTGTCCAATGTCACAGCCGCAGCCAACAGCGACTTATCTGATGCTGAAGATCAAATGATTCATTCCACGATTGTGCATGAGAATTTACTTTTAAGCAACAACAATACAAACAGCAGTGCAATAAATCTTTTGCCTCTCCTTGCAGTGATTATTCTTTGCATAGTATTGGACTTTACACACAGGCAGGGACAGAAAGTTGACATAGCCATTTGCAAATGTAGCCTGTTGTGGAGAGGGAGCAGAGGATGGATTGGGCAGATGAAAGTGTAAAAAACTGAAAACAACAAAGAAGAATGGCTCAGGAAAACTTTACCAGCAGCTGAGGCCAAATGATGATGCCTTATTTGTATTCACTCCTCAGTCCACAAATTCTCCCCGAGCAGCTTTGGGGTTGGGAGATTCTGAAAGTTTAGGAGAAGTGTGCATGTTTGATAGTGGTGCAGAAGGTGTGTATTGGAAGCTGAACCTCCAATGGTTCAGCAGGTTTTTTTCGTAGACACCCTTGGTAGCGTGTGCCAGGCCTGAAGGTCAGCCTGCCTCCTCATCAGCCCTTTTGTGCGGGCCACACAGCGCACAAAGCAGCTGGAGGCTGGAGGCCTGGGGTGTTGGGCGGCCCGTCATTGACCACCACTCCCTGCCTAATTACCTCCTTGCCCTGGCCCTGTGTTCATCCAGCCTTCTTCGGTAAGTAAGGCTGGGTTGCTGAGATGGCTGGGAGCCTAGCCTCATTAGATCCTACAGAGTCCCTCTGACTGAAGCATCACACACACACTACTAGACACGATCATAGGCTGGAGAAACACAAAGCACATAAGGAAATACATCATAGAAGCACTCATCTCAGAGTTCATCCAAGACATATTAGTCTTTTGAAACTGTGCTTATGGTGGGTGCACAGTATGGAAATTAACTTTCTTTCACCAAGGTGTCATGGTAGTGATTCATTTACACAGCATCTAGGCGGTTAGTCCTCTAATGGGTCCACTAAGCACACACACACTTAGATACACACCACCACAATACCCCCTTCCGTAACTAGCTTTGATTTCCACCCATGTCAGCAGAGTTTCCCTGTCAGCGTCTTTCCACAACTGTGACGGAAAAAGCTACTTCACTTAAGGGTTTTATTTGTTTGCGTGTTTGTTTCTCGCTGTTTGCTTTCATCTTTATCTTTTATGACTGCCCCCTTCTCCCTTTCAAACCCCCCAGAGAGACAAGCGTGGGGCGGTGGGGAGAGGTTGTGGAGGGATGGGTGGGGGGGTGGGGGGTGGGGGTGTACAAAAAAGACAGAGGGGGGGCTCTTTTGAAGGAGAACGAGGAGAATTGAAAATGGCTGGCAATGTGAGGGAGGCGAGATGAAGAAAGCCAATCTGCCTGTGAGGGCAGGGGAGTGGGAGAACGAGGGACAAGGAAGTAGAAGAGAAAAAGAGAGAGAGAGGGAAATTCTGTTGAAGCGTCTTTGTGTATGAAGGAGGGAAATTGAGAGTAATGGCGTAAAGTACAGTCTGAAGTATGACTTTGACAGAATAATCCTTACCCAGGGAACCATCTCCACTATGCTAAGACTGCCAGGCTGTTGGTAAAGGCAGAGGCCACAGGGAGGTGCTGTGACAGAGGGGGCTTTGACAATAAAGCTCCTCTCACTAGCAGCTCTGCTCATCAAGCAGTGTGCCGCTCCAGCTGTTTTCTCACAGAGATGGAACTGTAACGACACAAGCAGGCCCTATAAAAACTTTTTGCTCACGTTACAAGAATGGATGGCAGTGGAAGTTTCAAACAGGCCTTGTTTTATCGCCTTTTTTGATATTCCTACCTAAGGCTGTTATTATCTATCTATCCTCATGCAGATTTGTAATTAAGATTCCCTTTCTCTCATCAAGTGTCTTTGTTTTCCCATTCACAGTTCTTCGATAGTCTGTTGTTTGCAAATTCTCCAGATTGCGATTGTCATAATTACGTTGCACGAATGGAATCAAAAAAAGCTGAAAAAAAGGAAGAGGAGGACTACGCTGCACAAATCTTTTGATGGTAACTAAATGAGGATCTATCTGTACTTCACATTTGCACCTTCACCTGTCTTCCCTATTCAGGCATGAATGAGTGTCATTTATTTATTTGCCAGATAATTTATTTAGCTGCTATACTCTGGGGTACCCCATGTTATAATAAAGACTGAGGTGATTTGTTTTCTCTCTTTCATCGGTGTGCCGCATACGCTGCCCCTGATGGTTTGGTCCATACAGCGGCTGTAGAATGGTAGTCAGTATATTAATCAAGATGCTGACAAAGTGAGGCATCCCACAAGCTGCCAGGTCCCACTGGTCTGCCTCACAAACCATCCCAAAATGTCACTCTGTCATGGGGTCACACTTTCCTAAGAAAATGTAGAGTTCAGGCTCCTTTCTATATATATATCTACCATGACAGCTCAACCTGCTTACAGAGGACAGTCATTGTCACATGAACTCAGTTCCACAATTATGTCCTTGACGTTGACCTTCACTCAGCAAGTGTACACTCCAGTGCAGCTGACAATGGCATTACTCGCCTGCAAAACGAGTTGTTAAAAGGGCTCCTCAACACGCCATTCTGGCCCCCTGCTGAAGAGATCGGCCCCTGAACAGCCACTCTGTGTGTCTCTGGAGAAATCTGACACTACTCAAATCTCTGTCATGTAGTAAAAGGCTTTCCCAAACCAACAAAAGTGCAACAAACAACTACTTACCTACCTACCTGTTCTCTGAAACCTTTGCTGTCTTCTTTCAACCATTTCTTTCCCTCTGTAGTTCACTGGATCAATCTGCTCCTCTGTCGTACCTTCCTCCTACGTCTTTTTTGACTTTGAACCTTTTCGCAGTTTGCTGCACGGCATTTTTCTTTTCCTCACTCCCCCTCTCTCAACCAGCTTTTTCGTTCAAGGCCTTTCAAGAGGGCCATTCCCCCCGACGTTTACAAATGAAATGAATGAAAACCACTGGTACGTGACTCCTCTACAGGGAGACGCTCCATTATACCTTGTTTTACTCAAACAGAAGCCTCCCTGTGATTGGCTATAAGGCAGGATACCAGACTGAGAGGGGTTACCTCAGATAGCGGAGAACGCAAGCAAGTGGAATAATGGCAGGCTTAGAGAGAGAGCCTTGCCCAATGTTTTTTAGCTGTTTGAAAATTGATTTATTCTTACCGATCCAACAAACCCCATGTATTCTCAACCAATGGATGAAGGATGAAAGGTGTCATTTGTCAGAAACCCACTGGTCCACTCATGAGAATAGAAATTGTTGCTGTGAACATGGATAAAAATCCCGTATGTACACGCCACAGTCATGTGTCGTCCAAGTTTCCTTTTCCTTTCATAAGGGCAGCTGCTTCACTGAGGAATGGAGTAAACTTTTAGGGGAAAGGAACACTGGATTTCAGTCTTCTCCCCTTAATAGACCAACAAATTAACATATAAAATCCTGTGATAGAGACCTGCACAATAAACTCAAAAGCAATTTAAAATCGAACCTTGGCTGCCCGCAATTAAAAAAAACATGATCGACTACAATATTGAAAATTCATGCTGCGCCAACACAAAACTGCTGCAAATAAGCATCAATTAATCTTTTTTAAATAGCCATCCACCAGGGGGCAATCAAGATGTTTTGGCTTCACTTTTTGGGTCACGCCCTTGCACCCAGCAGCGGCAGTTCAGATAAGAAGGTTAACAACAGAGAGTTGATGCGCAACATTAAAAACAAATGTCTGGCAGGAGCAGAAAGTCAGGAGGTAGTCCCAGGAAATAAATCATGATCCATTTTGAGGAAGTTTCTTGAATTTACGGCAAGTGATTCACAAAAAAATCAATAACAAGAAAAAAGAAAGAAAGAAAGAAAGAAAAAAAAAGAAAAAAAACACAAACAGCACGGCAAAGAATGTGCAAAGGCCAAGAAGAATAACTTATTTCTGAAACATAATCTCACTGAATCCTCGTCCTTGTTCAGCCACAACTTAGACATTATTAACAACGACCCTGCACAGTGCATCATAAGAAGGGCAAACTAGTGTTCTGTTGTTGAATAAAAGGTTTTGATACAATTTTCTTTATATTCTGCTTCCTGGAGATGCACTGTGAATAAGGACACAAGTTTTTTCTATGTAAATATTTGTAAATTAGCAGGAATGTGGCACAATATGGAAGTAAAACCAGAGCTTTGTCTAATTAATTATGAAATAAAAAATATTTGTTTCCCTAAAATTAACAAATCATTGTGATAAATTATCATGATGTTGTTATTGATCAAAATATTTGTAATTATCATTATGGCTATAATCATGCAACCCTATTGTGAGAATAACACAATAGAAAGCCTGTACAAAGAATGTGTTCAACCCTTCCAATGTTGTAAAAAAAAAGGAGAAACGTCTCTATTTTCTTTCATCCTGTATCCCATAATGGCTGTTCTGTTTTCCTCTCCCCTGAGGAGGAGTTAACAACCTTGAAGCTTTGTAAACATCAATGCTACGTGGAATAAAAAATAGATTATCAAAGGGATATTTCTGTGAAAGCAAACATCTGCTATGATAAGTTATTGTCATCTTTTATCTCTTGATCAATTCGTACAACAGTTTTCTTCTTTCTGACTACACCCATTTTCCTTTTTTATTGTGCTGGTATCTTGATAAACAGTGATGTTTATCACACTATGGCAATAGTTTTGATGTGATTCATGATTTCCAGCACTTTAAATGACATGACAAAGGAAAGAAGCAGTAAAAATCTTGTATTGTTAATATTAGTGGAGAGACCAGGGAGGCCAAATCAGTGGGAATAAAACAAGTTGCCTTTGTGGTAGAGGAGCCTGAGCAGATGCCAATCAAGCCATATGAAAGACAGCTCTGAGTCCTGGGAGGGATGTAATGGAGTTCAATGTGAAGGCAAGGACGCTCTCCTCGGTAGACGACAAAACAGTAATACACAGGGCCGTGTGCTAAAATAAACGCGATCAATTCAAACGCTGCCACCACTGTGGTGGGACCCCCCCCCCCCCCGGCCTTTCACAACCCTGCACTGAAAGCTGGCTCTTTACCCTCCTCGACTTTCTCCCCGTTCACATACAGCCTCACTTCCTCCCATCATAAATCTGGATAAATCCACAAACCACTGTCTGGCATGCTCCATCTGTCTCCCTCACTCATGTACTGCTAGAGAAAACCTCTCTGCATCCCTGCCTGCCAGCAGGCTGTCCTCCAGGCTCGCTTAAAAAGAATGAAACTGAGAAAAAAAGGTACCTAGACTCCACACTGGAAAGACAGGATGATGACCCACCTCTACATTATATCACTACTTACCTCAGTTAAATACACCTACAATACTCTGCACAATAGGATTACGAAAACCCCAACTTATATTTACTCACCCATGATGCAATTTAATAGAGATGGCCAGTTATTCAGACTGAGTGAATTCAAAAACAACAATTTTGGTGTGAAGATTTCATTGCGCAATAAACTTATGGGTCATTTATTTCAGATCACTTTGCTTTGGCATCCAGATTTTTCTTCAACTTTGTCCTGTTTCAATTTTCACATGAATCAAAAGCAAACTGAAAAAATTACAAATGCTGCAAGCCGTTGTGCTAAAAGTGGCAATTACAGCACTGACAATTTAGTGCTTTTTCTGAAAGCTTTGTCATTAATTTTTCTTGAATATGACTTTTTTTTTTTAACAATAGATCAGGCTCATTTTTGGGCTACGGGCAAAATGCCAGTTTCGACTGTTTTGAGTGAGACTGCAGAAGGGAATTCAAGCCTTAAATTTAATGGACAGTGTCAGAGGTGAGAGGCAGGCAGCTGCAGACAGGATGAGTAACACTACAACATCTGATATCCACCAACAGTGAACACAGAAGGAGGGCCCTCTGCACCTGTGGTGGCATACTAAAACCAACATGCAGGCACACGCACACACACACACACATATGCACAAAACCAACTCCAACAGACAGCGGCCCAGCAGTTCAGACTGGGCTCATTACATCCCACCCACCCCTTCCTACTACTACCACCACCGGGTCCTGACCACATAGTGGGATGACGCCCAGCCACGGGGGGCCATGTGTTAGCATTCAGCAGAGTGAGAAACAACAACACCAGTGGGCTCATATCATCATCCACCTCACAGCTCTCAGGGCCTGACATCTCCTCACGGTGCTATTGTTTCGCCTGAGCGCTGCTCTCTTGCCCTTTTCTCTCCACTACAGCGCTCAGGAAAGGGCTGCACAGTCAGGGGGCGGGGGCTTGTTTAGACAGCAGGGGACCCCGTCCGCACTCAGTGGCAAACATCAAATATGATTAGTCAAGGGAGGCAAAGGGGAGTTTGACAGGAAAATAATCTGACCATTCATGGAGGCTGGAGTATTTTATCATCTGACTGTAACACTAGATACATCGGAGTATAAAAAAAGATTGTGTTTACCTGTCAACGACAGTGACCACCCAGGAGGATCCACAGACATGAAACAAAAGAGGGAAACCATTAGTTCATTTGCTTTGTTTACTATACCTTTAAGGAAGGAACACACATATCATTAAACACAATGGAGAATCCACTAAAATGGAATATTTCAAAAGGGATTAAAAAAAGGGAACATTTTGACTTAAGCAGACCTGTGAAAGCTTTGTTCTTTAAAGCGCATCTATTAGTTGTTGCTTCCCTTCTTTGCTGCTGCATGAGGAAACAAGAGTCTGTTCCTTGCAAACAGACTGTCGCAACATGTATTTTGTAAAAAATCAGATCTAGAGAGAACAGCAGGTCAGGGGTTTCTTGACAGATTTGATGCCTTCATATTGTTAATGAAAAATATTTCGTGATAAAGTAACTTCTGCATTGACCTTGCCTGCCAGGACACTGTCGGGACCTCACAAAGTAGGCAGGATCAAGCAACCCAATCTACTGTATGAGACTGCTGACACATATTGATATATACATGCACTTCCTACAACTACACTTACAGTTGCATGCGGAGAATAAATCAGAAGGGCAGTGCAGTACTTTTTTCTCAGGCAAGGGAGTAAAAAATCACCACAAAATAAAATTTTATTTAATAAAATAAAAATAACTCTTAACTAAATTCCCCAAACTTTTATTTACTGAACTAAAGGACTATTTATGGGTCTATCTGCTCAATGTGCAGCTATGGTAAAATATGCTTGACTAAGTGTCCTCACAGAGACAGGAAGACCTGAGTCCAGTGGTCTATGGGTGATGGGTAGCGGAAGGTTGAGATCTCTGGCTAATACCCTCACTCAGGCCGAGAAAGCCACTGATGTCCCAAATGACTTTCCTTGTGTATGTATTAAAATATGCCCACATATATGTTACTGCATATCACTTTCTAATGCATTCATATCATGCTCTCACCAGCACACAGCTCATCCCTACATGAGAGCCTCTCTAGCTGCTCGCTATCCACTGTTACATTCACATTACAGCAGCCGCGCTTTTTACATTTCGTGTGAAATGGACCTGCAGACGCAACACCACCTGTCATCAGCGCAAACAGCCTGCTATCAACAAAAACAAACTAAAACCTGTGTCAGACCATTAATGTAGGCGACTGATGCAAAACCACTTGTCTCACCATGATCATGTTTGCGCTGCGCTGTAATATTGCTTTCTTTGGTTCCTCCTTTTCTTATTTGTATGAGATGGAAACAATTTATTTCTTCTTTACAAATAATACAAAGAGTGATGATGAAACTAGCAAGGGCATTTGGTGTGCTGTCTCTTAGAAGACAGGAAACCCATTGAATTTCATGAATAAATGAATGAATTAAAATTTATTTAATCATACTTCAGGAATACCCCCATACACACACACACACACACTCGCTAGAAGACTGCCAACCAACCTCTGTTAGTAGTTTCTGCTTGCAAACAAACATATAATCTCGGAGTACACAACGATAGGGGTTCGCTATGGTAACAGCACGTATCACCTTTTGCAATATGTCTCTTTGTGCATGTTTCTTCATTAGGATTCATGGATCATCAATGAAAACAATTTTTGTCTCTCTTTTGGCACCGTGAGAATGTTTGCACACCAATATGTGGGAGATCGTAATATAGAGCCTCCATATTTAGACTAAGTCGGTTTTTGTTTTGCTTCTTTTACCGAGGCTGTAATATATCTGACCATCAGATGACTGCCAAGTACAGTCCAAACATACTTTCATGTTTACTGTATTGTACGCCTAAATAAAACATGGATGTATTGACACTAAAAAAATAAAACTAAATTTGTAAGCCTTTTTCATAGCATCAATACAAACAAACAAACACAAAACATACAACAAATGACTTGCTAGAAAGGAGATCAGAGCCATAGCATAGATTGAAATGTTATGTTGAATATTTATTATCCATCGTATACTGCTTTAATCTTAGTTTGATAGATTGATAAAATAATGGGCTTCACATACACTGGTGTGCAGTATTAACTTGAGAATGAGGTCCAAGCCAAGCAACTCATTACCACTATATCTCTAAATGTTGGAGGAGATTTATTCGAAATATATTTAAAAACTAACATTTAAGCAAGGAAGGCCAGGCTTTACATTTGTATACTTATTCCTTCTTGACAGCGCAACAGGAGCAAGCTGTTTCAAAATGAGTCTGGAGACCACAACATGCTCTAATTGATATGACCTTTAATTGCTCATTCAGTGCAGACGAAAGAAGAGGAAGACATCAAGCCAGTCCACTGTGGCTCAGGCTAAAGAGGCACTGTGTAGATTGGCCTACACTCCCAAGCCCCGTGGACATAATTAAACCTGAATAACAAACACTTACACAAGTGCTCGACTCTCCTGAACAGGATTCCGAAAACATCCAGGACACCAGCTCACTGCTCTTTTAGTTGGTCCCTAAATAAGAGTGGATTTGTTCCTGTGTTGAGATTATAATTGGAGCCTGGACAATTGACAATTACGGCCAACATAAATGAGGTCCTGTTATCTATGGTCAAAATTTAGTTAGTTCTAAATGACTAGATCGCCAGTCTTTCTTAACTATTTACAGAATTTTGGTCACTTTATAACATTTCTGCAACAAAACCCAGGAAAAAGTTTGACAAGCTAAATTGAAAGATATAACATTTTCAAATAAACCAATGGAGGCAGGATATCTTTCATTTTAACAAACTTAACTCCAAACATCAGTGCAATGAACAGTAAACACTTTACTTATTAGTTACTAAATAACAAACCGCCCTCTGGTGGACAAACTTTGACATGGCACCATTTTAAATCACTGGCCCAAGCATTTTTTCATGCCTTAAAAAACAGTTTTAATATCACCACATGATTGAGAACATATACGCTAATACCAATATATCTTTGATAGGTCAGTATCAGACGATTATATTGGCAGACTGATATACTGATTGGGTAACCTACAGTAATTTTGTTCAATGCCTTTATGGTGTAGAAACAAGGTATCACAATTACAATAAATGCACAAGGGAAGACTCTCATCCAGATGGTATTGAAGAACAATTCAAGGTATCACATAACCAACTCTGGATGCAGGCATGTTCTGAATTCTCTGCAAGCACAACAGAAAGACAAACTCTAAATAGAACATCTGCACCGTGTGCTATTACGTTCACAGAAGGCCTATCTGTATTTTGCATAACAGTCGTTCGCAGGGGAGTAGAAACTGTCCACATATGCTTTGTATGGAGAGCGTAAGCTGAACTATTGGACCTTTGCATGGAATTAGACATCATTAATTAATTTACACTGAAGTCCACAAGCCTTTCCTTTGCGTGAATGCTCGACTTCAGGTTAGCAATGGGTTCAAGCTGTCCACCGGGGCAGTGGCAGCAGTGTGTTTGCCTATTATGTATTCAGACCGGCAAACTGCTGGTCACCAGATGATCCCCCTGGTGGGGCTCAGTGTTGGCCTTTTGCAGACCTCCATCATCTCCACCTGCAGTCTGCCTACACCCTAGAGAGCTCCCGACAGAATGGCTATGAATGCAGGTGTTGGACGTCTAGACGAGGGGCTCATTAGCTTTCCTGCCGCTTACCAGCTAGTGATTGCAAAAGCCTAAGCTGCCTCGCCTGTAGGGAGGGGACAGGTCCTCGTTGAGAGCGTGCTTTATTACAGGGGCTTAGGTGGGGGCTTCAGGATTAACACATAAGTCTTCCACCTTCATGGGTGCGAAGAAGACTTGTAGTGCTCTGTGCAGCTGGACGGAGAGTGGAGCCCAGGGAGGGAAACAGCTTTTCTCACTTTGCATTGATAGACTGACCAGAGGCTTAACACACACGTCCTGAAGGTCTGGATGGATTTGTGTTACTTACAGCAGTCAACCTAAATATCTAAAGGGCACGAGCAAGTTTTCTAAATGTTAATTTAAGTTAATTAGTTTTAATAACTTTGGCTTCACTGTTTGAACCTGTGTGTTTTCGTCTGTATAACATTTCCAGACATCACTACGTGAAAGACCTCACAGCGGCCTGTAATTGTTTCAGCTCGGTTTTTCACCACAGGGGAGAGTCGCTCCAAAGAGTGGCAGGCTGTGCCCTTTCCTCCTACGGGTCCCTTTAAAACCAGGCTGCCCTTCAAACTGATGCCTGAGTATGAGCTACAGGTGAATAGCATTTCTCCAGCTGTATGTTATGCCTTACAAAACAAATCTGGGCATGTTGCTGAATTCAGTAATCCTGAAGCATGTTTGACACATTACTGAGGCTTCAATACGCAGCACACAAGTCCAGTAAGTTTTGGAGTAGTTCGAACTTTATAGGTTCACACATTTCAAAACAGTGGCTTTGTTTAGTAAGAAAAAAATGATTTGAATTGCAAAATCTGAGTCATTTGCATGCCTCCAAATTCAGTACATATAGATGTATTTCTAATCTAACTTTCAGATTGCTTTCAAGCCTAATGTTTATAGTCAACAGAAGCTCGCACCTCTCTATATATTACCACAACCACTTTCCTCAGATGATTAAGCGATAAGAAAGAAAGTCAAAACAATAGTGGAACAAACAACTTTTCTCTGCTGAGCCTTTTGCATAATTATGATGCCTGAGGGCCAACTGATTCACTGAAATCTGTTCTCTGTAGGGGGAGGGAAACCTAAAATAGCAGCCTCTGATTGTCACACAATTGGCTTAGACTGCACTGTGCAGCTGTGCTCTGAGCCTGTCTGTCTGTCATTTAACTGATTGCTGCACGGCTGCCAACCTATCAGGTGCATCATCACTGGGATGTGGGCTGCTAAGCACACCACAAAAACTTATCTCCTACTCCTTCCAGTAACACAGGGTCAAAAAATGTGTGTATATATAGAGCACAGTGTGCGGCTGCATTAAACAGATCTTCAAAATGTATTCCATTTTTGATTACCATAATGCTACAATGGCATAGTTCAA
>JAQLOL010000002.1:22462043-22493786 GCA_029783665.1 Naso thynnoides | reverse complement strand
CTGCAAGGCATTTGGGTGCCAGACGTTAGCATCGATGCTTCTCGCTGTATTCTGCTGCGCAATCACAAAAATGATATTGGGGGGACAGCAGGTGATCCATAAAAGCTGTGTTTTAAAGCCTTGTTAATTATTCCTTCAGAAGTCTAATGAACAATGGGATGAAACCCTGTGCAGGGCAAATCTATTTGTGGGAGAGGAGGAGCCAACTCTCTTTCAGATACAGTACTTCAGAGCTTTTACCCCATCTCATCTGTCAACATGACTCTGTCATTATTAAGTTCACACGTGCAAGCTTTGTGCTTTGATCATGCCCCCGAATGGAGCGGGTACAATATTTAATGCTCATGTACACTTACATCGGTATGTGTTTGGATGGAAATATGTGTTCAAAATGGTGTCTTCCATGCATAATGAAGCAGATGCCGAAGATTATATAGTTTGGCACAGAATTTGAATATGCATAGATTATCTCTAATTTGATTTAGCAGCTGGTGTCTGAGTGCGGATGTGCACCGTACATCACTTACGGATACAGGGACCTTTGCATTCTTGCATTTGGTTTCATTGTAGTTTATCATATTTCCCTGTGTGGAACAGACATCGTATTCTGTCTTTGGCTGGAGAGGGCTTAATACACGGCAGGCCTGCCAGCTTTTTCGCTCCGTAAGAGATATGAGAAGAAGGAGATTAGCTCAGCTACTCATCCGTGACCTTGATATTACGATGAAGATGGATAAGAGCTTTCTCCCTCCACCTGCCCAAAGCCTGGAAGGCTGTTTAAACAGCAGACCCGGTAGTCATCATCCATTCAAAACAAATGTGTTATATCATGGTTCAATATTTCAGACATTCTATTCAGCATCCTAAGTCAATTAATGATGTCATACACGGGCAGAATAAAACAAATCTTTCTCTGGACCCTGAGAGAGATGATTAAGAGAGGTTTTTCAAGAGGAGGTGACCGTGCCGTTTTATGCCTAACAAGTTTTTCTTTAATCAAAACTTAATTTTTAAGGCAGCTGAACTGACTTTAAAAGCCTCACATATTAGGGGTGTACTAAAAATGTTCCACTGATTACTAAAAGGTTTCGCAATTTACCCTCTCTGTGACAAACAAATTGTTAATTCCATGCTAACAATATCACAAGATCACTAGAGTATGCTTTACAGAAAGCGCATTATCTAAACCCAAAAAAAGACCTTGGAGCAACTGTTTAAAATAATGAGCAGGGCAGAAGTGATCCCCACTTCATCCTCACCTAACAAAGAGATTAAAAGGCAATGTGGAGCTCAAGCACTCCACAATCGCTGACTGTACTAAAATAGGCTGGTTAAGTTGCTGCACATATTCTTTTCGACTTAGAGCACATCCAAACTAACATGACATTCATTTTTCGTATGTTTGAAGGAATTTTAATTCAATTTAAAGTAGCAGTACACAATATTCTGAATTTGCCTTTTGTTTATCACGCGAAATAAAACCACTACTGATAATAATTACCAACAAAATTATTTTTAATTGATTGATTGAGTTTCTTTTTCTTTTAAATTGTGACACGCACTGTGCCCAGCCAAAACAGGCTTACAAGACACCATTATTTAGAAAAGAAACCAGACCATAAACCAGAGAAGTTGTAAATAATACAAGTAAAACTAAACAAATGAACCATCTTTATTTCTTTTTTAGCTGTAGATGTAAAAGCGACCATCTTATAAACATTAAAATTTAATTACCGTTTCCTTTTTGTCATCATCTGAGCACCACAACATTTCTGGATTTTTAGCGCGTGTTTCTTTAAAAATCAAAAGACAATCTGAAGAAAATGTGATTCATTCTCAATATCTCCTAGTTCACATAATTTGCACAAGCTGCCAACCTTCTGAAGGTTCTTTAATGAGCCAACTTCATAGTTCAGAGGAAGGAGTCCTGCTCTTAGCTGTGCAAGTAAAGACCTCTGACTCCTTGTAAAGTTTGCCGTAACATAAGATTTAGAGCCAAAAATTGTTCCCTAATTTGAAAATATGTTTGTAATTTTGGTTTTAGCAAAGTATCATTTAACTACTTTGCCTCAAATCTAGCAGGTAACTCTCGGCTAAATGCGTTTAAGCTGCATAATATATGAAAGTTGGTGAAGGCAGTTTATCTTTGGTGTTAAAATTCCATAATAACCTCTCAGCATTTTGTAATTCAGGTGGTCTGAAAGAACACCATACTTCTGCACCTCTCTGTAGCTCTGGAAGCTCTGCATTCAGACTGTCACGGGGTATGTTCAGCCAAAACATGGCCACTTCAGAGAATTCCTAATGGCTACGTCTTAGCAATAGGTGATACGAGCTGACGGGCTGTTGAAAACAAGTGATGTGCCTTACGCTCTAAAACTGGCCTCTGCCGACCCTAGTGTCGGGCTGAGACGGACCAGTTTACACCGCTGTAACTTCCCCAGCAAATCTTTGGTGCAAATTAGACTTAAAAGAAAGAGCAGTAACAAACAAAATAAAATACAAACCTGAGCAAGAACAGGAAAGGGAGGGTGCAGCAGAGTTGCTCCCTCGAGAGTCTCATGTTACAGCTAGCTTGATTTCAAATGTTGCCTACCCTAGCTTTAATGCTACACATATATCGTAACCCAGCTTCTGAGAGATATCAAAATGCTCTTTAGTGGTCTCAAGTAAATTCAAATAAAACATTAAAATAAATATATCATTGTTAACGTTCTGCCTTTTATGTACAACATCTAATGTATATACTTTACCCACTACCGTTAACATATGCACCTGTCACATTTTCTAAACTGGCTTCATGTACTGATATGCCTTTAAAATGCTTTTCATCATTATGGCACTGCTTGTCATTTTAGTATTCATTGGTTATTCAGCTTGGATTGCATGTCTACAGCTTGCTCACTAAAAGCACCTGCAATTGTCCACTGTGGGCCAGCATGTCATGGAGGAAGTGCTGAGAGGGCATACCTTTATTTTACCAGAATGCACTGAGAGCATTGAGAAGATGGCATTAAGACATAATGAGTAAAAAATGTCTCTCTTACACCGGGCCAAGAAGCTGATGGGATTTTCATGCTTGACTGAATCTCAGATGCATTCGGCAGACAGAAACCGCTCAGGACATATTTGTTCCTTATTGATGTAGTAGTTAACTGTCATTGCTGTATTTTTAAAATACAGTAAATGCCATGAATTCAGACTGTGCTTTCATTTTTCAACTCTCTTCTGGTGCCAGAAAACATGTTTTAAAGACCCAAATCAGATTTTTTTTTTCCTTGAAAGAAAACAGACTAATATTTGCTTTTAAATTAAAGACAAATTACAAAACCACAGCGCATGACAGTGTGTTTGAGGAAACAATTTGTCATCTGAATCTTATCAAATTAAAAAATATCAAATGTTAGTTTTTTTCATTTATGTATTTAAATTTCATTACAAACAATTGAGATTCTAATTATTATGATGTGCATTTTAATTATATTTGGATCACACATGCTGCACATATTGAGTTTATTTAAGATCAAAGGAAGCGGAAGTTTCTAGATACAAATGAAAGACTCTTCACGCAAATATAATCAGTAATTTAGAACAGTTTGAAAGAAGATTGTGCTGTGTCCCTTTTAAGACCTGCTTATTTAAGTCCCTGGATTTGGCTAATAAAGCCGAAAATGCCCTTTGACCATTAAGTGAACTGATCTTATTTTCAGAGAAAGACTGGTGATTCATACAGTATGCAGGCTCCAATGCACTAGAGGCTAAAAAGAAACACAAGAAGGGAAAAAGGGAAAAATGAGAGAGAGAGAGAGAAAAAAGAGGGCACAAAGGGAGAGTTAGCAAAACAGAAACAGAAGAGAGGTATAGATGGAAACCAGGATGTGATGGTGTGCCAAAGTTATCCACTGATCCATGCCGAAACAGATGCATTTGATCACAGCAAGTCTCGGGCTTAGAGCATAAATACATAATAAACAAAAATTAATGGAGGCAGGCAGCATGCATGTGTTTCATCGGTCTGTGAGTTACCACTACAGTGACTGGTGCAGGGCAGAGGCATCCATATGGATGCTGCTTAGAGAACAGACTTGTTAACATATCTCCTTCACTGCTCCTAGCAAAGCGTTACAGAGATAGAATACATATCAGCCACATTTAATAACAACAATACAAGTCTATGTGGGAGGGATTAAAAAAAAATCCAACATAATATGATACAGCGAAAAAAAAATCTTGCCAAGCATGTTGTTCATGCCAAATTGGATCAATATCTCTGGGCAACCGTTACTATGTAGCACAAAGCACTTATTGTAATGTGCTGTACAGGCTATATACAGTAAGTACTCAATACCTTGTAATGAAAAGGTGTTACAGAGAACACAAACACTCCTATAATTTAAAAATCAAGCAGTGGTCAAAGGTCCCGTATTAAGTGATCAGGACTAATTCTACAAGTGTTCTGAACGGAGTTGTTGAGAGGCAACCAGCAGGACTCAAAGCTTTTACATCTGAATTCTATGGCTTGCAATTAGAACAACCGTTTTTCCCACTAGTGCAGCAGAAAACACGAAGAAGTCAAGGATGATGAATTAGTCTAATGATTCTGCAGTAATATCGCTCAGAGACAGAGCTGGAGGAAATTGCCGTTCCCAAGCGAAAGGCCTAAAATTACCCCTTAAGATACGGCTGAACTTTTGCCATTGCGCTCTCTGTTGCCAGCATTATTCAGTGAACCCTCTTGTTTGGTGCTGGTATCAATTGGATTCTTGCTGCCTCCTATGGCCATCATGGCAACATTCGCTCATTCCCTCTTTCACCTTTTCTTTCTTTTGCCCTCTCCTGTCTGTGTGATTTCATGCTATAACAAGCACACAAAGCCCAGTGGGCTGCTAATGCTCGTTGCCACCTCCGCCCCAGCCGCCATCTCCCTCTCTTTTCCCTCTGTCTGCTTGTCATAAATGACTGCCCCATCTGAGTCAAGTCTGGGGCGTGAAAGAGGAGGTATGTATTGTACAGGCAGTCCCAGAAGGCTGGCCTCTGTAGTGGGAGAAAAAAGGCAGGGGCAAATATGATAGAAAACACAACACACACACGCATGTAACGCCATTAGGCCTCAGGGGTGAAGGGCACAAGAGTCAACCCAGCAGTTCAGCGGTGAACGCTAATTAGTGCATAGCTCTGACCTTGACAAGCGATCCTTTCTCCTCCGTCAAGAGGCAGTTGTTGCCACAATGCAACACAGACTGAAAGAAAAGCCTCAGCTGAATGAGATCTATTGATGGCGGGGTGAGCGGTGAAGAGGCAAGGAGACAGGAATAAAAACATTGCCACAATGCCTGACGTACTCCCTCAGCAACTTGCTGTGACTTTGGCTTGTTGCACCCTCATTTGAATGCATTACACAAGCTTAGAATACAAAAACACAAACCTCAATAAATAAGGCCTGTGTGTTTCACTCTGTGCCAGTCTGCGCTGATCGGGGCCTTTCAGCCCACTCTGCATGATTAACAGAGGTAGCAACGTTTTGCTTGAATAAATTAGAAACTCCACCAGCTATCCACTTTTAAGAGTAAGGGAGAGGGAGATACACAGCCGATACGTCTTTGTTTGCGGAATCTCCAAAGGACCCGGTAATTGAATTTTCACAAAAATTCCATGTTTATGCCACAGCAAAAAGAAATTAGATAAAGCTTGGGGAAGAAATGAAATGTGGCTGTCACAAAAATAACTCAATGCAAAGCCTCTCAAAGTTAATATATTAGAAACTGTCCTTCATTCTTCTGATGCACAGTCAGCAACACAGAAATCACCAAAAACATTAGGCAGTATACAGCAATCTGTCGCTTACCTCCCTTCAAGTCCAAAACCACAACCAAGACTGAGGAAACATTCAGTCTGGGACATAACAGATTGCCCCTTTTATTATGTAAAAAAAGCTCTTACTCTGCTAAAACTTATTTTACTGTTTTTGCAATTAATATTACTTTTACTTTTATTCATTAACCAGCACAAGCAGCTTGAAACAGAGCAGAAGAAAGAGGGAGGACCACTGACCACACTGATACAGTTCATGTATTCCTATATCATGTGCAGAAAAAAAATAGAATTGAAAATGTGTTCATGTGGGCGTATAGCTAAAGGTGCTGTTAAGAAGATGAAAAATGAACTGGTCCACTTTGAGGGTTTATTAAGTTCCTCTGAGACAGGAATTTACAACTCTGCAAAGTTATCACGGCAGCATCAATTTTCTCCTCCGTCTCGATGTTGGTGCAGGTCACGGTATAATTAGCACAATGCTAACACCACGGAGGATGCAAGGGATGCTAAATGGAATGGGAGCTTGTGTTTTCTGATGTAGTGGCAAAAGTTTATCCAGGTCAACAATCCTGCCATTTCCTGCCAGTATCCTCTGCTGACTGAACCTTGGACTGTCAGGATATTTTAAAACTACCCCAGTGACCTAGCATTGCACTTTTGACTCGCAATGGACATTTTTTTAAAAATATGTAGCAGTATCCAGAATATTGTCTAGTTTTTTCCTCGTTCCTCATTTGTGTTATGCTATTAGCAGCTAATGTAGCCTCGAGCTGATAGCCTCAAGCAGAGATAAGGAGCAAGCAACAGGGGTCTGGTAAACACACTTCCTCCCAACTCCACACTCACAAATTTATTTATTTCTCAAACTTGTAGTCTCCGCATCAGAATTTATCAGATTTCGCACAGCTCCCTCTGGAGCCACAACAGGCTTTATACAACTGTTTATATCTATGCAGTTGTACTCCAGAAGACCTGTAAACACACTTTGATGTGTAAAACAGGTGAACTTCCCCTTTAAGTAAAGGTTGGAAGCCCAGAAACTAGTATTCTGAAAACAGGCTAGAAATGTAGCCTATTGCTATACAGCAATTAATTGAGAGCAATGGCTGCAACTAAAGTATCATGCAATATAGCCAATACAATATAACACTATAGGCTTAAAGCAGACAAGAGTAACTACAGAATAAACACAGAGGCCCTGGTGGGACAGGAGCATAATACAGCAGGTACTAGATTGTCTGTAATTAATCTGTGTGCCTTTTTCCTGGATAAATTCCTGCATTTATGACTTTTTCATAAGGGGTTTCATGTATAATAGAAGCTAGAGGGAATGGAGAAGAATGTAAATTAAGAGCCACGCTTGTTAGAAGGCCAGTTTGACTGTTTACATGCTCGACTTGTCCGGGGTCAACCCCAGTGAACAATTAATGGTGGAAGTTTCTCGATCTTTCGGCTTAGTACTTGGCACAAAATGCATCTGAAGCCAACACATGTTTGAACTGTCTGAGTACACGCACTCTTTAAGGCTGTCTGTTACTGTTGCCCTCTTCATCTCCCCCTTCATCTAGTTCTGTGTCTGCCCTCTATTAGAGACCTGTAGGTCAAGGTCCTTGTGCCATAGACGTGGAACACTTAGTTTTCAGGGCAAAACTTCCCTTTGAGCATCAGAACAAGTCAAGTAGCTGAGCAAGGAAGACTTTGAACAACAGCTGGCAACACAGATGAACATGTGTCTGAATCTTTAAAAAGCTTTAAAAGTACGAGATGCGATTAAAAAACCTCTGAGACTGTTTCTGGTGTGTACAAACAGAGCAATGCATAGTATTGCACATGCATCATGTGCAAGAGGTAACTTTTTGAGTAAGAATATCAAGTTTACATCATGGGGGACAAATGATGCTAATGTCCAAAAAATAACCAGAAAGCTCTTGGTTGCACTCCTGACTTGACGCACCTTCTTCAGTCTTGGCTAAGACTATTGTTGAGTAGTAACCGTAGATTCAACTCTCATCACTGGTGATGATCCTCCACATGAATTTTTGATCATCTTGGGCATGTTGACAGCTATGCTTACAGACTCCGACACAGTGCTGCTTCTCCTCAGGAATCATGAAATCCTAAGTGTGTACAAAATGTGTGCAACATAGGTGCTGATGCTAATCATGCAAAGAAATTTGGAATACTGACTCGAGAAAGTCATAGCTTGCACCTGCTACGCGCACATTACTGTGCAGCGCTTTGTTCGTGTACAACAGGAACAGTCCCTGAGGTTTTTGATCAGACACAAATCAGCAGAAAGCATCAAAACAGATGCATGTTAAGTAACCATCAAGCATAATTTTGAAGATTCTCAAGCACAAAACTTCATGAGCTCAAGTGCTGCATAATACATCACTTTACAAAAAGAGTTAAAATCTATTATCAACAGAGATCCTTGGCAGTAAATGGATGCCCGTGTGGAGTATGAGAGTGTTGTGTGAAGTGCGTTGTGTGAGTAGGCAGCCATAAGGGAACTGAGCCATGTCTGTGTGCTCAGCAGAGTACATCCGGACAGAAAGGGGACATCAGAGAGTGACGACAAAGGATTATGATGAGCATGAAGTGTGTGTGTGTGCATGTAGGTGTTGGGGTCACTCTCCAGTCACAGGGTTAATGACCACAGGGATGGGGGAGGTCTCCTCACTTTAACGTTGGCCATCCATAGCCTGGCATTTCCCTGTCAGCAGAGCAGAGTCTGGGAAGGCAGTGTTCAGTCCGACGGATAATGGGTATGAACATAAGAATAAAATTTATCATGCATATTAAACCACAAAGCTGGCCTCAGAATATACAGAGTGCATAAAAGGATGCGCAGAACGTGGTGGGAAAACAAAAAGAGGGGAAGAAACCATAAAGCTAGGAAAGCCCGGGCCGGAGCCAACCCTCCCCCAGCTGGGAGATAAAGATGACTGATATCTGCTCCACTTTCAGCCCAATCCCTTTAATGCTAAAAGGAAGCAAGGATAGGAGCTAAGAGAAAGGGTAGAAAATTGAGCACAGGCAACTCTTTCTCCCTCGTCCAAGTTTATCACAGTTGAATTGCAGACATTGCACTATCTTCATCACTTTTAGCCCGCCTCGCCTCCCTGTCTCCTCCCATATCCCTGACTAACACAGTCATGTTTGCAGTGGCAGACAAACACCAACATCAGGTCCCTGGGCAGATGTGCTTCCCAGTGTTCTGCACAGAAAACGGATTGTTCAAATGCTGAATAATTACCATGATAATCATCTCCATCTCACAAGGGTCTGAAAATGCATACCTGACATCTGACATTTGGTACCCATGGCTCCTCTCCCAATCTGCATAATCATATTCCTACCTAATTTCCATGCATATGTTTGTAGGGGAAAAAAGAGGTTGAATTTTTTGCATTGTGGTGTGCACATGGAAGGAATACATTTACAAAATACGGCGTGTGCATGCACAATAGAGTCTAAACAATCAGTTGATGATCAACAGCCATTTCGATAATCGATTCAGCTTTCAGAACATTTTTCAAGCAAAAACAGTAAAAAATACCAAGCATAGCTGTAGACTGAGAAATTATGCTTTTTTCTTTGATCAAAGAAAAAAATCAGCAGACTATTCGATACAGAGGTAATTGTAAGTTGCAGCTCTGATGCACATTAGATACTTCTTTTATACTGTACCGTATACCACAAGTATTAAAGATTGTGCTGAGACCTTTAAGGAATTGTACAATACTCCACTTGTCACCTTTGATGTACAAATCCTGTAAGTATTACTCGTGAGGAGGTATTTATACTGTCAGCGAGTGGCTGTTAGGCTCGACTGGGATGGTACAAGAAAACAATTATTTTCCTTTTTCAAAAGACGTTCACGTACTGAGACCAGGTACAGCAACACTACAGCAGCTCCTTTATGTTAGAGTCTCTGAAAGGAGAAACATTTCCAACACAGTACTATGGATCATTTTCAGGCCATTATTGGTGTAAATCGTACAAAAGCATTTATAGTTTAGTTCAGTGCACAAACACTGAGAAGTGTGGGTCTCTTTTTATTGTTTTGGTGCTATGCTGAAACACACTGAATTAAAAATGAAACTATCAATATAAGTTTAAAGAGCTTTGTAAAGGTATTTACATTCATTTTGTTTTTTAATGTTAATATTGAATAGTGATGGAGGATTAAATAAATTTATACTTCTTCCGACTCCTTTTCACTCATGTAAAGTCAGGCAAAGTGCAGGTGGAATTTATTATGACTTTTTTTTGGTTTTGTTTTATCATTTCCTTTTTTGTACAACTGTTTCGTTGCATTTTACATGTTCAAAATAAAGACTTCCATCAATAAATCAATCAATCAGTTTTAAATGAGGTACCAACGTCGTTATACTCCTGACTTACAAGCCTTTGGCCATCCTACACAGAGGTAAATAACATTTTAAATAAATAAATAAATAATGATGATAATAAATGAATACATTAATCATCCAATCAATAAATAAAATATAATATATGATAATATTAAATAAATGATCATTTTGAACCCAACACCATTTTTTAATGTAATTTATTCCTAATTTTTTGGGGGTGGGGTGGGAAAAGCAACATTTTTATTCTGCACCTCTCTTAAAACTCAGTGACTGCATTTTTTTCTTTTTTTAATTATTGGTCTACATAAGTTACCAATGTATCCTTTAATATTTTTTAAATATTTTAGTATCTTTTTAATTCAAAGAAAGAAAAAAAGAAAGAAAAAGAAAGAAAAAGAAAGAAAGGAGCAAAGAATCAATGTGATGTGCTTTGCAAAGACCTATTTACAAACACAGGTGACATTAACTGTTGCAATAAATTTTCTGCTTGACATTCAGAATTTGATTAAATTTTTTTGCATGTTAATAAATAACTGCTGTGTCTTGATGTATGTTTGGGAATCCAAACCTACAGCTAACGTGGGCGTTTCTTTCAAAATAAGGACGGTCGAAGTCAAACAGCTCCACTTCAAAGAAGCATCCAGTGCAGAGGTTTTTATCAGCATTATAATGAAAGAAATGGGGCCATGTCAGGAGCAACACTGTGTGTCTTGGGTATTGTGCCTATGCATCAAGAGCAGTTTGTATTCAGTGCTCCAGTAGGTACTGAAACGTACAATAAAAACACATAAAAACCTCTTTATAAGGGGATTTTACATCAATGTTTATCTTAGGGTTTCATAGTTTGAACATCTTTACTGCACTAAAACAGCTTGCATGGGATCTGCTACACAGAGACAGCACACTATATCAATTACCTTACAGTGAGTATGTTGCTGCAATGCACAGTAAGCTTTTTTTCACACGTTGAAGACGTTTATAAGACATTAGGAGATAACAAGTTGAAATGGTGAGAAGTGATTAGACAGAGCACTTGGCAGATATGAGACATGTAGTTAGTCCCTGTTTAGCACTTGCACAGTATGTCTCAGTCTGAAGGTAAAGACGAGTGGGGGCTTCCTCTCCTCCCTCTCCACTATCCTCACCATCACACATGGCCCTCTTGCATATTCACAGCTCTGCAGAGTAGCTTGGCTTCAGCGTGAGCTCCAGTCCTTCTCACTCTGAATCACGCTGCGATGGGATAGCAGTCCGGCCTTTTCATATTTCCTCAAAAGGACAGTCACTGATACAAAGCTTGACTTGCAGCCAGATCCATCTCTGTAGCTTTTTGTTGCCTCCACCTGAGAGAAAAGCCCTTAAACTGTGATGGTCACTCATTCCCCTGAAAGTGTGTTGTGGGCTTTATGACAGAGTGCTCAAGCGAAGTGTCGCCCCACAGAGGATCATCTGATGTGGTCTAGCATGGGGTGCCTGTGTTTCATGTTTCACACTGCAGACCCAACAACGAGGCCCCATCCCATGTCTCTACCTCCCTTTGTTTCTCATTATTGAGCTAAATGGAATTAAGAGCTTTTCTATTGGAATCCTTTTTTCTGCACTCGCCCTTTTGAGCAACCTGAGGGGGATTTTAACATGCTATTACCCTTTGACACAGTGCTGATATTGGAAGTAGGAGAGTTGTGAGGTATTTAGCCAGGGCTCCAGACAGTGAAATAGAAGGCAGGAAAAGACCTGCACTCTCCTGCAAGAGGAGATGGAGAGGGCGCCTGGGGGCAGCAGGGGTGGAAGGCCCCAGCCTGGGCCCTGTCCACTGCAACCTACCAGACACAGCCTGAATCTCATTTATTCCTGGTGACCTTAAATAAAATGCTGGCTACCCCTGTGGGCCCCATGTGGGGCCAAAACCAAATGGGCTGTGTTCTCCACTCTTTCTACCCCACTGCTAGAGAAAATGAGCTCTATCTGTGGGGGAACTCAGGACCATGTGACTAAATGCCCCCTTCCCTGCATGAGTTTTCCCACAAACTCCATTCTGCAGTTAATCTGGAAAGCTGTCGCCTTTTAATTACTGGCTTTTTGGTACTGGAGAGTTCTAATGTTGAAATCTTTTTTGATCCAGTTTGCACAGTTTCAGCTCATATATCACTGAGTCAGCTGGACAGTTTGCAATTTAAGACATTTAAATTTCTTATCATGAAAATGTCCATCCAAACTCCTCACACACAAGCTCCACAAGGTGACACGCAGGCCGTCCGACAAGCATGTTAGTTAATTACAGCAAAGGAACCGATAAAAGCAATGTGTAATCCTCGCTGATTAAGTTAGGTTGTCAAAGCACTGGGTGGTGACAAGTATTAGAGAGGTGAGAAATTGTTAGATGAAGCTCAGTGTGTGTCTTTTTATATCAGTCAAGGACTCCCAATGAATAATACAATGTACCACAGATTCATATTAAGTGCTTTGATATTTGAAACCAGTCGAAACTAGTATCTGTAATGTTTCAGTTAATAAATCATTTATTTCAAGACAAAGTCAGTGGACTGGAAGTGCCAATCTCACGCACCACATTTGTATTTTCATGCATTGAAATCAAGCATAAGCTCTGATGTATCACACTCTGCGAGCAGCTACATTTGCCATGCTTTGCATTGGTTGATTCACATGAACAGCAGGCGTCCACAGCCTTCTACAACAGTTGCATCATATTGCTTTAAACAGTTTCTTCTTTGCCAAGGAAAGAATTTCACGTATTTCACCTTTAATTCATTCATCTGATTTGTTATTTGCTTGTCTTTATTTGTTATTTATTTTCATATTTTTCCTTTCCTACATGTTTCTCAGGCCTTTCTAAAATATTTTGATTTTTCAGTCCAAGCAAAGTAAGTTGCCTATCCATCAAGGGCACCTCGGTCACACGAACCCATGCAGGGTGCTGCTGGTTTTCAAGTGCCCACTACACGTCCAAGCAGAGCCAAAGTCTGCATGAGCGACTCTAATTAAAGTGGAGTTAATCACAAATAGCTGGATAGGGCCACAATTGAGGCATATGTTAAGAATGAATTACTAATTAGAGCGGCAAGCAGCGAGACAAGTCCCAGACTGCTTGAGAAGTCCCGGCACGTTACTAATATATGAAAAGGTATAAACAAACAGCAATCTGGTTGTTTAGCTCCTCCATCCCACTTACAAGGATCCAATTATGGCAGATCCCTGGAGCCGCCAATACAATCAGGCAAGAGTGAGTCGGCGTTATGATTAACTGAGAAGGCCACATACTCTCTATGGCTGCTCCAGCCAGCCAGCAGGCTTCCTTTGACAGGGGCGGTTATGTGGCTCAGTGAGCCCCAGGGCTCCACTCCCATTACAGGCCAACAACGTAGAGCCCAACACAACAGAACACAACAACAAAAACGCAGCCAAAGCCTCATATACTGCATTCAGGCTGGGTTGTAATATGTACAAGTTAATTCACTGGATGGCTTACTTTTATAGAGCGCCCCACGGGGTGTGGTATAACACACAATTAACACTGTAAATTCCTTGAACAATGCTTACGGCACTGATGCGTTGGGGGAATACACCTGTTCCTCTCTGAGTGCTTTATGACTTAAAACCAGGATGGAGGCCCTTATGTTTGACACTTGAGCATTTTCTTCTGTCAAGCTCACAATCAGAAATTTGCAGAAGCTGCTAATCTTCGTTGACAGCATCTGTCCGATCAGCTGGTGTGTTTTGAGACTTGAACACCGAATGCACAGGTAGCTTTTGGCTGTTAAACAGCATAATTCTACAACAAAACCTCTCCAGTGCAGCCCGCATCCATACATCCCACTGTGCTTTTCACTACGTTTTCAGCAGAAATATCAGTGTGCAGCCAAGAGGTAAGCCGGGCGATGGATGAAATGTGCTTTTTTGCCATTTATCATTCAGTGCTGGAGGTCGTGTACAGTTAGCCATCTGGATCCTAGGGAACTGTAAAACATTCTCCCAGATATCAGACTGCAAGGAGCAGTTGAGCCACAGAAAGAGGCAAACATGTCGTCGTGTTTCTGGGCACATACAACTTTGCCAAAGAGTTAATGAATTTAAAAAAAGACAAACTGTTCTCATTGGTTATTTGGGACAGGTAATGGCTGTAAATGCAACTTGTTTAATGTTTTTATCACGATTTTAGGTGAATTTTAAGAGATGTAAATGTTGCTGTTTGTCTTTTTCCTCCCCACAGGCAGTGTGTGGTATACTTGTGGAAACTCAAAGCAGAGAGAGGATCGCTCAGATCATCACCAGCCATCCGGCGCTAACAAGAAAGGCACCTGCAGACATGCCACCGGAGGTGAACAGCATGATATAGTCGGTCCTGCACACACAGATGCGCGCACCCACAAACTGGTTACTCTGCAGGTGGAGAGCAGCTTGTTACAGCTTTAACTTTAACCTGTGTGGTGCTGCATAAGACACTCACAATGACACAGCCCACCTCCGAAGTCTTTGTTTCATTTACTCTGACTCAAGAAGGCCTGGAGGTAAAGAAGGTATTCACCGACTTGTAGCAGTACTTATAAGCTACCTAACCTCCAGTCCAGCTTTTTTTACTCTCTGATCTTATCTGGCTCTTCCCCCTGCCTCCCTTCCTTGTTTGTTCTCAGCTATAATGTGGCTTATTTAAGTGTGTCTACAGGAGTGTGCATTTGCATGCGTTTTGAAGTACTGTTAGAGCAGCACTGGTCAGCCAAGTCTTCCCTCCCCACCCAAATGATTAATATACAGTCTTATGGTGGAGCTGCAGGGACAAGCGGGAGGCTCAAACTGGAGATTTTTCTCTGGTTTAATTAGTGCATTCCTGGCAAATTCTCCATCCATAATTACGGCCAGGGTTGCCTCTGACCTTTCTGGTATTTTCTGCATGTTTGGCTTTTATCAGATCATGTTTTATTCAGGATCTTTGTTGTGTACATTCTGTTCAGCCTGTCTCTGCCGCTGCACAAAATAAAATAAAAAATAAAAACACTTTTCAGGTTGGCCAAATGGCACTTCTATCCTTTATGATTTCCCTTTGATTCTTTTTCTCTCCCCACTCTCTGAAATTACAAGGTTCCGCCATGAAGTGACGGGGCCAACGTGGCACAGGCTGAGAAGCTTGTCCAGAGGGCAGACATCCATATTTATGAACATGTCATTCTGTTTGCTTTCATAAAATTCAATGTTGCACAGCTACGGAGAAAAAAAACATTCTAACAACATGGGAATACGGTGCCGATGTCCCCATCAGCTACCCGATGGATAAAAAAAAACAACAGTATTTTTCCGCCAAGGTGTTCTTTTTGACATCAGGGAGGAGGTGAGAGGCAGAGTGAGTAAAATGTATATTTGACTTGGAAAAGGATAGAATAACTGATGGAAAAAAAAATCAAGCTGCTAAGAAGAGCTCGCACATCAGTCGTAATAACATGCATAACACCAGCTTACTAGGAGATTAATTATGTCAAACTAGGATCTGTATGTTGGAAATGTGAAAGTGTGTTTTTCAGACAATTTCCATAACAGAAACCTTCCCACATTTAAGTTGCATGTTTTCATTCTTAGTTATCAAAATAAGTGGCAGAGAAAAAGAGAGAACTCCAGATGAAAACGCAGTACAAAAGCTTTTCACGCTCTACAGCTGATAAGCTGAGTCGCTCTGTAGACACTCATAGATGTACAGCTGGCACAAACTATAGACATGATAAAGAGTCATACAGTAAAGTGGGTGTCTATGCATGCACACACACACACAAACACAAACACAACACTGTACATATAAGAGCAGTGGCAGCGCTGGGGGGATTTGGGCTGCCAGGGCCCCCGCGGGGAGGCGATGGCTTCCTGTTTGCAAGCCTTTCTTTAGTGAAAATGCTTAAAACGGGCCAAACGAGAGCAGTGCTTATCCATCAAAATTGCTGCTAGATGGAGCAGAAAGTGCACAAATTTTCTATGACACCCCAGTAATGAGGTTTTATACTGACCCAGGCACAGTGAGTGGAAGGGCTCGCTGCTCCTCTTCTCCTAAACTCAGTAAGCTCTCCTCAACTTCTATTTTGGCCCCTGCTACAACAACCACTATGCGTTCAGGCAGGTAGCAGAGCAGAGACACACACAACTAAATGAGGGGCACTCATCAAGTATTCATAAACCTCCATTACACTGCTAGTTTTTCCTTAAACTGTGAGGAGATTAAGTAAATTAGTTTCTTTCTTGCACAGAAGGAGCATATTTTCTTCGTCTGAACATCAGAGCCGTTTTGGCATGAAACTGCGCTCGCTTTTTAAACAGGTCTTATCGCAAACGTGAGCGCAGACAGCAATTCTTTGTGCCTTTATTTGGTAAAGGTGCACATACAAAGCCCCAAAATATCATATCGACCATTTTAAGTTTGTTGTTCTTTGCCTATTTCACTTGATATTAAAGTTGTATTTAGTGAAGATTTAAATGAACATTGAAGTGCAGCTTTTAGTGCGAATGAGGCAGAGTCAGTACAGCGGGGGGGGTTGTGAAGAACACCATTATACATAGGTCAAACTTTATGTACTACCCAATTAATGCAGAGCTAGTCCAATTAGTTGATGAATTGATTAGAGAAAATAATTTGCCAATTACAGTGATAGTTGATTAATAACGTAAGCAATTTGGTCTCACAAAAATGCAAAAATTCTCTAGTTGAAGCTTCTCTACTGTGAGGATTTTCTGCTTTTCTCTTTGTTAAATTGCATTATAAAATTAATATATTTAAGTTTTGGACTGACGGTCGGACAAAACAAGACTTTGATGATGTCACCTCTGGCTCTGAAAAAATCCTGGCAGGCCATTTTATGACATTTCATAGAGCAAACGATTAATCCATTAATCAAGACGATAATTAACAGATTGATTAACTTATTAAATCTTCTGAGCTGACGCCAGGATTGAAAATGTATCTGGCTTCTCCAAAATTAGTTCAATAAAAGCAGCATTTCATTAAACTATGTGTACACACAATTATCGTTTGAAATGACATTAACTTATTTGCCACGGCAGGAATTTTCTCATGTAAATTGAGACGATTTTGCAAGTATTTGTTTTTCTCATCGGGCATGTTTAACTTTTGGTCACAGGCAAAAAGTATTTTCACACTGAATAAAGACTGTGTGAATGAATTGACTATAATTGTTGGCTTTTATACAAAACTGTACAAACAGAAGTGCAGCTGCTTTGATAACTGTGCATGCTCTCTGTTTGATCAGAGTCTCCCTGAAGACATCTCCCTCCCTGAATCCTAAGTGCCTGAGGCAGTGGCCCATGATGCACGGCTCTATATCCTGGAGCTGGAGCAAGTAAAGGTCAGCGCTGGATGTTTGTGAAAACCAGGGGAGCTGCTGATCTCTGAACAGTTATTGTGTTCATAGAAAAGCATATGTGCACCCATCTAGCACTGTGGCCTAACACAGACGCTCAGAACTAAAGGAAAGAAGGAGTAAAATCAACATCTATCTGTCTGCCGCGCCTGAGATGAAAGCGAGGCTGAATATGGGCGCCTTGCGAGTTAAAGCTCAACGCAGGCATCGCTCTCTCATTAGTAATATTTTTGTATGTCCATCAGGATAGCAAGCATCAAGCTATTTTAAGCAAATGCATCACCAGTGAGTTTTTGCCAAGTCTGCAGTCCTCTGATGAATTAAAAATGTATGCTTAGATGGAAATAACTTTGGTATGCATCATAATAATTACCTTAACGGAAAAATTCACATCCTTCCAAAAGAAGAAGGTTTTGTAAGAATGATCTATCTAAAGGATTTTAATGGTTCCGTGAGATACGCCCTCCAAACATCTAAGCATGGCATCTGCACCATTTAGCTCTGTTTTCTGTATAATCTGTCTGAGGTGCCAAGATTCAGTCAGTGCTTTCTGACAACCATAAGCCTCAAAGGCCACTCATAGTGCATTAAGAATGTTTTCTTTTTGACAGACATCAAAATGTGACCTTTAAATGATTCTTGTTATCAAGGAAGCCGAACAAGAAAATCGATAGAATGCCACTGGAGAGGAGGGATTAATGCAGGGCAAATTGATCATTCCATTTCATTTTCATCTTGATTTGATGTGCCAGCCGTACACACCTAATCTGACCACAAACTGCTTTTAACACTTCAAAGGAGCAGAAAAATACAACAAGCTTCTCAGTTACAAACATGATAGGGCGGGAGCGTGAGCCTTTCCTGACAGTTAACCTTAATGATAAAAAGCCTGTTCTTTGCTTCTCTTTTTGTCATTTCTCTGCGCTTTTTATGGAGCGTCTCTGCGCCGTTGCTTCTATTCACCGGAGGGAATACACACGATGGCAAAGCTCATTGTCTGTTTCACACAGTTTATGGGTCCATCAAACTGCAAAAACAAATACATTAATCATCAGAACACATTGATAGATCATTAATTATCGTACCTCAATGTTGATGTCGCACGTTGTTGAATCCTTTCATGGATAATCAGAGCACTTTGGTGGAACTTTATTAAACAAGCTGTTCATTTACAAAGCCGTGTCTGGACGGGCGGGCGACGAGTCAGAGAGATAAAAGACAATTTTTTCTTTTAAAGAATCTTTCAGTAAACATTAAAAGGAATATCTGCCATAGAAGAATTGCACCACTTTACCCGTGCACGGCTGAGATTGGGAGCGTATTACTGCCGAAATGCCAGAGCTCGACTGATAACTGCGATAACAAAGATAGCAAATCTGGGAAATGAAAAATGGCACTTCTCCTCTATAAGGAGATACATCAGTGTTTATTAAATCAATGCCAGACAGAGGAATCTGAAGGTAAAATAATGAACCACTTATAAATGATCTTTGCTTCACTGGGCCTTACCTGATCAGGGTGTTCAGGGACCACCAATGCGAGGCATATTAGGAGAGGTCTATTAATCCTAGTGCCTCTCATAGCTGACTATAAAATGCGTGAGTCCTCTGTGACTTACTAGGCACATCCTTTTTAATTTTTCAGTGTTAAAAAAAAAAGTCAGCCACACAGCTCTCATTGATTGGGTGTGAAAGTTTGGGTTGTCTGTATATTTCTGCTTTAACAGTGTGGATATTGCATTACGGTGCTCTGGGACACACATTACGCCGCTCTGCTACCTTTCTCGCAGCATCCATGGCAACTAGGGAGGCCGCTCTCCCCGCAGAAATGTGCTTTTAATTGAGTGACATCTAATCAGGCAGTGAAATACAGCAGTGGAGTTAACAAAACAGGTCAACGAGGGACAAGGACTACCAGCTGCGAACGCCGACACAGTGCGGTGCTTGGTTGTGGTGTTGACCAGCCTGTATTAGTCTGGTTTTAATGAACAAAATTACAGGGTTGGAGGTATTCCTACAAGATCCTTGAGTGAATGTGTGATTGGTTATGATGAGCCCTTCTTAAGACTACACCAGCTTGGGGAGGAGGCATGTCTTTGATGTGCTGAAATTACTGGAGCTCAGAGGTCTCACAAGCTACGCCTTAACACATATTAAACAGGCTCGAAAGGAAATTTTTCAACGTCATCTGTTTTTTTTTCTTCTTCTTCTTCTTCTCTCTTTTGCTTGTTGCATGGTGTGCCAGGCTCAACTGTCTGCTATTTTCTTCCTCAAACAGGGCTTGTGGTTTTAACTGAAATAGCATTTCTTCCTCATTATCAGATGTTGAATCAGTGCACAGGGGGACACCATCAATTCCCCTCCACCTAAAATCATCTGTGCTGACAGCACTGTGTAGTGACATACATAGATAGAGGGGGTAAAGGCAGAGTCTCAGTAAATCTTCTGCCTGCGCTTTGGGGAATCATTGCAATTCATGATCTTTTCTCAGTATGCTAACAATAATCTTCTGCTCGCTCTGTCTCGCACATCACCAGGCATAGCAAACGCTTGTCTTCACTGAGTCTCAGGAAGCGTCGGCTTCTCCTCGCCATGCAAATTTCAGGGCTGTGTCGCTCTTTGTATTACAACTATGTCCTCAACCTTTTCCAGTCACTACTTTTCATACAGCTGGCTAATGAATCCACTGCTCAGTGGCAAGCTTGACACATGCTTTCATTCTCACAGAGGATTTTACTTTGATACAACCTTGAGCTGCAAACAACTGGAAAATGGACTTTTGCCCCTCCTGCTATAGATTACAATAATTCTCCAAGACACGTTTTAAGGCTTTCTAAATGTCTCTCCTAAACAAATGCCCGACTCGAGGAGCAACTCTGCCCTTGCTACGAGAAATAGTACAAGATGCTTTTGTTAAGTAGGGTATAACAAATGTTTCTGCAGTAAAATCTGCTGGATAAATAAAATGCAAAGCAAGAGGAATTTGTCTGTGTTTGTGTATTCCACTATGTGCAGAACTGCAAAGTGAGCTCCTAATTGGAAGCACCTTAGATGGATGCTACAAAGGGCACATCTTCGGCCTTTAGTTTGTGCTTTTCTAACAACGGAACTGTTATCGTAGGAATTTGATCTGATCACAGCAGTGAACTTATCTCTCTTCTCTGCTGTTTGCTGGTTTGTTCCATATATCTTCAATGGGCCAGCTCATCTGCAGTTTTGAAAATAAATTAGAAACTTTGTTCGGTTAAAGGTTTTTGCATATGTTCTACATATTGATGTCATATGTTTTATGTATTCCATTATGTTTTATGTATATTATATTTGAGTTTGTGTGCAGACTAATTTCCCTTTGGGCACAATTAAGTTAAAGTTGGAGCTGAAGTTAACTTTAAGACAACAGATGGGTCTGATATTCTATATTTGCACCACACCATGATAAGATGTGCTGCATATGTACCAGAGGAGACAAATAAGGTTATAACCATATGCTCAAGTCCATAAATTAATCGCAGACGTTTACACTTCTCTTTCTAATTCTGTTTTGTTGCACAAATGCCAAATACTTACTACATTTAGGTGTACTTATGGAAAAAAAGACGTTCATAAAAAGACCTGTTTTGGTTGAATTATGGGTAGTAAAAATACAATGCTTGTGTGCAATTATCTCCATATTTCTTCATTAACATTAGGACAATAATCTGGTGACTGGATTGCGATTGCAATCACACTTTAAAATGTTTCTAAGGCGGTATCTCTTATCATACTGATGGTATTATAGAACCATTTCGTCTGCCTCACCTCCAGCGTGAAGCTTTGATGGTGTCAAGTGGGAGACGACAACCAATTAAAAGAAAATCAGTCAAACAACTGGGGGTCAGATCTCAAGATGCTCCCAATCACTCATAATTTCCTGTTGTTATGCTGCATTTCCACTGCTCCTGATTGGAGTCTGATAAGTCAGTGCGCACAATAGTCAGTATATCTGTATGTGGAACTGTACCTCATTAAAAATAAATCCAAATGAGGTCTACTACACTGAAGAAACACTCTACCTATACATTTCAAAATCCACCAGACACGGCATTTCGAGAGTATTGTGACATTTTTCTGGTCTAAAAAGAATATAGAGGTGAGACAAAATGTTGTAAGGAGTTTGACTGGACCATTAAAAAGTGGGATCATAAGAAATATGGAGGATCATGGTAATACAATTAGCGATAGAAGTTAGCGGCTAACGTTAGCCTTCTTTCTATCGTGGAGGACCCCTCGCCTCCTTCATCTCCCCCGTTTTCAAAGCAGGAACAGCAGGAGGTGTTGGAGGGGGACGAGAGAGAGGAAGAATATGTTTGAGCCTTTTGCCCTTGCAAAAAACCGATGATACCATTGGTTGAAATTGCTCTGAGCGAGAGCGTCCCCCATGTAACCTAAAAGGAACAGGTAAGAAGGGGTGCAACCCCTTTAGTAATACCTGTGCCCACAGCCTTGTACAGGTTGTAGCTCTCTGCTTTTTTTCAAGTATGCACAGGCAGGGAGATGATAGGAATGGCATGCGTGGGGTCTGGCAGGACAAGGCAGTAGTCCTGATAGTGTTTCTGTGCACGTCCTGCTCTGTTAGTCATTACTGTGTGCAGACGAGGGGTGATGTTTACTCTGCTGAGACAAGCAAGTCTACTGCTCTGGGTTGCAACCTTGTGACTTCCTTCCCCCTCCTGCTGCCAGCTCTCCTAACGTCTAGCCCCGCACATGCCACTCCATGGGCTCACTGGCCTATTGCTGCTGCTAAATGCCTACCATCTACCGGCACCAGGTTTTTTGTAATAAATATGGAAAGAATGGATGATGCATTTTTGTGCGTATTTTCTGCCTGGTGGGCGTTGAGGCTGATATTTCAGGAAATAATAGTATAATACACACAAGGGGATGTAATACTGCAATGCATGGCTGTGCCATATTTCCTCCCTCTGTCTTAAGTTTCCCTGTCTTGTCACTTTCAAACATTACCTCCACCCACACACATACGAGAAAAGGAGAGAGGAAGAGAGAGACGGAGAGAGAGAGTTACTGCAGCACACAATGTATGAAACAGAGAGTTGTAATCCTTGGTAATAGATAGAAAAAAAAACAATGAAAATACGGTTGAATGGTTTATCATATCAAGAAGAAATGAGAGTATAAAAAAAGGAATTAAAGATGTTAGCAGACACAATGACAATTTATTTGTGTAACGCTAATGGCTCAAGGACAGTGGAAGTAACAGAGCAAAGAAAGAGACAAGTGTGAAACAAAACGGAGCACAAATAAATTAAGTTGATGCGACAGCGATAATGTAACAAACTGAAACAATTATAACAGGAAGAAAAGGAAGGAAAATAAGGCGGGAAGCAGACTCAAGTTGACAGTTATGACAGATAATGGCAATGATTATGACAGATAATGGCAAAAGGGTCAAATCAATCATAATGCACCAAATAAAAAATGAAATGATTACCAAGCTTATGCAGGAGGTCAGGGGTCAGAGGTCAAGTTCAATATAAACACGGAAACCATTATGGCGTCTGCATGGATGTCTCTGGAAGAAATAAACAAGGAGTTGATGTAAGTACACTTCACTGTAAGTGCTGTTTAAGTCCTACATCTACTTGACAATATGTAGCACTCAAACATTAATGTGACACAATGCTGTAGTAAGCACTGATTCACAGCAGTGCACAAACCAGAGAAGCTCAGTTTCCTTAAGTGGTGGTGGGCTATTTCAGGCTTTAGTGAATCACAGACACACTTATTCCAGCCCTTTAAAACAATAGAAGCCATCTTTTTACCATCCCGTTACAGCATCGAGACCATAAATTAAGCGTTTGCTCATTTCAAAAACCTCTCAGCAAAATTAGGTAGAAGCAAGACACCAATGCGATGCTAACACATCACTCATGCTTTATGTTTCCTGCTTTCATGCCCGCACCACTCCTGCACTTACACACAAAGCAAACTCTGAGCTTACACACTAGTAAGACAAACAGTGTGTTTGATTTTTTTTTTTTCGTTCAACCAAATAAAAAAAGGATCCTATAGTAGCCAAGAAAACAGTCTGTGAGGCTCCAGCACACCGAAGACAACAAAAGCATTACTCATTGCCAAATAAAGAAAAACTACACACACTGCTGTGCAGCCGAAGCAGAGAGTATTCATCTATTTAAACCTTACGTAAATGCTTTGCTTTTTATTTATTCGATATTGTTTGTGTGAGTGTTATACACCAAAAAAATATTCTTTCTGATATCATTTGGATGTGCTTTCCTAGGTTTTGTTTTTAACATAATGTGGTGAAACAAACACTTAAATCTCCAAAAGTATTTATACAGTTTTCCTCTTAAAACAGTGTTCACATGATACCGCATGTCAGCGTGTAGTGTGGTATGTAATGTATGTTTTTCACTGGAGGATACAGAGACAATGCAGGTCCTGACATTTTGAGAAGAAGATATTATCCATGCCCAGTTAAATGATAGCATTTAAAGATGTAATAATGCAGTACTGCAAATTTTACAGTGGAGCCCAATAAAACACCCACTAAAACACTATCTCATCTTCAGTATAATAGGCTGATGAGTCATTTTTTAATTGAAGTCCAAGAAACTGTACTTCTCAACTATTAAAACCTAAAGCTAAAGATCCACTGAGGAGCATCTAAGGGGCCAGATGTCACATTTATCAGCAAAAAAAGATGCAATATAAATGGTTGTACAAAGGAGAAGCATGTTCCCAGGCCCTCGACCGAGCCTGAGCGTGAAATCCAAACAACATTAGATGTAAGACAACACTCAGGACAAATTAAGCCCTAAGGCAGCATAGCATTGAAACAAAAAGGGAAGTGCCTCTCGAAACAAGCCTGGGTTTTATTAGTGTCTCGCACTTGAGGAAGATCATGTGCAAACTCTCACATAAATGCATTTTGAGATTCCTCTGTAGTGATATGAAATATAGAAGAAAAAAAAAAAGCCCAAGGGTTGGGGAGACACTTTGCAAGGCTTCTGCATCTGTGTGTGATTAGTTCCACTACCTAAGATAAAGCATGCAGAGCAAATGTAACCTCATCATAATCTATGTGTCACGAAGGCATGGAAACACTCAAGCAGAAAACAACAACTGCTGTACGCTACAGCCTACCACTATGACGGCGCGTGGCGTGAACCATCGTCCTGCCAGTGTTCTCCACCCATCATTAATTGTCTGATCATTGTGGAACAGAAAACAGCACGGGTTTGAGCAGACGGGGAGATCTCACAGGTATTAGCTGCTAATTGCCGTCAACCAAACAAGCAGCACTTTCTGGAGAAAACAATCTATATTAATTCTTCCTGCTCTCCCAATGCAGAATACACAGTGAAACTTCCTGGGCTTACAAGATAAATGCTTACACCATAATTACAACTAATTGTGGAAATAATTGCAAAGTTCTTGTGCCACCTATACCCACAATAAAACAAAAGCAATCTATGTGGCTCTTGGCTGTGAAATTGAAACAGTCCTTTTTCTCTAGTCTCTGTCTTCTACTCATTCATTATCTAGCATTTGTATCTGCTCGGCAGCTGAAGCCAGATTTTGCAAAAGTGAAGGGGAAGGGAGATGGAGGGAGGCTGATGACAGGGATTCATGGATGCGCCGAATGCAGACACGCTGTTCCACCGTCTCGCCTCTCCCAACAAAACATTTGAAAAGCTTCAAAGCCCAAAGCTTTACACTTTGGAATTTGGTCTTTTGATTAAATCCAAGTCTCCTCTTTTTAAAGGATGGAAAAAAAAGAAACAAACAAAACATCACCTGTAAATCGAGATAGCCTTTGGGGAAGGTATTTGCACCTAATCCCTTTCATTTCAGGTCAGTAAAATATTAGTGCTTTCTCACTGCTCTGATGGTCAAAGCACATTTCAAAGACTGTGTGCCTCTCCAGCAGAGGAAGAGTGTGAGAGAGAGAGAGAGAGAGAGAGAGAGAGAGAGATGGGGCAGTGGGGAGCTCAGGCAATCCCCCATCTATTACAGGCGGACCAATCATCAAAGACAAATTACAGTACACTTCACTGGGATATGCTAATTTCAAATTAGATGCAAGTCATCAAAAGATCAGCATTGCAATATTTTGCATCTACAAATTGAAAATGTCTGCTTTCAGAGCAGGTTTTAATACCTAAGCAGGATGGGGAAAAAAACAACATGTGAACCCAATCCAGGCCAACAGAATCTATACGCATTAGGAGCAACTTCAATACAGCATTTATTGACATTGTGCATAAAAATAATGATATTCAAGATGCGTTATTAGCAAAACAGCAGTCAATCTTTCAAAAAATTTCAAAATAACATATTGCTAAAAAATGGACCACAGCATATGTTATGGACCACAGCATATGTCTCTGAAGTGGAAAGGTGGAACTGCTCCTTAAGACACCTTATTTTACCTTTCTATTGTGATTACATGGTGTCACTAATATAATAGTCCTCTCACAGTGACATCTGTATTGACATGTATTAGGGCTGCATGATTCTGAGAAAAGATCTAATTGCAATTATTTGCAGTAATATTGCAATCACGGTATGATTTGCGATACAAGAAGGAATGACCCATGATTATGGTGTGATGTTTGCAGGGATGTATACCAAACAAAGATGATTTCTTAAGTCTGTAGAATACGATTTGCAGGCCAGGACAACTCTGCAGCTCAGCAATATTTGAATTAAATGGTATTTTGACACACTTTTCACCTATATTGCATCTCCCTGCGATTCATAAATTGCAGTAGGTCATGTCGCGATTTCGATTAAATTTCGATTAATTGTGCACATTAATATGTCCTCCAATATGTGCCGATATAAAAACTGATTTTTTTAAGGCCAGAAATACTTGGACTTGTGATTTAAAATGCTGTGGTTTGTCCAGCATAGGGTGATCCATTAATTAATAACCAATAAGTGAAGTGTTTACAGTTCAGTGTGCTGATATTTGGAATGAAGTTTGTTAAAATGTATGCCTCCATAACATGTTGTTGTCGCAAGTATTTGGTAACCACATTCAGCCGATATTACAGAATATCAATATCAAATATATCAGACTTTGGAATTTTCTTGCTCTCTAATATCACCTTCCACATGGACCCCAAAAATTCCCATATCAGTCAGGCTGGGGTATTGCACACAGTTGTTTGTAACTCAAACTGTGACATCATTTATCATTTATGTTGAGTCAAGATTTGCATGGCTACTGTATTTTTTGTCGTCACCTATGTTGTGACATGGAAAAAATGAAGAAAATACAAAAATGAGAATAATGTATCGTATGCTGTAGAGTCACTTATCTGAAACACATTTTAATCTCATCCATCTACTAATAATGCACATTCTTAATCCCTTGTTTTGATGTTTGCAAATCTAGAGAGGCATAAATGTTTCCTTTTTTTTGCTGTAAGCTCAGGGTACTGAGTGTTCATTGCTGTGGCTCTATTTCTGCTTTGGACCTCAGTTTTATAGGCGGCCATAAAGAGCTGGGTTAGTATGTCCTTTTTCTTCTTTCTTCTATTCGAAGTTAAAGTGGTTTGTTTCCCATGGACATTTAAGGTTGGGTAAATAAAACTGTGAATTTGCACTGAGGTCTCTTGTGCCTGACTTGTTTGATCTGCAACAATGTTCCAGTTAAATTCAGAATTTAATTAGATTGTTGTGTTAGGATTGATTGTTGTGCAAAAGGCTTTGCTGCAGTTAGAAATACCTATTTATATGAATATAATCTGGACTACTGTTAACTTAAAATTCATGTATTTATTTTTAGATTGGTGGACTTTATGTATCATTTCTATTCTCACATAAGTTTATCACAAAAACAGCATTCGTGAGGACTATTTTCTATACCCTATCTGCATGTGTGTACCCGCTTGAGAATAAACAAATCGTAAGAACATCTAAATTTAGTCACTCTGCAAAACAGCATCTCTCAGTTCCTTTTGTTCTGCAAAATGTTAATACATATCAACAAACCGTTCTCTGCTTCCAACGCCAGATATCATAGAGCATATTTATAACGTAATTTCCATTGAGATCCTAAAAACATTGATGATTTACTGTGGGGTTTTTTTTAAGTATATGCTTGCTTGGTGATCTTTATTCTTTACAGCACGGAAATTATTAATGTGCCAATGATTTGTAGACTAATGATTTCAATAGACGACAACGAGAGCACCCTTAACAAATCAATTGCAACATCCTAAACAGTCCAATAAAAATTAACATATGCAGATAAAGGTTCCCTCTCCAAACAGACAACGAGCTGTTTGAGGCAGACAGCAACCTGAAGCTGCAGGCTGCTCTGCACACCGTCCTCACACGATGTCCTCCTCAGCTCAGCGGCCTCAGTCACTGCATGTGGCAGATACGCAGCCCTGCACAGAGCTTTTACATTTTGTTCCTTTTGCATGGATTAAACAAACAAGGTGTAAGTAAGCAGATGTTGTTACCTGCAGCCAAAGCCAGGCTAGCATTTTGGCTAAGCTAACTGTCTCCCGGCTGGAGCTTTCTATTTAGCTTATAGACACGAGCGGAGTATAGTTTTTGCTCATACAACTCTCAGCAAAAAAAAAGATAGCAAACATACTGTATGCTCAAAAATGTCAAACTATTCCTTTAATCCAAAATTTGAAGCTGCACACTCATTTTTGTTTGCTTAAATCCATTTTTTTCCCCAGATTTTGTTTTAACCAAAATCCACGTTTTCTATTGAAACTTTTCTTTCTTTCTTTCTTTCTTTCCTTCTTTCAGAAAGATTGTTAAGCATGTGGAGGATAAATAAAATTACAACAGTTAAAGAAGGAAATATTTCACATTGTATGAATACCACTGAACTTGATGTAGTACAACATTACACTTACTTATCAAATGGATCACCTGCAGGACAGTCACACACAGTGTGAGTGGATGGAGGCCACTCTAAAAATCGGGCAACGCTCTGCCTTGTTTGCAACGCTTGGCCAGAAACAGACGCAGCTTTATGTGTGTAATTCTGCACACATGTATATATATGAAGTCTTAAAGGACTTGCATTCATCTCTCTTTTCAACATGACTCAGTGTGTGTGGGCGAAGCAAAAACACGTTTTGTTTTTTTTTCCCCTATTCATTCTGCCTAAGGAGCTGTAAAAAAGTATTAATGGTAATTGGAAAACCCTGATTTTTAATAAACTGCATCCTACTAATTCCGACAAAACTAAAATATCTTAATATGTTTCATGACCAATTTAATGTAGATCTTTAGATCTTCACAATGTTAAGTGAGAAAGCCGATCAGTATGGATGTCACTTTCTCCCATTATTGCTCTGCTGAGGTTTCAATTGTTGATTTGAGGAGGAAGGCTGCCAAAATGCAGTTAGTTTAAACAATAGAAACACAGACAGACAATTACCCAGTCTTGAGGGAGTCAGACTAAAGAGCTGGTCAATATTTCTGTGCAACATATGCATCAAAATGGCTGGGTCAGCTCCAGTATCGCGCTGTTCACTCTGTTCTCTCTCTTCTAAGTGCCTCTTCTCCCAATCTATGTCCGAGGGGAGCACAATTGCCACATCACCGAGGTGTGAATACGTTGATGAATTCACCCTTTACGTTTGGCACCTGATATGTAAAAGCATGGCTTATGTTCAGAAGCAATGAGCAGCGCTATGACAATGTCAATATTTCTCGACAACATGCAGAGTAGGCACACGGACTAATGACAGACCGAGTATATCAGCAAATGAGTGCACAACAGGCGCAGAGGACTGAGGGGAATTAATAGCTTCAGCAACAAATGACCTGACAGGACAACTGCAAACACACAGAGAGACAAAGGGGCTTGAAAACGTACACATACAAACATACTAGCGGTACACATTCACATACACACACAGTCTCTCATACACAAAACCACAGGGCAACATTTTCTTAACAAATACAACAGAGGATGCTACGATATACCCACAGCACACGATGTTGCCTGCGCGTCACTAGTGGTAACATGTGAGAGTTAAACAAAGGAACATTTGAAAGTACCCATGTTGCTGTATTTCAAAGGCTCCTCCATTAACGGTGTCTTTTTGTGGAATAGAAACGGCACTCCTCTGTGACTTTCACCCGTGGCAGCCTGCTTTATTTAAGGGATTTGTGGTCAGGTAAACAGATTTTTATTTCTTCAGTTCTTCAATAGAAAAATCCCTCACCGACGCCTCATTTGATGCCCCCCACCCCCCCGACACCCTCCACCTCTCAGTTCTCATACTCCCACACCCCCACCCTCCAGCATGAGGCTTATCATGAAAGCACAACATGGATATATTGTCAGGAATTCTTTTAGGTAGTCCTGATTGAAGAGGCTGACTTTTATTCTCTCAAGTACACCCTTCCTCTTTCCCCTCCGCCATGGTGCACAAGGGTACCATTATGGTGGCTGTGGACTTCATTCATTCATCATTCTTCTCACCTATGAAGCAAAACACACATATATCAACTACAGCTGCCCTCCCTCCTCTCTAAATCACACTTTGTTCTGCTGTGCGTAAAGGAAACTGCCTCAGCTTTTGACATCAACACCCAGTGAGCCAAACGAGGGGGACGCAGCGGTCTCACTGCACAGTTTGAATTTTGACAAATGAAAGAAAAGCAACCAAAATGCAATATATTCAAACTTTAAACATCTTCAGCAAATCATATTTTTCCCGCTCGGTAATTTAGCGTTGAGTGGATTATTTTTGCGATCTAAAATGATTTGAATGAAAGGTACATTTTAGTTAAAATTTAGAGTATTTGCTTTTTATTTGCAGCCATACAACTTGTAAAGTCTATTAACCTGTGGTAAAAATGGTTTTCAGATGTTTTTCTGACATGTTTTTTCTGACTCTCTCGTTGTAAAAAGTCTCATTAGGAGAGGAAGCAATTCTGCAATTCCCTCAATCCAGGTGGTTAATGATTGTGCTCAGTTTAGATATCATCATAAGTGAGCCTATCCAAACAGCTTGCAGCTGGTTAAAGCACTGCCGTGTCCTCTGCAGCTTTCACAGGGTTTTAGCCTTAAGTGCGCTCGTGCTTTTACAGTTCGCAGGTGATACCATGATTCATTATAATAAATGTGGGTTATAACAGCAAAAATCATAGGTCCCCTCTTCCAAAGCAATGTCTGAAAAGAGACAGAAAAATAAATATCATTATCCTTTGAGCAGTATACCACAGAAATATGCTTTTAAATGGTCTATTATTGGTAGTTGCCAATTGCTGGGACTCAGTGTGCACGCTAAGAATGCCAGTAATGAGCCAAGTTTGTTACCAATCCAGCAGGTTGGTAAATAGGCAGTTAATAGCACAGAAATGCTAATGACAAGTACACTGCCAGGCTCTTGTGAACCTCCTGTGAGTAACTTGGTGTTTGGGGAATTGGATTACTCCTGTGTGAGCTGCAGTGATTACATCTACCAAAACAAACATATCGGAAAGAAAAATATTGGGTATTTCTAGGTTTACTGCCAATTTAGCATTAGATCTTCATGATTATATCAATCAGTATATATTTTTTAACTTATGTAATTCCTCCAAGCTTGATTTGTTTCCTAAAAAGTCTAAAAATATGATGCCTTCTATTAAACTGTATAGCAGAGCACGAGGAAAGTGAGATACTCATGCATCAGTGCAAAGCTGCTTTGGATTACTTCAGCTGGACAACTTGTCCTAGTAGATGGTGCATGACTGGTTTGCATACTGTATGTTGAAGAGTTAATTGTGGTGGGATTATTTTCCATTTATTCATTACACAAGCAATTTCCCTTGCATTATTCATCTTCCAACAGGATCCGGGGCATGTTTTAATCATACTGAATGCAGATAGACGGTGCTGTGTCACCACTACTTTCAACTGAAAAGCAGAAAGCCACCCCATCTTTGTTCACTGTCGCAAATGTTAAAACTTGAACAGATTAAAAAACTGTCCATGCCCTAATCTCACTGGCATTTTAATGAAAATAAGATGTTTACATATTTTTTTTCTTCTTTTTTGTAATGGAGTTTTAAAGTGCTGACAAAATGGGCAGTCGAGCTTCTGAAGCACGACAGACTGCTGTAAATGTAGCTGTGATACGCGTTCATGCAACACAGCAGGGGGTCTCTCTGTCGTTTTTATCT
>JAQLOL010000002.1:22441675-22458630 GCA_029783665.1 Naso thynnoides | reverse complement strand
GTGTTTTTTAAAAGTCCTTTTTAGGTTCAAGTCTATGAAACGGCACACCCACACTTTATCTGTAAAAATCTGTACAAAACAAACAAAATGCATTGAAATTATGTTTAAAAAATGAAAGCGTGGTTCATTACTCCTCTTTCTGAGACTGTAATAAAAGTATGTATCTGTGTACGTGTTAGCCATAAAACAAATGGATCGCTGGCTGAATTCTGACATTTCCATTCATAGATAGCAACAGCTAATACCTCTACGGTGATAATTAGCTGTCAGTCCTCTGTTTGAATTGCAGTCAGTGTGTACACTAGTGCTCAGTGTATGTGACAGGACAAACTGCTGGTAAATGCAACTAGTATTTCAGGATTTCCACAAACGGCCCCCTTTTATAACTGCAGCACATTCCTCTCCCTACCATTACGGACACTCTCCACACAGTGATCAGTGTTCATATAAGACATATAAACGTGATTTTTCATCGTATCCTCGCGCACAGCATATTAATCAGCAGTGCATCCCCTGCCAACCAGACCTCATCCATATTCCTGCAGGCTTATTGCAAGGGGAGCTGGTGGTGATAAAGCAGGATCAATATGCAAAGCTGGTGAAAACACAGCAAGTACAACAGCATGGCACAAAGGCGATGGCTGGAGAGGACAGGAGAGTGAGGGGAGAGATGCCTGGTAAGGCGAGTTAAAGAACCACCATCAACAGCATGTTAATGAGAGAAGAGAAAGGAAGTAAGGAGGCTTCGTCATGTTCTGTTATAGGTAAAGCATGAAATGTACATGTGATACACTGTAGGCGAGGTATAGATGTTATTATATTCATATTGCACGTTTGCTTCATTTCTTTACCAGCTATTTTAAAGGTATATTCATTTTTAAGAAAGCTATAAATGTGGGTTAGCAAAACCTCACCATTTTAAACACCATAAGTGTGGGGTGTTTTTAAAAATACAGCAATAGTAAGTTAACTCTTGAGATACTGTATATTTCTTTTTTTTTAAATCAGCACAGAGCAAAAACTGTTACGCAGTTCATAGGTGCAAAGATTTTTTTTTTTTGGACTGCGACAGTCTAGCCGCACTATAACTTGGGACACACTGTTTTTAAACCTTTCTGACAGGTAAACCTGGGAAGGCATCAAAGATTTTCCCTCTTTGGCATAACTCAAAACTGCCACAGAGAATTGAGTGACAACTTTATTTCTCATCTGTTACATAAATCAAGGAAATGCTGTGAAAGTCAGCTCTACAAACTAAGAAATTCCCTGTGCTTTCTAAGCTTCGAAGGATTTTCTTTAACAAAGTTTCACACAGGAGCGAGAGAAAAAGTAATTTCTTTGACAGGCAGACATTATGTGATAGAGGAGACTTTTCACTGCATTAAAGAATGGGGCTCCAAACAACAAAGAGAAGGTAGCTGTTTAAAAGGCCAATTTTCCAGTCCACATTGTCATTGTCACACTCTTAACTCCAAAGGCAGACATGCACTCTGGCATCAAAGGCCATTGATTTTCTAATAAAGAGCAAATGATGATTAAGGCATATCTGCCCCCTTATCTTTCCGTTTAAAATCCTCCTTTCTGGATTCAATTTGACTTTAGCTGTTTCGCTGCTGAGGGGAATCAGGACAGTCAAAGACACAGGCACCTTGTAGAGACAACAGGCGGTGTCATGAATGATTAGTGGAACAGAAAATGATCACCCATTCTCCCTCTCCCTGGGTCAGTGAAGGCTTGCACTTTTTTATCAATAGAAGCCGATAATGCCAGTCAATAAACTCCTCATTCGAGAAATATTGTACTGAAAGTTGTGATTGAACAAGTGGTGCTCGAGGCATGGGGCAAAGCTATTCCTCTTTCCTGACTAAAGCAGCTTTACAAAAATGTAAACATGGAGTTAAGCTAGTTCACCTACTACTGCTGCGAAGCCTCCCACCTCAATACTCTCTCAAATTCCCAAGCTGGGTAGCAATAAACAATGTTAAAAAGGTTGGCGGATGAAACTCCCATCTCTTTTACCTTGATAACATTAAGAAGTAATACCACAAAGCAGAGCTGACTCACCCTAAGGGTGCACATGCTCATTTCTAAGCAGACTTCAATTATCCCAACTTTCTCCCCTGGTTGGTCTTCCTATGTATATGTTTAGCCTTTGTGATACACCTGCCCGAGGATGAGGGATTAACTTCCACCCCTCTCTCTAAGCTTGGTTTGGACTTTAGGTTTAACTGTCCTTCAGGACCAGCCTGGAGCTCAGCTTAACAATGACGCCCAAACCCCCACATCCTCGCAGTCTCCCCTTCATTCCCCCTCCATTTCCTCATTCCACCTCAGACCAAAAACATTCGCTGTGGGGTAAAAGCATCAAAGACAGATGGACATCATCAGTCCCTGACCTTCAGGCAATGCCAATTCAGCGATGCGATGCAACGTGTTGTGTTGTTAAAAGTATAGCACTACTGGTGATGAAATAAACAGACAGAGAGATGCACATTATAAAACGTGCGGTTCCCAATATATTTGATGAATAGGGGTCATTGTGTTACAGCTGTTTATGCTAATTACTCCAGTTTAATGAGTTATAACTCTAGGTGTAATTCTCACTTGCACAGCCAAATAATAGGAAGCAAGGTTACTAATTTACAAAATTCATCATCTCCATCTAACAACTTCCAAGTGTTCATCAGACCCAAACAGCGCTGCCTTATTGTTATTAGTACTTTTCCCTTGAGACTCCAACTCTGTGATGTCACTTTACCTAAAGTAATTGTGAGCAGGGCATCGTGACAGAGATGAGACAATCCAGGGACATCTTTTGTTGCACAGCGAGAGCTGACTTGTGAAAGAGAAACTAGCAGGACGCCGTTGGGTGCAGACAGATGGGACAACAGAGAGAAATAGTTTTGTTCCCTATGTATTTTCTCCTCTTACAGATGCCACCATACGCTGAATGAGTTTTCCTCTCCAAAGAGCCGAACTCAGGAGGATCTCGCTGAGATTTTGTTTGCTACATTTGAATACCAAGATTGAAATAACTGACAGACTCAGGCTGTTAAAGCTCAGTTATGCTCGATAATAAATATGCATATGGATGGAGTCGGGGTCCTCTGTGCGTACTCCGCACATTCACCGGAGGCGTTACAGATGCGGACAAACAGGGTAATACTTTCAACTACCGCATGATCAGTAGGCGATTTGAGGGGGACAAAAGGGGGACAGTCCCGCCCGTCATCATCATGTTTGTTGTTGTTGTCATGGTGACAGGAACTTTTTTCATTTTGTTTTATTAAAGGAGAAGCTCAGTTTTTTCACATTAAGCCTTATCATAAGGACATTTACAATCATATGCAATGTTCTACAGCATTATTATGAGAAATGGTGCAGTCTGGAGAGCTAAAGCTTATTGCTGACGTCACTGATGGCTGAAAACAACAGAGCATGTGCACTCAGACAATCCACCAAAAAGTAAATTACACGCTCATTTTAAAAGACATGAAACTTGCTGAATGTTTAGTGTTGTCCTCTCATGTACCTACACTAAAACACAAAGGAAAACACAGATATATAACCCAAAAGCGGCTCTATCAGCTGCTTCACGAAACAAACAAACAGCCGTTGCCAGGTTATATATCCCTGTTTAGAGATGAGAGGAAGTTTCACATCTTTTAAAACGAGCATATGATGTATTTTTGGACGGATTGTCTGAGTGCACATGCTCCTCTGTTTTTTCCGTAGCAGTGACGTCAGCAACGAGCAGCAGCTCTCATGCGTCATAATAATGCTGCAGAACATCATATATACTCATAAATATCCTTATTAACGTCCAAAAAACCCCTAATTTCTCCTTTAAGAATATGCATAATTACAAACAGAAACTTAAGACTTTGGCGTAAAATCAGAACCAGCGTGGAAGGGTATGGGCAGTGATTGCTACAACATTTGAAACTTGTTTAATTAAATTATTCTTTTTTATAATTACGTAAAGTGAGTATAAATGAGGCCTTGCAGTCATCTGAACGCACAGGTTACTCCTTACAAGTATTATATGTCTTATCAACCATCAAAGCTAACTTGTGACTTTTACATTTTGCCAGACAAGTCGAGGTTGAATTTATCTCTGTGAAATGACTTTGTATTCACAGTCAGGTTGCTCATTTTGATGTTTTTAATCTAAACATGTAGGTCTGTCATTCCCATCATGAGATTGCTGAACTTTCACCAGTCCCCCCTTATTACCCATACCTGTCCTTATCAGCCGAACACTATGTACTCATGTAACCTGCTATTTGCCGTGGCTAGATTTGTGTTTTCTTCTGGAGAGGTTTCTGTAGATTTTAACCTTAATCCTATCAGCTAATGTGAAGGCACTGATCCGCACATGTCTTGAAGGTTATCTGTGCATGTTTCACACCCACAGGCATTCATTATTTACATAGCTACTCCCTTGAGGCACCAGCCACCATAGAAAGTGTAGATGGGAAATCTACCTCCCAATCTGCCAGCCGCACATCCATATCTATACTGCATGGCTCACTGACTTGGGAGGATGCAGTGTCAGGATTATCATTCGTGCCCTGGAAACTTCATCATCATCGGTACTAGCAGCTGTGGCAGAGTCATCATGCAGGCGTGTTTGCCTTTAAAATCAAGGGTTCCCCGTACTGGAGTCATACAGTTGAGATGAAATGAAAAATGGCTGTTTAACTCCTTTTAGATTATATTCCTGCACATATTGGGCAGCTTTTTCACAGGATATGCCAAGAAAAAGATAGGTCATATTCTTTTACTGTAAATAAAAATATGACTGTGCCTATGCAGGCTGAAACCAGCCATTATCAACCAATAACATCATGACATCCATCTGTCAGTGAACCCTCAACTTGTAGAAGCACAGAGTTAAGACTCATTCGTTTCAGATGTCAGTTTTAATTTGATTAAAACACAATGTTAGACCCAATGTTTACACAGGAAGGAGGTATCTTGTGGCTCATTAGCATCGAATATGATTCTCGCTTGGGTCGGAGAGGTCTTGGGTTCCAAGGACGAGCCCTCAACTGATGATATTCCTGAGAGTGATAATCACAAAAGTCTCATGAATCAAGGTGTGTCTACAAGATAAACTAGGTTATATGAGGTATTCAACTCTTTTTTAGGACTGCAGATGGAAATTAGCTTTTTGCTGAATCCAGTGCACCCATCTTTTTGTTTAGTGCAAATATTCAATGAATGTGCACACTGTCCTTTATAAACTACTTAAAGCTAAATAAAATCAATTTTTGGTCTAGTTTGGGAAAAAAACTGGAATTCCGAGAAAACAATCGAATTAGCTAAATTACTTTCACATAATGTAAGAGCTTCCCCTGCCTTCTTATTTGTCACAAGTGTTTTTATCAAAAACAGCAAATCATGATAAGAAGCAAGAAAGCAAAGAAAAGATGTACATTGGTTTGGGGGTATGGTTCTAGCTTAGGGTGCCAGATGTCCTGGGTTCAAATCCTGCATGAACCCTCAACTGGTAATATCCCTGGAAATCATGTCAATCAATGTCTGACTGAGAGATAAACCACCTTTTCTGATCTATACCACTATCGGCCTACCTAGTAAAAACATTTGGATCTGGGAAAACAGACAAATTAGCTAAATTACTTTGGCAGAAATAAAGTTTCCCCTGCCTTTTCTTTTTTTTCACAAATCTTTCATCACAAACAATAACAGAAATCATAACAAACAGTTAACATGCAGAGAAACAGGCTCATTGGTCTAGGAGTATGATTCTCCCTATATGTGTGAGAGGTCCTGGGTTCAAATCCCGGACACAGCCTTAAGTGATGAATTCCCTTGCAATCAGGTGAATTGTGGGGTGTCTTGCACATAAGGTAGTGTATGTGACATATCCAAATCTTTTTGGGTCTAGCTGGGGAAAAAACTTAAGGTGGGGAAAATAGTCAAATTAGCGAAATTACACTGACAGAAATAAAAAGTTTCCACTGTCTTACTGTTTTTTGCAAATGTTTTCAACAAAAACAAAAAGAGTAAATTAAAACAAACAGTAACCACACAGAGAAAAGAGGCTCTTGGTCTCAGTCCAGGGTACAACTCCTGGCTGAGCCCTGGCAGTTTGGAAAACGACTGGAAGCTGCAGGAACCGTTTTCCATGTAAATATTGTCTGTCAGTACAGTATACATGAACTATATATTACAAAACCTCTTCCTTCTTCCAAAAGAAATTCTACAGGAAGTTCATCTTGCTGTTCATCTTTTTCACCACTGCAGGTTTGCAACATTTGCATGGAATAAATGTTTGCAAAGTAAAGGAAGTGAATGTTTTCTGTACCTGAAGAGGGGCACGCCAGAAAAGTTTCTGAACCACTGCATCAGAGGCAGTCATAGGTATAGTTACCTACATAACTAGGCTGTAATCTCAGGAAAAACAACAGCATCAGTTGTTTCATTATATCTCCAAAAACAATATTCAGGTAACAAAGACAAGTAATGGTCACTGGATTTAAATTGGATGATTGCTGTCCGTCAGGCAGGGCTAGAACGTTAAACCTAATACCTGTAAAAATACTGATATGTTGATTTTGATACCGGTTAATGAACAATATTTTTTTTTTATACAAATTTGATCTAGTCTGTTGTAACAAAAGATTACATTACAAACATTTATCGTCAGCCCTGTTGATTGGCTGTAATCTGGTGTTTTTCCTGCAAAAAAACAGATTACAACTGGATGAGTTTTACAGTGCAGGGTTGGACTTTTGTGAAAATACAAATCACTTTCCATTTCATTACTTTTTTTTTTAAAACAAGTGGTTGTTATTGTTATAATAATAATAATAATAATAATAATAAAAGATCCCTAAACTTTAAAGAGTAATCATTTTTCATCCAAACATGATCTTTTCCCTGATCTGTCTAAACCTCGACTGTGTTGTTGTCGGATCATAAAACAGTAATGTTTCTAGCACTGTGTTGTCATTGTTAAAATGAATTGACAATGTCCTGATGACACTGCATTAGTCAGTGAATGTTTCAATCTTCAGAGCAAAAATTAAATAAATAAACAAATAAAAATCTGATATTTATATTGGAGGGCCTGTGGATAGGAAGAATGACTTAAAACACTAAAATAAAACAAGAATAAATGGGCCACATTGTTAGGCTCTAAATTCAGCTGTAATTTATGTTCTTGGATGTCTAACAACATTATGCTGTTTATCTCCAGGAGAAAGAAATACGGTGAGATGTTTTCCGTAGCAGTGCTATGGGGTGCAGTACATGCTAATAATGCTTGTTTGGTTAATGTCTAAATCAGTCATTCATCTCGCATGCACACAGCAGTGTAGAGTATGATAAATGTGACAGCATTTGGACGCAGCAATTTCACAGCCTTATCCCATAACCCCCTGGATAATTAATTCTAATGATACTTTTTATCTGCGACACCCATCGCGATAAACATCAATGCACAAACCTACTCATACGAATGTGCTATTGAGCGTAACACTGACCTTTCCAGACCTACTGGACCTCTGAAGACGTGTGTGAAAAACACCCTGAGCACTCACGCTAGCCCTTTAGTGTGCAGGGCGGATTTGATATAAGCGTGACAGGGGTATTTATAGAGCAGCATATAGCCTCACTCTCCTTTCTACACCATGAGCCCATTCCAGCCCAGACACTATTGGCAGCCCTGCTCACTCACTGGAAAAGCCATCATGTCAGCACACTGGCAGCAGAGAGCATGTTGTGCTAACAGGTTTGTGAATTCACTAGCAGAAGCTCGATGTAGTTCATTATGCAGTGACACTATACATCTCTTCTTTGATGCCTTATTGCACAGCACCAAGTCAATTTGTATTAAAATGTCAGTGTTTTTTTGTTTCTTTTCCATCTCATACAGATGCTGGCTTTTGCCACAGTCCAATATCTTCAGCTTCCATCAGCACACTTGTGATTATTGGCATATACATAGTGATGCAATCTTGAAAAACATTGAAGAGGTAATGTAAAAAAGTATTATGTTTATGCAGATTTTGTTTAAGACACCATAATGCCTTCACAGCATCATAGTATGACCCCATGGACTTGATTTAGATAACTGCTCTGTTTTATCGGTTACAGCATACAAGATAACAGTTAGATATAGAACAATATTTAGACATTAAATCAGGATAGATGGCTATTTGTGATATGTAGATGTTTAGGGCCAAAATGCAATAAATATAAAAAATGTCTAATTATTCTGTACAGCATGTTTAAAAAGTAAAAACTATGTTATAGGATGTCATTAAGGACTTTAGCTCCTCTAAGATGTCACAACCCAGTCAGAATGACTAGAGGTTTGGTATCATCTCGCCACAACAGTAACCATTGAATGTTTTACAGTGGCTTTCCAAATAAAAGCCATGTTCGAAGGGTCACTTATTACATTACATTTTAAAACATATTAATCTCAAAAGCCTAAATAGAGCAAAGAGAACAACAGCTTAGATAAGTATGTGAATGCAAATGATTAAAAACTGTCTTCAATAATTCAGAAAACAATTAATTCAAAAAGGGAATTTTTAGTAAGGAGGTAATTTAAGGCCATTTCAGCTCCACCGGCCTTTCATAATGTGACTTGTACAGCCACACCCATCCAATGCAGCATGTTTATCAGAACAAGCATTGGTTCAAAAAGCCAAGGACACCAGGAAGTCAGTCCTCTGGATTTGGTCATTAAGATCAGAACATCATCAGGCACACCAACAGGGAGAGTGAAATAAATAAGTTAGAACACCTCGAGCAGATGTTTACATAAACATTATGTACAAATACATTATGTATCGCCCAGTGCCCTCACTGCTACCACAGAATTCTCCATGAGGTTTCCAGGTGTTCCTTTATAGTACAGCGATACACCGCTTTGATCAGCCTATCAGAACAATTCCCTCTTTCATCCTGGGGGATATGATTTGGTTAAAGGGAGATTTTCGGATCAAGGTTCAGCCAGAGCCTGAGCACGTCCCTTCCTCTTGTTTAGCATTCATGCTGAGTATGGTAATCTGGTGTTGCTTTGCTAAAAGTCATCGGCAACATCAATTTCTTATTAATTCAGAGTGCAAATATTCAAGAGGAGGGAGTTGAGCCTGAGCAAAACAGAGGTGTGAAAAGACTGAGAGAAAAAATGGATAAAAATGTATTTTTTGAACTTGCTGTTGTCCTTTAATTTACGACTCATAATTCAAAGTTTTGATTTATTATTTTTTAAGAATGTGATGTTTTTTTTTTTTTCCTTTGTTGAAGGCATGTCTAATGATATTTGACAAATTCCACTGAGAGGGGTTTGACAAATGAATGACTGCAGGGCTAGCTTTAAGTATTACTCACAATGTCACAAGAAACTCAGCATTTTTTAAAACTGTCAGACACTAAAAGGAGAATATAACGTTTTTTTATTATTCAATTACTCTGATTTGGGATTGAGCGCAAGCTTTCAGCTGTTATACCTGCCACTAACAGTCTTAGCAAAAAATCTATAGTTTGCTCTTGTAAATGAAAGCAATTTTCCCCCTGCCAACAACAGTGGTTTAAGCTCTTGTGTTGATTCAAGAGGCTCTGACTGCAGGCCCTGTGGCAATGTAACAGTAAAGAACTGAGCAGAACAAACGTAAATGTACAGTTTAGAATATCAGTCTAATATAGGACAAACTGCTGTCGGAGGGTTTTCTTATCTCCGAGCAGAGTGGGATATATTGTGTCTGTCTAAGAGGAGGAAGTTTGGCTCTGAGATAAGAAAGACCAATCAGAGGCCAGAAGATGAAAGGTTTGATTCTGTGTACGAGCCGGTTCGAGTCTCCCAGCCAGAAACTGTACAGGCGTTATATTGGCTCTAACGTCTGTACAGCAGCATCGAACCACAAGCATTCACAGTGACTGACCTTGCAGTTTGACCTCTCCAATAAAAAGGGGCCCATGTGTGCATGCTGTTTTTTATTAGTTTGTTGTGTGTGTGTGTGTGTTTACGCGTGGAAAGGAGATGTGTTGAACTCCAGCTTCAAGTTCTCTTCTCCATTATTCTCTACTTTCTGTGGAAAACATCAATCTAACCTGGCAGGCCAAACTTGGTCTGGGCGCCACTGACTAAGTACGGCCTAAGCTCAAATCCTAAATTATTTAGCCAGCGAGTCGAGTTGATAAATGTTGCCAGTGCAGGTCAATACATTACAGGGATGTGTGGACCAACTCTTTGGTAGGATTTATTAGGCATTGGGGGAGATAAAGGCCATTGATTATCTCCAACAAGGTCACATTAAGGTCTCTTTTTCCATTGAGAGGGGGTCTATCTCTTGTGGCAACAACTTTAGGCCATCATTTGGCGATTCTAAGCAATAAGGTTAATCAAATCAGCAGAAGGAAACTATGAACTGTCTAACGTCTACCAAGGATACAGAACGATAATGGGCTGTATTTATATGAAGGGATATCTAACTCTTACATTATTCATGGGGCTGTGGAAAATGCAATGGCAGTGCTAATATAATATTGACCTAACCCCAACACTACACAGATGGCAATAGAGCCACACACATAGACACACATACAGAGTACACACATTGTGGAAAGTCTTACTGGAACATATCTCTTCCTCTTATGATCAATTCACATACCATACACGATACTTGGAAACTCAATATAGACGGTCTTCTTAAAGGTCACAGGAGTGACTGGACAAAGAGAGAAACAGAGTCGTGTCCACAAAAAACAACCTTTATCATCAGACATAAGAGCGCTGCGATGAGACTGGTTTTGGTCAAGAACTACTCAGGAGGGAGTTTCTCTCCTTATTTGCTGTACGGTGTGGGAGGACAAGAATAAATGGAAATAAAACAGTGCTTGAATGGATTAATGGTTTATCAACCCCTCATTTAATGAAGATGTGTGTGTCGCTGCCTTTGTTGTAAAGCACAATCATCTCTCAGAGATCGCAGCAGAGCAGCAAAGCACAGGCTTAAAACAAGATCAGATTTGCATTTGAAGATACTTTTTCAGACGGGAGATAAGGCATCAGAGAAACCATCACAAAGAAACACAAACATAAACATCAATAACTCCTCAGTCAACCAGCAGAGAAAGACTGTCTTCCAATTTGAATGAGACCAATTTGTGGTAGAAGAAAAAAGAGTTTCGCTAAAATACTGAAGTGGTGAAAATGTGTTTATCTAAAACAAATGTATGCATTCGGTGTAATAAAACAGGCAGGTAAAAACATTCAGGCAAGGGCCCCATGCTGTGTGCCATCCACCTCTTCCTCCTCCCTGCAATTTTTTCTGCTTTTATTCTGCATTAGAGTCAGTGAACCCAAATCACACCGCAAAATACGTACATCCAAACATTCTGCATATGAGACAGGATTTCTGGAATATATCTTCGCCCACTTTACCACTCTAAATTTGCAATTAGTATGTTTTGTTTCACTGTGTCACACATCGTTGGTTACACATAATAAAACCCGAGAGTCATCATGTGAAATGCAGAGAAAACAGTTGCCTGCATGTCCTATTAAGAGGACTAACATGTCATGGGAGAAATACGGCCCAGCAGAGGCATTCATGCCTCCAGTCCAGGGGAGATTTCGAAGCATTTTCATTGTTAGATACCATCAAAGCATTTTTCCTCCTTTCTACTTATAGCACATAAACATGACTTTGAAAAATATCCTGCAGTGGGAGAACAGCAGAGCCACTGTGGGTCCATGTTGCCTCATCAACAGAGATTTCAAAAGGCAGTGCAGAATTTCAATGGTGCTTCAAGGTTCTGCTAAAGGACAGGCTAGGGGAGCGGAGGAAAAGGGAGGGGAGGAGGAAAGGTATTTATGGACTCTCGAAAGACACTGTGTTGACACCTCAACCTTTTAGGCTCAAGCAGGAGAGCAAATGCTGCCGTCTTTCACCAAACATCGACACCGTCCAGCATGAAGGGGTCAAACAACAATCTCCCCAGCTACAATCACACTGATCTACACATACCGTCTCCAAAAATGGAGGCAGAACATTCAATTACGCTGAAGTAAAATCCTAAAGTACAAAGAGTAAAAGATAAAAGGTTGAAAACGACAGCTCGAACGAACGGTACTGGTCAGAGGAGGTGCTAAAATCCACAGCTAAGCACATGCGAATCAGAGTGCTGTGTCAGACACACTGGCTATCTGTAATGTACATTCATTCAAGGAAGTTTCAGGTTCAGTGCTTTACAAGCTCAGAAATATAAGGGATTAAACAACCTGCATATCTTGGAGGACTGCACGGGAGGTATTTAATGTAAAAATTATGTCATGATAATTTTCTTTATTAAGAATTCCTTCATATTAATTGGAAGGTTTATGTCATCTTTTAGTGCTTTTGCTTCATTTGCTCTCTGTGGTAAAGGTGCAGCAGAAACCATATACTACAATTTGCACTGTTTCTCCTCTTTTTGATGTACCTAATCACGATCAACTCCCCTGCAGCAACTCTATAAACTTCCCCTGCCAGACGTGCTTTTCAAATAAGCCGCAGATCACTCACAGAAGATGGAAAATCCAGCAGTCAAGAATCTAATCAAAGGACAGAGCTGAGCAATAAAATAAACACTTTAATCTGCTGTCACTCATCCTTTCAGAGTCCAGTGTCTTTAACGTTTTGTATAATACTGTTTTGTTCTAAATTTGTATTAGATATACGTTTATTCTGGAAATAAGGATTCCAGATCTCCCACAAAGAAGATAACTTTGAGACATCCAGGTGACTTGAGGAAAACTGAAGAAGAGCACAATGTGTATTGTGTTACTTCTGCTCTACGACTGACTTCAAAGGAGACAAGGATCGTTGTGAAATAAAAGAGTGAATGACCTATCACTTTAAACAACCGTTAGAAGACAAACCTACTGAGAGCTTCCTTATTCTGCAACTTTCTTCGTGCTAAAAAGGTTTTTAAGAACTCGCTCAGTCCTGGATCTGGGACCTGTGGGACGGATCATTACGTCCTTGTCAGCTTTATTTTTTCAAATTCAGCCAGTTTTATTGATGTGTAAACATCTCGAAGAGAAAAGGGACTTCACATGCTGCCCAGATGAACAAAGGGCTCAAGGACATCCAACCAAAAGGACGTCTGAGTCCTGCTGGACCAGGATCCTACGAGCTGCCTCAAGAGACGGCTTTGATAAGAAAAAACAGTGAACTCGTGGGGATTAACCTTTGATCCAGTGATTTACTGAGATACATGTGTATAACCTATAAGGTCAGGGCAACTTAGGCCTCAGTAATATCCATTTGAATTATAACATAAAATGAGCAAACAAACCATACATTCTCACATGAAAATGTTGTATTTGTAGTTACATTAAAAACTTGAAGACTCAAGACTAGACGCATAAGACTCTCTGATTTAATGCAGACATCGTGTTACCTCGTCAACCTTTGCTTTTAGACGGAATAGCAGGTTTCATACATGGGGAAATGACAGCCCAATCAGCTGTGCATCTAACGTCGTGTCATCCTGCCAAATGCTCAGGTTCCTTGCCTGCAAATCCATAAATGCTAATCACAGACAGTAATGTAGCAGAGCTACAAAATAAAAAGTAAAATAAAATGGACAGTGTGTGGCTCCATTAAACACACGTTTCTTGAAACTGAGGAAGAACTACTACTATTAGCTTAACAGACTCTTAAGCAAAAAAAAAAGGGTAGTAATGACACTAAAGGATTGATAAATGCTAGAAAATGATTGCATTTTAAAGCCTCCCTGCTGGTTACAAATAAGGTCAATGATAGCTCTAGTTCTAGCTCCCCGTCTTTGACAATGAGAGAAGGTTTAATCAGATGAAGGCCTAATGCAGCGGGGCTGTAGAGGCACTGCCATGCCTGGAGCTGTCCATCAGATAGAAAAGGGCATGATGGGCTGGGATCCAAACAGTCCCACAGAGAATCCTAGCCTGCTGTTGTTGCTGGCTCCTCATTCTCAAGGACCTTTAGAGATCAAAGACCAACACACAACAAGAGAGACGGCAAGAGAGAGACGGAGATAGAGAGAGATGGACCAAAGAAAGGGAGTAGGGTAAGCAGGAAGGATGCCATGAATCAAAAGAACCCATGTGGCCTTCCAGTGATTACCCAAACACCAGGCCTCCTACTGAGTCCAAAGAACAGTCAAAGGGATTTCCTGGAGAACGTCTGTGAAACATCCATTCTGAGTCAGGGCTGCTCCTCCATCCGGTGCCAGATGAAGTATCTTCCGACCTCAACTCCATCTGAACATGTTACATTTTGTAGTGTGGAAATGATGTGCTCCTTTGATACTCTAAAAAGGGGTCTGCTTTCCTCGGAGGAATAGCTGAAGTAGTCTCTCTCTCTGCTTTCACTCTCTCAACAAAAATAAAAAGATACATGGTGTTCTTCTGCCGGCCAGCGCTGTTGTTTAACCTTGGTGAAATACAAAATGGGACAAGCAGTAGAGCCGAACAAATACTGAGCTACGTGAAGCGTTACGAAACAACTTAGAACATCTAAAAATGGGCAACAAAAATATAACGGAAAGGGCAGCCCCCTAAATATGAACTCAGCCCAAGCTCAGCCCAGACGAAGCACAATTTTACAGCAGACAAAAGGAGTTCAACCGAGATGATGTTTGTTCAGACAAATGTGCTCCATCAGGACTATAGGATGCTGTGTGCTTAAAATGTATATCCATCCAGTAGGAACCTCAAGGGTTGGACAAAATATCACAGATATCATGATTTCCACTATATACAGTAGTATAGTTGATTTCAATCAAGGTAGAGTCTGCTTATTTTCTAAAAAAAAGCAATCTCACTGCTCTACACAATGGATTCTTTCAGAAACTAATCAAGATTTTAAAAACTTCACATCTTTAACATGTAGCAACATCGAGCACTCAGGCTGGACATTTGCAATTCATTAAAAATTATCTTTAACTCTACGAAAGAGAAAAAGATTTCTTGTTTTATTGAAAAAACTAAAACCCTGTTTTTCAGTACAGCGGTGTTTAAATGTGGCTACGAAAATAAAAACACAGGTGGCTCCTGCAGTGTATATCACTTTAAGCCTTCACAAGTTTTCTTGTGTTTGTTTTAAAACTTTATTTTTTACTCCTTTTTGTTTATTTAGGAGTTACAGGACACGGTGGAAATATTATGGATAAAAACATATTCTGTAGGTAGATGAATCTTGATGTCCTGTTTAGGGTTCTGGAGACTCAGGCCCTCTTCAACAGCTCGCACTTAACATTGTTTTATCACTTTGAAACTTGATGACTTCCATTAATTTTATTAGTATTCCTCCTAAACAGTACTGCTTCTGTGGACATTTGCTCTTTAGTCAGTATTTCATTCATTTTTTCTGTTCAAATTAAATCTTAAAACTCTTTTCATTTTTAAACAGAAAAAAATAAATTAATTAATTAAAATATATATATATATATTTTTTTTTTAACTCTAATTTTAAATTAAAATGCTTAATTTAGGGTACTTGTTTATTTTGTTTTTCTCTTGATACATTTTTGGTTACGTAAATGCACCAAAATATCAAGACACATTCCTTGTATGTGAAAACCTACATAATAAACCTGATTATGATCCGATTGTGATGCTGAAACTTATTTTAGACTCATGTCATGCTTCAGCAGCCTGCTGCAGTCTGCTGTTAGGATTAAAATCCAACGTAATTACATATCTTTGTCTCCAAATGTACAATCAAAAGGAATTTTTCATGCAGGTAACATAAATGCCAGTTTGTGGCAAAGGGGAAAAAAACACTGATGATAAGAAACAGATTTTTAAATATCCATTATTATTATTACTACAGCATAGGGGGTCTATACTGGACACCAAATAATGAGGTTCATATTGAAACATCAACTAAACTTAAGAATGAACGAGTAATTTTAAAAATTAAAGCTGTAGACAAAACATAAAAGGAGCGTTTTAGTTTTAATAATGCACAAATACAAACGTACAGTTGATCCAGTAAATCAGTCATTTAAACACAATATTCATTACTTGAAACAATGTGTGTGTGCTGTATGGGGTAATTTTACACATTTCAGCAAACTTCAACGTGTGATGTCAATGTTTACAAACACCTTAACAAACTCATGCTGGAATTAAAGGTGCTACCTTCGTCCCAGTAAGAGGTTGTTTTTCGAGCGAAGCTGCTTTTTTCTGCACTGGCAGCTCTAAGTGTGAAGAGATGCTTGACTGATAAGGAGGTACAAGGCTCCCAAGCACAGGAAAGAAATACCAACAGAAAGGAAGCCCGGAGAGGAGTCAATATTATTTATTATTTTACGCTTGTTATGAAGGGTTGAATACAGCTGTATAGGTCTAAATAATTTGTACATTACTTCTAAATGAGCCAGGTGTGGAAATTTAGAGGTGATTAGTAGATCAGCAGATACAGTGTAAGTACAGTCACTCACTTGTGTATTTCTTTTGCACACAGTTCTGTGCTATCTGTTGTGCTTTTGTCCCTTAACATTATTTATGTTGTCTCCTCTTGGTGCAGGGTTATGAAACTTTATTCCCTACAAAGGCTACCTTAACCTGAGATACACTGCAGAACATCAAACTGCGTCTTGTTCTTCTCTCCCATTGTTTCTTTATGATATGTCAACCTGAAAAACTTGATTGTACAGGCGGCGTTCCCAAAGCATTAAGCACACTCACTGAACAATATAGCACTGGTCATGAACAATATGTTATCTTAAGTAATATGCATAATTCAGAACAGAGTAATTTTATAGCTTAGCAGTTGCAGCAGCAGCCTTCTCGTAAGCTGCAATCTCCTGACACTCTTCTGACAGAATGTTAAAGCACTTTTTTTGTATTCCGCAGGGTACGACCGACAAGAGTAAAGCTGACATTAATTTTGTTTTGCAATCTCTTTCCATGCATCTTTTTTGTCTACTCTTGTCAA
>JAQLOL010000002.1:22405666-22430723 GCA_029783665.1 Naso thynnoides | reverse complement strand
ACAAATACTATCAGCCAATATTGATGTATTGAGACATATTGGAATACAGTCGGGCTGTGCTAAAAAATCGATAGGGCAATATACTGCAGTATTTATTTTCATGATATCTGTATCGTACCGAGACCCATGTACTGTCAAACGTATTATATTGTAAAGTTCTTGCCGAACCCCAGCCCTGAAGTCCGGTGACACAAAAGAACGCTTACTCTCATGCCTTCAATTTCAGGTTGTTCAGCTACAGCACAAGAGTGCACTTAAATTTCATTTCTTATTTTGATGTTTTGGCAGCTACATCAGTGTGTTTGGCAACTCGTCAATATTATTCAAATAAATGAGAAGGGAAACTTTAAGCGAAATTGTTTTGACTCAATTTGTCTGCAGAGGTAGTCATTATATATGATGTACTCAGACTATTCAGACTGTACACAACAACTTGCTTATCAGCTCTGTTTTGACATTTTCAGTAAACTCTGTGGAATATCGCAATAAATCGCAATATGCATAGTATCGCAATGTATCATGATATTATTGGATTGTGACCCATGTTTCGTGAAGTCCTTGCCAATACCCAGCCCTTGTATACAGCATTTATGTTCTCCTGTATGTACTGATGTTAAAAATGCTTGGACTAGTGACTTATCATAGTAAAAGTACCTAGTTTGCCAAGCAGAGGGTGGTGTGTTATTTTAACTAATACGTGAAATATTTACTGTTCAGTGCACTGATTGTATCATTAAAATCACGGTCAATTATCAAGCTCACTTTAAAAACTGTCCAGCATCAACCGAAATTGGCAACGTTGCACCAGACACAGCAGCAACGTGGATTTGTTATGTGTAACAGTGAAAACATGGCGGAAGGCAGTGATGGTGCAGCTCAGGACATTTTTCAGCCACCCAAGGGGACGAAGTTAGAAAGGTGGGCGTATTTTGGCTTTCATAAGAGTGCTGAGAGGAAGTTAATTTAATGTGGATACCCTGTTTGCAGAGAGTGCAGAAAGAAAGTCTCCGCTAAAGATGGCAACATGTCATAAAAACACCCAGATTACTGTACACCTCATTGTGTAGTGGAGCCCATCGGCACGTTTTATTCCCCCCACCCTTACAGCTAGTCAAATGCCCATGCAAATCTCCTACAGGCTACGTTTGTATTTGCATATTCTTAATACAGATCACTGTTGTGAGTACTTTTTTGAACATTTTCAGCAACTTAAACAATACTGGGATAATACTGATAACACTGATCATTTTGGTCACCATAATCATGATGTTGAATTTTCATACCGTTACATCCCCAACCACCCGAAGATATCATATATATATATATATATGTATTATCAGCCAATATATTGGATATGAGAATTTTCTTGCTCCTTAACATCAGTATCAGCATCAGCCCCAAAAAGTCCTTATCACTGGGCACTAGTGATATGTAAGGTAAACCATCATCACTCCCAAAACAAATGCAAGAGCAGATCTGTACTTGTCTTTTTACATCTACTAATAATCTGCATGTAGACTTTTTTTTTATGCAAGCTGCACAAATATCTGTAACCATTTGCTTCACCCAATTAAGAATCATATACAACATCTGCTCCTGGATGCCACCAGAGTGGTTTAACTGTCAGACCTGGAAAACACGCTGCAACTGAATGATCAGAGATGTGCCAAAGAACAAAGGGAGCTATTTTTACATGCAGTCTTATTGTAAAGCATCATCCTAAAAACAAGCAAGAATCTGTAGTCTAACTTTAATGCAGTTTGGTATATTTGTTTTCTTTCAGTGAGAGGATCAAAAAGAGCAAGGGCCCTTCAATACTGAAGCCCACGCACAAATAAGAAATCACGCTGGATCCACACTCAGGCACAGCATGGGTCAGTACAAAGTCTTGGCCATCTCCCATATTACAAAATGTGCTCTGTAGATTTGCTCCATGCAGCCGACAGACAGCAGTAGAAGCAGATACATATGGCAAGTCTGTCTCTGCACAGATTATTCAGGATTCAATGCTGCCCCCTGGCACACCCTCCTATGACACCAGTGAGACGGAGCTGAATTGGAATATGTCTCAAGTATGTTGAGGATATTTTCACAGAGAGAGTCGAGATGGAAATCTACCGCAGGGGGATCTGTCTGCTCGAATCTGCCAGCAGGCTTAAATACGTGGGATGAGAATACACAGCACAGAGGATCTCGACGAATGCAATAAAATCTCTCACTTGGTTTTAATCATTTTACAATCTGATAATTACTCTGGCCATTGCACGACTTGTTTTGTTGGCTGTACGACTCCCTCTGCCATGGACTCCTGAACTATGCAAAACACACCAGCTCAGTATGCTGCGCTTGCGAAACGGTGACACAACTGCAACACGCATTTTACTTTGCAATGCCAGTCTTGTATTTGTCCGATAACAACCCCCTCAAGCAACAGAGCAAACTTTGTAAACACTGCCAGACTAACAAGGTGTTAACTGGGTTTCTCTTAATCCTTTAACTTTACATGAATGCTTCTGAAATCAGGTCAAAGCTGAAACTGTCGACTGATCAGATTACTAATGTGCACGTCAACAGACTGAGAGGAAAAAGACACAACACTGTTACCCAGATATTCTATAAGAGCAGAGAAGTTGTTTTTACAGCAGACCGTTGTGACAGAGAAAAATAGTTTCCACTGGACACATTTGGCTTTTCTTATATTTTGCATAGAAGAACATTTCCCCTATTTTTAGCTGATCAGCTAATGTTAGCCAGCAAATTAAAGCCATGAGCCTTCTGTTTGGGAATTATAGTTCCAGCAATGCTTTAGGGGACACTAATATTGCCATGAAGTATAGCAGTAGCTGTGGGCTACAGCTTCATAACTTAAGAGACATTCTTTTAGTGTATATTTATTTACATTTTGGTGAATCTGCACCATTTTAAGAATGCCAAATTAGCAATAGCAGCACCGCAAATGAGCAAACCACTGGATCACTGGAGTACTTTTATACTGATAACTTTAAAAACATGATCATATGAGCAGGCGTGTTATGGGGCGCATCTATTTTCTGATTTTGCAGCAAGTTTATGTATGTTTTTTTTTACTGGATCTTGATGAAAATGTAAGTAACAAATCTATATATGTATATGTACCCTTTGCCTCACATCTCTCTCTACGCTCCACATCTTTACATGCACGTTTCAACCCCCTGCTGTCACACATATGCTCTATACAGATCTGATTAATCTCAAAAACACAGACACACTGTGCAGTCAGAATATTTTCTCTGGCACGTTGGATTTGACGTGACACAGAGAGTGTAGACTTTAGGGCTGATTTTAGAGTGTGATGTTGTTCACATTTTGGGTGAGCAGTGCCCGCAGTTTTCCATTTATAAGACAATAATGCGAAACACATGCACGAGGCAAGTATGTTGTTTTCGTCGACCAAACTGTGGAATGTTCTAAACAAGCCAAGTCAGTCACCTGACCCTAATCCAAGCGAGCATGTGTTTCACTTGCTGAAGACCAGACTGAAGGCAAAAAGGCCCAAAAACAAGCAATAAATAAATATGGCTGCAGCACAGGCCTGGCAGAGCATCCACAGGGAACATGCCAAGAGTTTGTTGATGTCTATGGATTTCAGACAGTCCCTGAGTACAGAGGATTTGGAACCAAATATTTAATATAATGAGATATATCTTCAGATCTAAGCCATCAAATATTTATTGAGATATCTGCATTATATACCTATACTACGCCATTTTAGAATAACCACTGGAAGGACCATTCTTGTAGCATCAATGGTGGGAAAAAACGCAGTTATTGTCGCTTTTATAGGACAAATTTTTGCTTTGTCATAATCATAATTTATTCAAGGGAGGCAGGTGTGGGTGTTAATCTTTACTGCTAAAATAACACTGAGAAAAAATTAACGATGGCAAACCAGGAAGCTTGACTCATCTCCACATGGTCCATATACAGTAAAGGGCTTTTAACAGCTTATGCTCATCAGCATTAGATTATACAGTGGAACACTTGGTTCAAGGTTTTTCTGTCTCAGATATAAATGGCTGGGTTTCTTTAAATAACAGGCTAACTGTTGTCATGTTTCTCACAGTGCTCTTTGCTTTGTGCTGATAAATAAACCATGCATTTTAGATATAGCCCTTATTTTTTAGATGTTCGGTGTCCTCCTCTAATCTGGGAGTCCTTGTCTAACTTGAGAGGGGCCTTGTTTTTACACGAGAATGTTTCTTATGGAGCTTTCAAAGCTCACAAAGGTGAACTCAGTGTAACTGCTGTTGAGTGCTGAGGTTTGTCTTCTGCAACATGATGCCCTCAACTCTGAGTGGTTTCAATCTTTCAGCTGCTATTCATCTACATTAATTATATTTCTGCTGCTCTTTGTCCACTGCTCCGTCCACCGGGCAGGAACAAAATATTTCTCACTAATTTAAGATTCACTGTGACATTAAAATCATCACGTAGCAGTTTGTGCATCGGCTTGGTCGCCACAGGAAAAAGAATTTTCTGACCATTCAAACCTGATGGTTTTAACGACATTTAGCAGATGTGTCTCTTACCACAAATATAGGAATAAAGGGCCCAAGAATTTTTTTTCTAACCCTAAGTGGGGTTTTTTTTGCCTCCTCACCATACCTTATCCACATAAATGTAAGGTTTTAATGTGAAAAACTTAAAGAAATATTAAGTTTCAACATATCTCTGGTGTGCAGAAGCTCCCACTGTCAGTATGCTGTTCCTTGTGAATGGGCTGACTGAAAACAACTGAAGGTTGAAGGTGAAAAGCTTGGATGCCAGATTTGGACGAGGTTTACAGAGCAAAGAGAAGCTCTCCCAAATCAAATTCTCTGGTTTGATCAGTGCGTAAACAACAAATTACCAACAAAAAAATTGGCTTTGAAAATGTAAATGTACCTTTATTATTACCCAGGAGCTCATCAAAGCCTGAAAGGAAGTGCACTTCTATACATTTCCTGTGGACTCCCTGTAAGGTTTAATATTTATCCTGGAGTCTAAACAGCAGGCTTAATGACTGCTTGTACATTAGCCAAGAAAGAGATACACAGAAAACTACTATTTGGTTGTAAAACATTAAAGTGCAAGACAGGCTGATACCAGAGCTTGTTACAAGAGAGGATGTGCTGAGCTGAGCTGGCACGCTGGAGCCAATTACATTCTAGGTCTTGATGAGCGAGCTCACATACAAAAGGCTAAAAAGGGAGAGTTCTGCTCAATACAGAGGCTACAAGTCTGCAGCTTTCATGTTGCCATCACCAGCCGGTTCACGTGCTGAACAAAGGGAGCCTGTGCGTGCCCCTCTGTCGAAGGGGTATAAAGATAAAGATAAATAAAGATAAATATATTTCTGTGTGCTGATGTTTGGATTATCACTGATCCTGGCTGCTAAGCAAACACTTGGGCCAAATTTAAGGGTATCTGTCATGCTAGCTTGCTTCAGCCCCACCCTAGAGACGAGAGCGAGGGTCATGAGACTGGAAAGGCTGACAAAAACAAATCTTTAATCAATATCCGAGCCCTGAACGCAAAACCCTCTCTCTTCCGTCTCTGTCTCAGAGCGCTCTGGGAGTGACAGTTTTTCTTTTTAATCTGTGCCCACATTGTGGAGAAATTGCAAGCTAATGTTTTGGCTATAGATCATTCAACAAATCGCTGCTGGCGGTGCATATCCAAAGTAACAGTTTCAATGCAAGCATTTTCAGCAACACGACAGTGGCTAATAGGGCTTAAGGATGTAAAGAGCAATGTAATAGAATCTGCTCTTATGTAGAAATACCTGAAACATGAGGGAGGCGAATCACAGAGGAACAAACAGTCCTGTGGATAAAAATTTGGCTCTCATCTCCGTCCAGTAAGAAGTGCTGTGAAACTGAATTAGGCCTATGGCAACGTCTGTTATCATTAGGTTGGATGACAGCCATCCGCTGGGCTGGACCAAAAATGCCCCGAAGAGTTTAGCTCCAAAATTAGCCCCGGTTAACCAAATGAGCTTAGTTTAGAATATTTCATCAAGTGGGGTGAGCAATTTCAAACCAGAAACAAAACTCTGGCTTTACCCTTTCATCTGCTGCAGCCGAGCAACAAGCTATCAAGGCACTGATTGATATACATGGATAAAGGAATATATGTGGTAAAAACTTTTCAAATTTCTACCCTAATGATGGTCACACAAGTCGATCACTTCAGCGTCATGAAGTCACCGCCTGTTTTGCATAATTTCCAGTATGGTGATGATATTTTAAATGAAAGGTACTCAGCTTATTTGCCAACATTGAGTCCTTAAGCCTCATTGTTTCATCTGGTGATGTACTCTCATTTGTTACACCCCCTGTAACTAACAATGGCGTTTGTTCCAAAAGCTTACTTTTGAAGGAGCAAGAGACATTTTGATCACTTAATCCCTGTATTATAGGGACAGAATAACACTCATACACTTATGCAGTCACAGTGAGAGGAAGAGAAACAATAACATCACTTATTATTTAAATCATTGTACTTGCATCTCTAACAGGGGATTTGAAAGACACAGTTCCTACGGCATGCAGCTTCCTTAAAATGGATGTGAAAATATAGCCGGTGAAATGCGTGGACATGAAATATAACAGGTATCTTGATTTTAACAGCCACAACTGGAGAGAGTAGGAAGTGACATGCATTTGGTATAATGACCAGTTCTATAGAAGGAGAGATGTCAAGAGTTCAGACCAAAGGCAAAGGTGCAGCGGCAGGTTCCCATGGCGAGAGCAGTTGCAAGTTGCAGAATATTCTAGATGAAAAAAAAAAAAAAAGAACTAGTCGAATGTGAAGCAAAGATGAACTCAGGCAGTCAAGGTGCAGTGGTTAACTGATGACATGCCATCAATTAAAAGTGATCAATCTGGTTGTGAGGCGTGAAAGAAGAATGAGTGAAGGTGAAGAAGGGGTTTAACCAGCAGGAGACTATTTTAATTGCAATGGTAATTGGATATTGCTCCTGTAGCCTTTAGATTAGGATATCATTAATCATTTCCTGACAAATATCATGAATTCAAAGATAATTTGATATTAAAAATATATATATATTAAAAATATTAAAACTGTTTTTTTAGGCCAGAAAAACGCTTGGAATCCTAATTTAAAACAGTTTAATTACGTAGTTTGTCCAGCAGAGTGCAGTCTGTTATTTAATAACTAATTAATAACTAATGAGTGACGTGTTTACTGTTCATTGCGCTGATGTTTGGAGTGAAGTTTGTCAAAAATTACTTTATCCTGCCTCCATTACTTATCTTTCTCACAAGTATTTAAGAAAGATATGTAACACATGCAGGTGGTATTATATATACATTTATACATAACACGGGCCACTATATTGGATATCGGAATTTTCTCGCTCCCAAATATCAGTATCAGCATCGGTTTGGCTCTACATGAAACATTAGAAAACATTTCGACTAGGGCTGCACAATTTTTTTTTGCTAAAATGTGTATCACAATTTTTCTCCCTGATAACATCTCACATTTTTTTCAACAAAAGAAATTTATTGCACAGAAGTTAAAAAAACAAAAAAACAAAAATAGGCTGTCTACACGGGGTTTTCAACAGGCATCGCCTTTTAATAAAGTGCTGGACTTGAACTTAAAAGCCTTGCAGCTCAGCTTTTTTGATCACGGTTTCCTTGTCCTTCATTACTAAGTCATAATGAATAGTGTGGCGATGCTGGAGGTGGTTGTAGAGATTCGAAGTTTTACCTTGCGGTGCTGCGACGGTGCCAAAGCATTGCTTGCAGACACTGACTGAAAATGCCCGATTATTACTTCTTGTGCATCGTTGTTAGTTTAAACCAGTGAAAGCTCAACACGGTGGAATGCCCATCTTTTTTCATTTACTTAGAAATGAGATCGTATGCATGTATGTATAAATCAAGATTGTGACTTTTTTTACAATTAATTGTGCATCCCCAGTTGCAACTACTACCTAATTTGCACAGGTCTGGAAAATCTGTATCACTGACTTTATATTGAGCTAGTAAACACAGCACTTGTTTGGACAAAAGTCTATAACCCACTGCTTGTGGGAGATCCTGAGCTTTACTACAACACAGGGCAATAGAGGCAGTGTCAAATTTCCCTGGCAGTAATAACAATGATTGGCCCATAGTCCAGGGGCCGGTCTCCCCACAGCTGGATGGCTCTTGATGGGGACATGGAGAGATGTATGTAGACTTAAAATAGCCGTGTGGTAGTGTAGGACTGGGAAACCAATTATCTTTATCATTTGGCCTATAGCCTGTTCGATAACACTCTCACATACAGTGAAATTACTAACTCCCCACAAGCAAAAAAAAGTCTTACTGAACTTCACTGTGGCGTTGCTATGCTACAACAAAACTACAACAAAGAGAACATTACATGGCTTCTAGCGATAGCGTCTCGGATGAGTGTTTGACCTGCAACACGCACAGCAGCTCTTGTAAAAGACGCAAAAGGTGATGTTTTTTCTCCCAGTGGGAAAGATTAAAAAAAGACTCTGAATGCCAAAAGGAAATCTGAATTACACTAAATTCCACCGGGCATAATTTCTCATCCAGCTGTGCTACGACCACACAATATGAAGCACGTGCAGGTCGGCAGAATTCAGTGTTTACATTCCCCAAAATGCCAAATGTAGTCCGGCTGCATGTGATTATAATAATATAGTGTAATACAACATAATAAGGGAAAGACTGACAAAAAGTCAAACAGCTGAAAAAAAAAAGGAGAGGCCTATTACTGGAAGTTCAACAAACATGCACACACGGTTAACTGCCTGCAACAAACTGAAAATGACTCTTTATATGTTCTCAGCCCTTACCAAGCTCACCCATCCATAAAAATCCCATCTCAAGGAGAGCAGAGGTGAGGTCTCTCTCCCTCCCTCCCTCTCCCTCTTTGCTCTGTTCTCTTTCACTTTCTCCCCTTTGCTTACACATGCACACAAACAAAGCCCTTGCTTTCTGTGTCATAACTACTCCCACAATTACTCAGACGATTACTCAGATCAATGGTTTACCTGCCTGTTTGAGCTGCAGTACTCTGCTACAGAGTGTCCTGGGTGAGGCAGAAAAACCTCCAGGCTTAACGTATTAAAAAGGGTGTCTGACATGGGCACAGGATACTGTAATACCACGCAATAACATGAGGGGAAATAGCAAGAGTGGCAAAACGTATTGTCAGTCACAGCTGTCACACATGAGGGGGTAACACGAAAGTCTATCAACAATGTCCCTGTTACAGTCTGCATCCCCACTTCATGGATCTGCACAAGTGGTCCCATGCTATTAAATCTCTCCAAACATTCTCTTTTTTGGAGAAAATATGAAAAAAGATTTGGTGCAGCAGAGCTCTCGCAGCGACAAAACTTGAGTGAGGAGTCTAACAAGGGATTCTGGGTGATTTCAGACTCTCTATTTAGAAATTACAATACACGAGCACACTTAATTACCCGGTCTCTAGATCAACAGAGTCTTCGAGCAGCGAAGAGACTGGTGTATTTATTAACAATGAAGGGGCTCCTCTCTGCTGAGAAACAATATGCTTCACGGAAGGGCAGTTTTTTCAATGGGTGAAGACAAGAGGCTAAAAAAATTCAGACACATTTTCTAAAGAGGAACGAAGGGAAAATCACCCGCAAATAAAATCAAGACTCTGGCCTACATTTCTGACTGATTTGTTTTGGTTGTGACAGAAAATAGCACATGTACACAGACTTGTAAGTGCACTGAAGCAATTCCCACAGAAGCTGGTTTTTACAAGTCATGAAAACCTCCGCTATGATGTCGTGCTGTCTTTGTTCTTTGCCCCTAGTCTACAGTTCTCACAGAGCACAAACGCAATGAGAGGGAGGCAAAGGCAAAGACTAATCTATTTGAAAACGTATCATAGCATGCTATTTTTTCAGCAGCGCGTAAATATTTTGTAATACACTATTTAATTTTGCAATATTTTAGAGTGATATTGTTATCCTGGGTGGATTTTTTTCTGCCCCCGTCAAAGGCAGAGAAAAGGCGAGCACAGGGCCCATTATTGATGGCTCAAAATGTAAGCTTTCTCTCTGAGGGTCTGCTCAGGTCCTGATCCCCCGGCCTCAACCTGAAACAATCACTCTTAGTTAACGACAACACTTCAGCTATTGACAGCGTGATCCCGTAAAGCAGACACTTCAATCAACAGAGCAGCCGGAGTAGGTGTTGTGTTGGAGTAGAATAAAAAGAAGGAGGGGGGGGGGGGGCATGGGGGACGGATGAAATCAAGAAGTAAATAAATGAATCAATGAATGAATAATAGATTGGCCAGCGAGTGGCCTCTTGGAGCAGCAATGCAGTATTAATAACTGACTCTTACTGTTCGTCTCTGTGTCATCACTGATACTCTTAGGTGGACCGTGGCCAGCATAACACACTGCTGATCTGTACATTCGATCCGGATTACGAACTTTCTTCAGTCCTTCAGGAGGCAAAGAGAAAAGTAGAGAAAATCGAGGAAAAGAAGCATTCTCGCAGCCTGTGATGACTAAGTAAACTTCCCATGCAAGCAATATGAAGAGAGGCTTGACAGTAAACACATTGAAAACACACAAGAGCTTTTGGTCAAAATGTGATGCTAATAATAGAAAGATTTTGTTAATAATGGTCATGATAACAAATCACAATAAAACAGCGAAGTTCTCCGTGGACTGAATATTTTTGAACCTATAAAAAAAAGCAGTAATGAGGGTCAGTGTGGCTCCGGCCTGCTTTGATGCGGGTCAGTAGCGCTCCCTATTGTATCAGAGGTAAACTGGATGAATCAATACAATCAATCAGCGGAGACCGTGCAAGGCAGTCAGCAAAGGTCTATTACAGGCACGCATTCGGTATGATACGTCTCAGCAGCCACAGACAGGACCTGCGTCCCGTCTGTCCACACCTCACTGATTCAATTCAATGGCTGGGAGGGGGGGGGGGTGTGTAGCGCCTGATTCAACACAGAGCTGGGAGTGCAAGTCGTCCGGCATGGCGAGGTGGTTAAATTCATCCTTCTTTGGTACTAAACAGCCGAGAAAATATTTATACCATTGCTGCACAAGCACTTTTGTAAGTTAATGGCTGACTGCGTGCTTACTTGATGTTCTGCTGCCGCTTCACCCTGAGCTTTGAGTGAAATGATAACATCGTGAAACTTTTTGAACTGCACCCGCTTGAAAATTAAAGAGAACTATGACTTCCTACACGGCACAGACTGCAGGCCTTGTTCACTGTATTTTAGAGAGCAAGCTTTGTTTATTTTGGTTGTCCCGGCTAAAGTTCAACCTGCACTGGATTTATGCATTTTGTATCCATTGGACGCACCTGTGGGAGTGTAAGTGTTCGTTAGCTCTCTCTTAATTATCGACCTTGCGTTCGGCTAATTTGAAATGAATAGAAGTGCGGCACTAGTTTGCTCGGTCTACAAGAATCCCTGACAGTATCAGTGTGAGCTTCAAGGTTGAGAGCATGAAGATGAAACTTTTACACGGTGTTTCCTTTTCCTGGTGAATCCCAGCATCAAAGCGTTTGTTCGCTGCAGCTCGTGTTTACAAAAGTGCTTGTTTCTTTTCTCAAATTTGGCTCTTGTGCAGCAACATTTGGTACGACTCTCTGCTCGAGAAGCTTCATAAGACCACTGGCTATAGTTTCTTCCAGAGCAGCCTCAGCATCAGACGTATCAAGTCTGTCTTTTTCAGTGCCCTCCAGGCCTTGTACTTAAAGTAACGGACTCACAGTGCTTTTTATGAGTGTGAAGGGAAAAAAATACCCTCAAGGGCCCTGACAATCAGTTAGGCTGGAGAGAAATACCCCAGGATGTAAACATTACACCGCTGAGTGAGACTGGGTCATGGCCCCTGGGTTTAACACAAGATGTAACCCTCAGTTGTTATGGGCCATCATAAGACCTGCCAAACAACTAAGAGGGATCAGCACTGCCCGCACACCACAAGGACAAAAGGTTAAGGAAACACTGCTCAGCTCTCCGAGCGGCTACCTGACATCCAGGGACACGTCGTGTAAAAGCTGCTCTAGTGGCGCTCATTAAAAGAGCATGTTCGACATTAATGAACAGCGAAATCTGGATGCAAGAGTCGAAATTCAGCGTGAGATCTGCATGTAAAAGCTATAAGGGCCGGGTTTGCATGAGACGACATCGCGTTTATATAAAGGTAAGAGTCTCTCTCTCTCTGTCTCTATCTCTCAGTGTGCTTCTCGTGCTCCTCCTCCTCCTTCTTCCTCTTCCACTGACCGGCCTCACAGGAACACTGAAAATAACTTAACCTGCTCAGCAATGGGACTTTCAAGTCCGGGTTTTCGGTGAGAGCTCCCTGTGTCGGAGAGCGACCGACAGGCAGCGAGATTAACAACTGGAGCCTGTTTGTTAAGTTCGGCGATGTAGATGAATACATTAGGGCTCTACACCACAGTGAAGTCATTACTATCATAAAACCAGATGTCTTCATTTTTTGTCATAGCCACAGACAGATCCCTTATAGTAAGGCTGCTTCTGTAGCTCAATAGCACCCCCTGGTGGGACTCGGTTTGGTGGTTGGCACACTGACATCCAAACAACTGAATTCCCAGTCTTTTATCGTTTCCCCTCACATGGACAGAGGCAATTTGTTTACACTCATTTGAAACATTAAAGCAATTCCACATCAAAAAGAATTCGTGTTTGAGGTTGCTGACACCAAACTCTGACAGAGGTTTATTCAATTTCCAAGCCTGCATCAATACAGTATGAGCAGCACAGACACAACTGGACCGAACGATTTATGTCGAAATCTTTCTTTCATTTTTTTTTTTTTTTTTTCCACTCTCTCGCAAAATATGCAGCCAATTTCGAAGTCTGGCTCTTTTTGCAGCATCATAAAGGTCAATATAAATCGATGTATCTAAATATATCAGGAGTTTGGGGAGGAAAGCTGGAACGTGCTGCGTTAATGATCGACCATTCCACTCAATTCTGCTCATGGAAAGACAAAAAAAAAAACTGAAGTTGAACATTTTTAAAGTGTGACATATCTAAACTATACAAAACAACACATGAAAACTAGCAGAGAAATCTGATTTAGTGTGCAAATACGGTTAACAAGCGTCTGTATTTGCCATTACATCCCATAAAAAATATGTTTTTAAGTTGCTTTATGTTTTTTTTTTTAATTTTCTGAGATTTTCATCCCAGTCAAATCTGACACAGGGACTGTAAATACGTAACTCATCCCAGTCTGGTTTAAAGGCTCTCAACAGTAATAAGCTGCCACCGGCGAATCCCTTTTAAACTGATGTGTTACACATTATCCTTATTTTCATAAATGCGTTTTTTATTTACTCACCCAAAAAATCCATGGGTCCATCTGAATGAGAACAGATCTCTTATGCATATGTTTAGCAGTCATATAATCCCACTAAACAGGAAATAAGTAAGTCTAATGCATTTCATTTTAAGTTAGTGAGCCGTATTAAAAGAGCTGAAGGGGGGAAAAGTCATTATTTCGCCCTGTGTGTAAAGTAGTGTAATGGGCAGGCTGCTCTCCATCCTCCCTGTTTCCTCTGGTGTGATGGCATTTCATTTCAAGTGCGATAGGGCATTGCAAGTAGAGCGGGCATCACAGCGTTTCCACGTCCGCGTCTCAAACCAAATTTAGGCGAAGTGGTGGCCCGGAATTGACATTTTTAAGGCGTTACATTCGCTCGTTTTGAAAAATACATCACTTCTGAGTCGCCAACACTATCCGCCGAACGCCGGGGGGGGGGGAATTATCGCGCTTCAAGGAGGAACTGAACGACCCCTCTCCAAGACGGAAAAATTTAAAAAAAAAAAAACAAAAAACTAACACTAATACATAATTTAAAAAAAAGACGTCCGTGTAATTATCGAAATGCCGTCAACACAAGCAGCAAACAGCGGCTACAGGAGAGAACCGTTCTGACAGATAAACTAACCCAACCACGCCGCTTTTTAAAGCTGGCTGATAAGGGAAGAAGTTAGTCGATGCCAATGACATGTTGTCATTAACTTAGCCGTGTTGTTAACAACTTGAATCGCTCGACATCTGACGAGAATCCCGAGCGAAAATGAACGGCGAACGCGCTACTTTCAGCACGCCGACTGTTTGTCCCCGTGGCGTGCTTTAAATGTGGGCTACGATGGGAATAGTAGCTGGCTAGAATGCAAGCTAATATTAGCTGGCTAGGTGATGTCTCCACGTTTTAGCTGCCTATTCGGAGGAAAACAGCGGAGCCGTTCCCGACCGAAATTTCCCCCACTCGTCCCCGCGCGTGTGCCATCCCCGCACGGAGTTACAACTGTTCGGAAATCACACGGCGGTCATACTAGTAAATTAATCCCATTATATTTCTCTTACCTTCCGGCTTGTTTTCGGCAGCCATTTCCCCTTCACGCGCAACATCCTCCTCCTCCTCACGACCGTGGGTACCACGCGCGTGCACGGCGAGGACAGCACGAGGAGGGACTGGAGGAGCAAGCGGCGAGTCGGTCCGGCCGAAGCGAACTTACCATTGGCTGCGAGGCGGTGACTGACAGAGAGGCTCCGGGATGAAAAACACATCTCCCCTCACCTTGACACCGCCGGCCGTGTTTTTGTTTTTTTGTTTTTTTTTTTCTTTCTTTCTGTCTTTCTTTTTTTTTTATTCGCAGTGAATTTAAAGCAGCTCAGAGGCGCTGCAGGTCTGGCGTGACGCTTTTTGTTAAAGATGGTGACGCGTTGTTACATTAAAAAGGAAAAAAAAAAAAAAAAAGAGAGAACTTAATGCTCAGTGGGCGAGGCTGTATTTCATCCTTAGCGAAAACTAATTCGATTTTGAATATTACATGTTTGTCTCCGAGCCGTCGCACTAAAACTGCTGCACACACAGTGAACAAATTCACTCCTGATCTTCAGCCTTCGTTAGTGCGCTAATATGTTCAACTTTTGACGGTTTTTTATCCTTGTTTAGCCCATAATGGATGTTTTATCATCTCTTATAAATAAAGTCTTACTTTTATTTGCAGAGCACGCGTCATTTTTACATAACCATCCATAACAGTTAATAAGCGTCAGTTTGTGCGCATCACTTTTTCATTTTAAGATTCATTTTGCACATTTGATCCGCTCAGCTGATGGGTAGGCTACTTATAGCCCATTGTGTACAAACAATAAACACGTGAGGCATGTCTAACGGTATTGACAGTCTTGGCTACGCAGTCCGCCCAGTCAAGTATGAAGTTCCAGATTGCATGTGAAGCAAAGTGGAGGAGTTTGTTCTCTTGAAGACATGTCTAACTGATTTCAGACAGTTGCACCGTGATGCTGAAGGCTGCGCGGATTCCTAATGGATGGATCCAACCTCTTACGCGCCCATTACGGGCTGCTGGTGGAGTCCTGAGCAGTTCTGCCAGGCACCGAGCGCTCGGTGACGCACGGATGTGCCAGCACAGTTGCTTTAACTCAGTCCACCGTGCTGTCAGGGTTTTCAGCTTCTATCATCACTGCGCATGGGCTTGACAATAGTATGGCCGCTGCTAAACGACTACGGCCAATCTAATTACAGATCATTGTGCTTAATAGACTTGGCTTTTGGCACGCGCGTCAGCTATGGCATTTGCTGTAAGGACAGCCTTCATCTTATGGGCCTATTAACATGCTGGTGGCCGTCAGTGCTGAAATGCAGTTTGGGGTGGTGGTGCTGAAAGGACAGCTCCTCTGCAGCCTGCCGCTCGTGCGCCTTGCACGGTCAAAGGCTTATTGTTATTGCAAAGAAAGTAATAATGAACTAATGAAAGGCCTAATGTGGTGAAGTGATTTTTTTCCCCCCCCACCCCTTTCCTTAATTGCTCCTGGGCGGATGGGATGCAGAAAATATCCGTTTAGAGTCAGGCGCGCATGTATACCTATCTTCAATATTCATTTTATTGCACCGTTCAAATTAGAACTGCATTCAAATTAGAGTGTTTTCTTTTTTCTAAATGGAAAATGAAGTGACATAGCTACAGTTTCATTTGCAGTTAACAGCAACAACAATATATCAAACATTTCAGGGAATTTAAAACAAAAACAATCGTGGCTGCAGCAAAAAAAAAACAAAAACAAAAACAAAAACATATCCGACTTTTTACTTTGAAATCAGCGACTCAGCCTCATTCCTTATGACATCACCAATAACAAAAAAGCTGTTGAACACACACACACACTCACACACACTCACACACACACTCACACACACACAGGTTTGCGCAGATATTCTTGTTAGGACTTTTTATTGACTTCCATGTATTTGTAGGAGCCTTTACCCTAACTCTAACCCTAACCAGTTTATACCTTAACCTATCTTAACCTAACCTCAGTTCATACCTTACCCCTAAACTTAACCAGGACCGCAGAAGTCAAGTCACGCCGCATTAGGACCCGTTTTTGGTCCCCATGAGGACTATTGGTCGCCATACGGTCAGTGTTTTGCAAAAAAAAGGTCCTAAATAGTCAACAAAAAACAGTACATATATATATACCTGAGTTGTTAACACACACACACACACACACACACACACACACACAAACATATATATATATATACACATATATATAAACACCTGGACACTGAAGTACATTGTGTATTTGTTGGGGACTATTTCCTGCAACAGATTTAATTTAGTGTTAAGTATTAACAGCAGCAGTACAGTGCTCTTGTTTATAGAATCATGTTACCCAGTGAAACTTTGTTAGCTTGCAGATCAACAACTGAGTTTCCTTTTATTCCACCTCATTCAATTAGCGTGACATCATTAGGTTTATTAGTTTAGGTGATACTTTGTTGAAAATAATCAGTGACAAGGTGTTCATCCTGCCATTTTCAGTATGTATCAATGTAGTGGTGTCTTGGAGGTACAGTAGCCTTTTAGGGAAATGTTTGTAAGAAGTTGCAGTGGAGTTTAGAAAGTCAGCATATTGTAGCCCTTGTATCCTATACTGCAATTGGCTGTTTTAGCGAATACTATGTTTTTAAAAAGGCTGAGAGATTATAGCTATGTTAGCAGCTCTTTGGAGCTCTACTTCTACACAGTGGTGCTCTGAGCTTCATGGTAACATCAGGATACTATGTCAGTTAAAGAGATAATGTCGTTGTTTTTTTCTGTTAAAGGTAGTAAAACATCTTGTATAGCTGTGTTTTATCCACCCTTGTCATGATTTTAGTTTTGCTATTTTACTTAAATTAGCTAGTTAGGTAGCTAGCAATGTTGGAAGTAAATCTTCCATTCCTACCTCCACTTTCAAATGTCTGATTGGTTGATTGTTTTTCTAATCAGTGAAAAACACCCAATCTGCCAAAGGGCACAACACCATATCTATTTGAGCCACTGAATGAAGGATAGTAATCCAAAGGTTTTGATTAGTGAATGTATTCTAGCCATGTCTCTACAGATGGCCAGCCTCCATTTTGGTCCAGGCTGAAAAATGCAGCATCAACAACTACTGGTTGAATAACAATAAAATTACACTAAAGGTGATCCCTTAACTTTCTCTCTTTGCCACCAGCAGGCAAATTTTTGCAATTTTGAGAGAAATATCTCTAAATATAAATAGATGGATGCCATGAAATTTTATACAACATTAATGCCCCCCTTGGAAAGAATTTAAATTTCTGTAGTAGGCCACTGAAATGTCATCTGGCACCATCATGGTATCTTTTCTTAAAAGTACAGTGCTGAGAAGAATGGAAGCTGAGAGTAGTCATGGTCGCTAATATCTTTTTGCATTCTGTTATCTCAAGATCACGACATAATAATTTCATTATCACAGGAAAACTATGCTCGTTTTCCCGTAATAACAGGATAAATTAATGCATTATCACGAGATAAAAGAACTCATTTTCCTGTGATAACAGGATCATTTATCTGGATATCACACGATAATGAGCCTTCATCTCGAGATCATGGGTAAATTATGGAGAAATCGAAAGTGAGTGTCTGGTTCTTGACCACACAAATTTGGTCCTTCAAGGTCTTCATTCATAACTGAATAGTAAGGAAGGTATGAATGTGTAGTTTTGTTTCCTGCAGTTAGAGCAGACAACTACTTTTTAAGGATCATAACAACAACATCATGTTTGTTATAGGCCTGATAAAAGATGCTGACCAACTCACATCTCTGCATCAGTCAGCAACTGCTCAAATAAAGCCTACAGTATATCATTATAATGGAAGAGCTAAAGACATTATTAAGGCCATGCAGTTTTCTGTGAGACTTGCCCATCTCACTGTGACCCCCACAGCAGATTAAAAAAAATTAAGATATCATCAGACTGTTTCTTCAGGGAAGGCCAAAAACATAACATTACTTCCACAAGAACTTGAAAGGAGAGAAGGAGAGTGAACAAAAAAAAAAAAGAGTTGAGAGATAGAAAATTTATTTTTGTGTGTGTGTTTTGATACAGGGTGAGAGTCTCATTCAGCACACAGCTGCTTAGTGAAGTCGGTATGAAGGAGTAATGGAATGTAATGCCTGTAATGGAATGCTCACACAGATGCCAAAGCCTGCTGTACAATATTAACAGAGCCCAAAGTGCGTCATAGCTCTCACAGCTGACTCTGTGTGTGTGTGTGTGTGTGTGTGTGTGTGTGTGTGTGTCTGTGTTCTTCTCTTTAATCTACTGTAGTGCCACACCAGTCTTATGCTGATGTATGAGCCTCCAAATTACAGTCCTGGGTGGTGTCTCCAACTCGCCACAGTGAAAGAACAAAGGCAAAGTGAATGCTTGAAACTGTGAATGAAGAGTGAGTAGTGAAAGAATTAGTTACATGGTGTTGCATTTCGAAGGCTTCATTTAACATGTTATGCCTTTTAAATGTATTTTAAACTTGGTGGGATGATTATTATTATTTACAGTCTTACTGTTTTAAAGGATAAAGAGCAAATTTCAAGTCATTATTTCAGATGTTTTGAGCAGTGGCATGGCACATGATAAGTGCAGTTTGACACTAATGTCCATAGCTGCTTCAAAACGGTGGCAGTATTGCAACATGATCCCATTAATAGAGACAGATTCATGGTTTCCATATCCTAGTATCTGGTTACAAACTGCTAGGTCACAGCTACAGATGAGGACACCAAGGTTGTATTTTTGTTAATATTCCTGGAAACATGAGGGGGAGATTGACATGAAGATTTACATTAACCATAAATCTCCTTAGATACTCATGTATTATACGTAATTTTAAGAGTGTAATCTTTACCACAATATTTGATCGCGTTTTGTCTCCAAAAAAGAAGAAGAAAAAAAAAGAATTTAGTTTTTTACACTAAACTTACATGTATGATGATTAACTGTACTGGAAGCTTAAATTTACTGAAATTAAACTGAGCAGTGAAATCAAACAATCTAACAATTTCTTTTTTTTAATTATTTTTTAAATACTTGGAAAATTGCACATGATTTGGTTGGTTTCAAGTGAAAAATCTTGTGTGGGTGTAGTTCTGCTTAAGGGAGTGTGACATCAATATTTCTAAAATACAACTTTGTCATGTGTGTAATTATTTTTATTATTGTTACTTAATAGCCTCTCTACAGGCTTAATGTCATTTCATTTTGCTTACAGGAAAGTTGTGACTGTTTTTCTAATTCCAGATTTGGGTGTGTTGCTGTAAAGGTCAGGCTGAACTCCTTCCCTAATGAGACACTCAAGTTTCACAGAAACCGATGTAACATGTGAGTTCACATGTGCCTCATCAACAAGCTTACTTAAAAATTTCCAAGGATACAACATCACCAGAGAGTTGCTCTCAAACACCTGACAAAATGATACGGTCACTAATACTCACACTTATAGTTTTGTCTTCTTCTTTTTTCGGTCATGCTAATGTTAAGATGATTATTCGCTAGACTTGTGGGTAACTTAAGATTGCTATTGGTATTTTTTTTTCTACATGTGTATATTGACTTTGATACTTTTTAAACCTATGATGTATTTTATGAACTACTGTATAATTACATAGTACTGTACGGTATTTTGATATTGTCACTGTAACCTTTTAGTATGGGACTAATGTATCTTCTGTGTTTAATGACTGCTTGTTTTGCCTGTCTAGGGACAATGGAAGAAAACTAGCCTTTTTAGCTAATTCCGGCATTTTTTTTTTCCTGAAATGCACTACCCCTATCAAATAAACCAATAAACTAAACTAAACTGCCATTCCTCTCAGGTCATGTGTTTAACATCATGTCATGGATGTTCAGAAAAACAAACTGAAGAACTCTTTCCTCATCTTTGTTATACACTTCCTCCAGCGGTCCCATGAGCGCAACACAAATTCAGTTTTATTTATACAGCATCACAGATTTGTTTCTCAGTGTCAACAACGTTAGTCAGACATATGCCAATTCTCTTTTCTCTATTCTCCCATTTTGAGATAATAGAATGCTGGAAAGTGTTTTCCTATGCTGCAGTACAGTTCACAGAATGAACGTTTAGCTGGCAAATCTGCTAAATTTGAACCTGTGACATATTTATCTGTGCCTCTTAAAGTGCAAATTAGTAATCCAAAAGCCAAGTAAAAGTGGTCTTCAGTACTCCAAACTGAATTTTAGGCCAACTGGAAAAAGATTTGCCCAAGTTATTTATTTATTTATTCATTTATTTATTTTATAATGTGCTGGTCAATTTTGAGATTTCCATAACATGTCATTGGTGAGATCACTGGAAAGAAAATGTTAAAAATAAAATCAGTATATATATTAGTTTAAGTTTCTGTTCTGGATGTTTATGCAAGTGGGTGCATATTTAACCAGTGTTTCCAGATCATCAGGCAGATCATCATAGTCTGCTGTTTCTCTTTGTCAGTAAACATAAATCTACTTCTAGCAATACAAACTTTTTAACTAACTTAATGAAGCTGAGTGTTATTTCTAAAATTAATAAACTAATAGGTTTTTGTAGTGGCTGCTGTTCCCAGATGGATCAGTTAACTCTGTTATGCTCAGTCCTGTTGTGTATTTGCAAAGGTTGTTTATTTACTCTGCTCTGAACCTCCACGAGTTCAACAAATCCTCTGGTATTCATACTTGTTCTACCAGAGAGCTTGATTGTTGGCAGCGACGCATGTGTACAGTTTCTCACTCACGTACGCACATTTTGGAGGGTCCTAATCACTGCAAGCAGAGAGACCAAAAAGCCCCTGCAATCTCATTTTTAGTATGTTTGATGTGCTTTACATCATATTCAGGCCGGTGTAATGTTGTGTACAGTACCTGTGCCATTTCCCAGTTTCTTATGCAATAGTTCTCGTGGCTGATACAATATAATTGACCTTGTGAGTCTGAATTTCCCCTTTGTCATCAGATATAAAGTTCCTCTCTCACTCTTTGCATTTACAGTTTTCTGTTACTTCTGCTTTTTTTTCCCTCTAATTTTCTGTCTCTTCTGCTTTTGTTCATACAGAGAGATTCTTGTAAGCTTTCTGCTCAGTGCACTTTCACTTTTAATATCTCAGTTACTTATTCAAAACAATAAATGTTTTATGGTGAGCAACCTCTATGTAGAACCTTGGATTTTTTTTTTCGCTGTGTGTGTGTGTGTGTGTGTGTGTGTGAAGAGAGACAGAATGTGTGTGGTAGAGCCAGACTGAGATAGGTCCATCCAATTGCTATTCACACTGATGTGTGCGACGGTCTTGTCCAAATCCAAAAATGAAAGCTTCATTTAACTATGAACTCTAAAGGGAAGGTTTTTTTGCACACTGGCAGTATAAGTACCAGTACAAATACTGTTGTGAAGGGTCAAGGCTGTCAATATTCTGATTTTTTTTCCCACTGTAACCAAATCCCATAACAAGACTGCAACCAATAACAAATTGATCTGAATAACAAGTTTTGTCTGTCTTGCCAAAGAGTGATGAATCTTCCTCTCGCAGTGGATCCATTGTCGTCCAAAAACTAGCCCATTTAAAACATGTCAGTGCCATATTGTTGCACTGTGTGACATATTCCTTCAGCATAATGAACATGAACACCACGGTTAAATACAACACTCTCAAAGTTAATACTAGTGCATCAAATTTGTACAACTGCATAACGTTTCCCTGAGTATGTCCAAAATGTGATAAAACCTTTTAAAAGTAGTTGTTCTGAGTTGCATTTCATACAAGAAATATGTTGCAGGTATGTAAAATTATTCTATTACTATCTACCTCAAACACAAACACTACCACTGCAACTTATGATTTTCATTATCAGTTAATCTGTCGATTATTTTCATGATGAATCAATGATTCATCATGATGAATCATCGAAAATGCTCATCTCAATTTCCCAGAGTCCAGTGGGACATCCTCAGATTGCTTCTTTTGGTTGGACAGTCGAAACACAGACTCCTCATTTATTATAATGACAAAGTAAAGCTGCAAGTCTTAACATTTTAGTCTAAAACAATCATTTTTTATTTGAAAAATGACTGAAACAATTAATCAATTATCAAAATAATTGCAGATTATTTTTCTATTGATCAATTAATCAATTAATCATGGCAGCTCTAACACACACACATACACACACACACACACACACACACACACACACACACACACATTTGTACAGCTATTTTTGTGGGGGCTTTACATTGACTTCCATTCATTTGTACAGCCCAACTGTAATGGAGACAAAGGTTCCTTTACCAAATGGTTCATGGTATCTGTGGGGGGATTGACTGACAAATAAGGTCACAGATGTATTGATTTTCATTATTTGTTTGGTTTATTTGTCATGTTTGTTTTAGAAGGTCCAGATAAGGAGAGCTGAGGAAGCACAGGGGGCTTGGCCATCCTGCCTGAGTGAAAATGAGAACCTCCGTTAGTAACCTAGCAGTTCTGGATCAAATATATTGTGTGTCTATTATTTTTTGTGCAAGCATCTAGTAACTTAACAGCACATGTAGTAGCAGCACTCACCTCTTCCTGCTTGTCTCAGTGGGGGGATGGAGGCAAAAGGGCGAGCCCCAGCCAAGCACTGGCTTATGATATGAATTCTAGGGAGGTACCATTCAGAGGAAGGAGGGGGGAGTAGAGATGAAAAATCCTAATTTATGTGATGAGCTGGATAAAATGTATCATTGATTTAGTTCTAGGAATTTGTAAATGTATGTAAATATCTGTTCTTTGTATTCTGTTGTTAAATGGTGGTGGCTGGATGTAAATATTTATTGCTTTTTACAGTTGATGTCCCACCTGAGGAGTCTGCTCCACTTAATTGTCTACATCATGGGGGGTATATAAGGCAGCCAGCAGCTTTCACTCTGGTTTTGGGTGTTGGTGTCTCATGGTACATGTATGGATTGAAATAAATGACAAAATTGCTTGGCACATTTTACCATGAGTCTACCATGAGTCCCTTTGTTTGGAAAATTAAAACCACCCTTGGTCAGTCTGACACTAACCCAAACCCTTACCTTAACCAACTTATGCCTTAGCCTAACCTTAACCTAACCTCAATTCATACCTTACTCATAAACTTAAGCCATCACCCTAAAATTTAATGTTAAAGTTGTGGGTTTCAAGATTTTGTCCCCACAAAAATTGTCGGACCCCACAATGTGAGTGAAAATTCAGGTTTCGGGCCCCACAAACACAGAAAAACAAACAAACAAACACACACACACAGAGAAAAAATTAATGGTCATGGAGGAATTTTTAATTCTGTGTCTTGCGAGAGTGTTTGATTTGTATATTGACACGGCAGCTCACTGTCTTATTTGGCATGACGTGCGCAGTCTCAGAATCTTACATTCCTCCACAATCATTAATTTCGACCTCAGTGCATCTATAAATCAGATGGTCACACTGTGTTGTTGAGACTGTGTTACAAAATACTTGTTAGTTTATATGAGGTCATGTCTGCATGCAGGCAACAGCTGATGGCTGATGCGTGTGTGGCGGCTGGATGTCAAACACACAACGTTCCCTTCACAGTGAACCCTCACGTGTAACTCCATGAGGGTCACATGCCAAATGTCAAACCATATGTTACGTGTGTGTGCGAATGAGTCAATGCAGTGACCTCTCACAGAGCAAATTTGTACGTCTGGTGAGAAAAATATTGACCCATTTGTAAGTTTGGAACACTTCATTCTGTCCTGCAGGAATTTAAATTGTGTTTTGCCTCTTTTTCTGTAGATAATGAGGCAGCAGTGAGCAGTGAGCAGCAGAGTTTACTTGACTCTCAGTTTGGCTTCTCATTTTTCTGTTGCGTCACTGGACTCCCACATAGCCTTTCCTGTCAGACGTCAGACACCTGTCCATTCTCGGTTTTATGAATAACTGGCCAGCAGGGAGGTCGTCAGGGCCTGATGCATCATCACTCTGCATCACAGCGTTGTCATATTGTGCCAGTGCATCATCAGGGAGCCTTGTCATCAGTTAGTGAAAGAGGATGAGGTCTAATGAGCAGTGTTTTTGTCTAGAAAAATGCCATCTTCTCATGCCAGTATTTCCTGCTCTTTTATTGTCTATTTATGGACATTCCATAAGCATGACAAGTATTTATTTTCATTATAACATGAAGAAAATTATATAAATCTGCCACTTAATCAAGCAGCTACTAAATGATTTTATGATTAAAAAGTAAAAAAATTAAAGTGCTTAGGAATACATAATGAAGTTTGTGTTGCACCAGAATCTCTATTGTTTCTGATGGTTATCAGTTAGGCCTATTTGCAAGTTTTAATGAGAGCCGACACTACAATTATGGACCTATAGCTGACTGAATTTATAATTTTTCATTGTATGAATCATTAAAGGTTTAAGTAGTTTCATGCTCATTTAACATGTGCGGTAAAATGCATTTTTGCATTAGGCTTTGCTTAAAGGCAAAAAATGATTTGTAAAAGAATACAAATCTGAGAAAGGTATATCAGAAAAGAAAAAAAAATCAGAACTATAAAAAAATATAACTATAAAAATGCTGACGTGGATATTTACCCTGGGGGCTGTTTCATAAAACAGGCTTACCAAAAAAGAAAG
>JAQLOL010000002.1:22378818-22405566 GCA_029783665.1 Naso thynnoides | reverse complement strand
AGGTGGTTGTGTGGTGTCTGGATCATCTGTTGAAACATCATCCTGTGTGTTTTGTATGCTGTTGATAAAGTGTCCTTGCATGTGCTCTTTTTTACATTTCCCCCGTTTCGATGCTGCGCTTCAGGCAACACAGGAGGAGCTGAAGGCGGCGTACAGGCGCTTGTGCATGCTGTATCATCCGGACAAACACCGAGACCCTGAGCTAAAGCGTCAAGCAGAACAGCTTTTCAACCTCGTACATGAGGCTTATGAAGGTGAGAAGTCGTCACATCATGCCGTCAGTTCCCTTTCAGCTCCACGTGGAGCTAATGTTGGTTTACAGAAGTTATGGTCTACTTAAGGTATTTAGAAACAAACTACTCTGATGCTTAATATTGGTAATGATTGTCTGTATCTGGTCTTTTTAGTGCTTAGTGACCCACAAGCACGAGCTATCTATGATATCTACGGCAAGCGTGGACTGGATGTCGAAGGATGGGAGGTAAGTCCATTACTGACTGTTGTGGCCGATTAATTCCTAAGAAAGCAGCCACATGCAGTTTTAAACAGCGGCCTTTGTGTTGACTGACAGGCCACTACTGTTCATACATTTTTAAAAATAATGCACTCGTAGCCGAACGTTCTGTAACAACGCGAGTCGATTTCAGACATCGGGTTTGCATTTATAAAGGCAAGTGTATCAAAATTAAAACATGTTGCAAAATTCCTCTCCGGCACATCATTATTCACCTCACCAGATGATTTTTTATGAGCTTCATACATTCCACAAGTCTGCTTTGCATTGGCATCCATGCATGGCAGCTTTTTGGTTGTACGAGGATTTACAGAGAACAGGAAATGCTTTATCAGCATGCTTCTCTTCGAATGTAATATATGTTGAGATTTGCCGGCTTTAATAGATCAGAATGTGTTTGAGCGACATATAACACAAGGATGCTTGATGTGCTTTAGAAAGAAATCTCAAATGTCACCTTTCAGCTAAGTAGAAAAGCATCAACAGAAAGGACATGAATAAATGTTTTTCTCAGTATTTGGTCGTTCTTTATTGTTTAAATGCAGAATAGCTTACAAATGGAAGACTACGCAGTTAATCTTCAACCTCACTGTACTGCATAATGTTTTGGCAGTCCCGTCTCACGACAAAAAGCCTGCACTCTTCAAATAAGACTTTTTAGTCCTGGAGGATATTACCGCTGTCACCTATTCTTGTTTGGCTTAATTTGTTTACTAAAACCATCAATGGTCAGCAGTACAAATTCTGGGAGCATTAAAATTTTGGAAAATGTTCTGCTACTTTAAGTCTCCATCTGAAGCCTTTGAACCAGCCGGTCCAGCCTGTGCTTTGCATTGAAATCATATCTCCTTACTCCAGGTGGTGGAAAGAAAAAGAACCCCCGCAGAGATTCGAGAAGAGTATGAGCGTCTTCAGAAGGAGCGAGAGGAGCGAAGACTGCAGCAAAGGACCAACCCAAAGGTATGTTCAGGGGAAGATAAGAAGCCTCACACTGAACTGAATGTAACATGAAGAGTTGTTGAGGATTCACTGCTTATTATATGCATCTTTAATTAAAACAGTATGAATTCCTGAACCTGTTGTTTGCAGGGAACGATTAGTGTGGGTATTGATGCCACGGACCTCTTTGACCGGTATGAGGAGGACTATGAGGATACAGTTGGAGGAGTCCCACATGTGGAAATCAACAAGATGCACATATCACAATCCATAGAGGTGATGGGTCGCTCCAGATTCTACATGAGTTTTCTTGTGCCATTCGCTACAAAAAGTGTTTCGGATTTAAGGATTTGTAATCACAGTCAAATGTGTGATGCTTTTTGGGAAAGATCGTTTCTTTTTTTTTTTCTTCTTCTTCTTCTTCTTCTTCTTTTTTTTTTTCAAAGAACCTTTTGCTTGATGTGTTCCCCTGCAGGCTCCCCTCACCACCAGAGACACAGCCATTTTGTCTGGGTCGTTGTCAACTCACAACGGAAATGGAGGCGGCACCATTAACTTGGCCTTGAGAAGAGTCACCTCAGCGAAGGGCTGGGGAGAGGTATACTGCATTCTCACTGGACACCTCATATAAATGGCACACTTTGTTTCTCTGCCTCTGTCTGCCTGCGTGATGCAACATGCAGTGACTTTTTAAGATGTGAAACTCGATCTGTGTGTTTGCAGATAGAGCTCGGTGCCGGAGACACCCATGGACCTCTTTTTGGAATGAAGATATTCCGAAACTTGACGCCTCGATTGTATGTGTCGAAATGCAAGAAAAAAAAAATCTTTAATCTGTTTTTTTTTTTTTTTTTTTTTAAACGACAACATGAACAGTTCTGTATTTGTTTTTTTTCCACTTTGGTTCAGCTTTGTCACCGCTCAGTGCGGGCTCCAGTTTTCATCCCGAGGCGTGCGTCCCGGGGTGACCACAGTGCTCGCCCGTCACCTAGACAAGAACACTATGGGCTATCTGCAGTGGCGCTGGGGCATCCAGTCGTCTATGAACACCAGCATAGTCCGGGACACCAAGAGCAGCCATTTCACCTTCGCAGTGCAGGTGAGCAGCCAGCAGTTATATCTAACTTTAACATTCGCCAAGACACCATTAATTCAACAGTTGCTTGTCAGGGTTGTGCCAAAAAAAAATCATTTACCTTTTTGTCCCTGTAGCTTGGCATTCCTCACACTTTTATGATGATGAGCTACCAGTACAAGTTCCAGGATGACGACCAGACAAAGATTAAGGGCTCAGTAAAGTATGTTGTCAAAGTGCAATATGTCTTATTGGGTAAATGGAATCATAAATCCATATGTAGACATCTGTCGTAGGTCATAATTAGATGTTTTACTGTCAGTTTGTTCAGCAACTCACATTCCTGTCCATTGAAGTGTACGTCACATTTGTGCAGGAACTGACAGCTAGATATTTTGGTGAACTCTGAGTAGATAAAAAGAGGTGGTGACTTTGTCTTCCTGGCACAGATCAGGTTTCTTTGGGACCGTGGTAGAGTACGGTGCCGAGAGGAAGATCAGTCGACACAGCGTCCTCGGGGCCACCGTCAGCATGGGAGTGCCCCAAGGTGTCTCCCTCAAGATCAAGTAAGTACAGCTTGTTGCTCCAGTTTTCTGTTCAGTGGAGGATCCTGAGAGTTTTCCTCACAGCGCTGTTGCTTTGACATCCCAAAGTTAACAAGACGTGACATCATATAAGCCAGTCTAAATTAGTTTTCTCAAGGTTGTGTCTGGGCTGAGGGGGGAGTCTTTGAGCATGTAGACTTAGGATTGGACCCACTGTGATGCTAGATGTTCCCGGAATATGATTTTAAATGCTTCAGTATATTTCTTCTTAATTTTGGACACTTTATAGAAAACTGTCAAAAGCACAAAAACACCAAAAATTCTATGGTATCTGAGGAGCTGCTTTCACTTTGTTACTTGTTTATCTGAAAGCTCCACAAATATTACATTGAGTAACTGAATTAGCATCCAGCTAGTGTACATTGGAATATCAATAATGAAACCGACTTTCTATCTGCAGACTAAACAGAGCCAGCCAGACATACTTTTTCCCCATTCACCTGACCGACCAACTCCTGCCAAGTGCTGTATTTTACGCCACAGTTGGACCACTGGTTTTCTACCTCGCCATCCAGCAGCTTATTATTCGACCCTACGTGCGGGCCCAGAAGGAACAGTAAGAAACCTTTACCTTGGTTGTTTCACGCTGGAAATGTTATTGGAAGAAGCACCACATGTATTATTATGGCCGGATTTTATGAGCTCATTTTATTTCTCCATTTATCTTTTGAACTCAACAGAGACTTGGAGAAGCAGCGGGAGAGCTCGGCCTCTAATATAGCCAAGAAGAAACAGGAAGCAGAGGCTTCCGTGAGTATTTTACAGGCTCACATGTTAGCCGTGGTGTTACATGTCGTATGTGATGCTTCAGCGTCCCACACTAGTCAGAAAGGGCTGAGATGGGATTAAATAAGATGCAAAGTCTTGATGAAATTCATTAGTATAATCCATATGATGTGAAATCTCGTTCTTTATGTCTGTCTCCTTTTCTTTCTCTGTGTGCCTCTTTTCATCTGTACAGGTCTTGCTCATGCAGGAGTCTGTGCGCAGGATTATTGAAGCTGAGGAGTCTAGAATGGGTAAGATCAGTAATATTTTAGGGATGAGCTTATCCTGGGAATAATGTTTTTTAAGCAGGTTGTGAAACTGTTGGATTTTCTGACTTTTCGACTGTTTCTTCATACGTTTTAGTTGAAATATGTGGAAGCTCGGTTGAATGCGGTGGGGAAATTTCTGTGATAGAATTTTTACTACATGAAACAAGATTAGTCGGCTTTCAGCAAACATTCCTCTGTTGTTTATTTTTCTACCACTTCACAAGCTGAAGTAGAATTAGGGCTGGACGATATGGAACAAAACCATATCTTGATGTTTTTTTTATTGAATGGCGATACATGAGATATGTCTCGATATTTTTTCTGTAGAGAAGTGACAATAACAAAGTCAGCTCTAAGACAAAGCCTCATGTGCCAGATGGTCACACAGAGACTTTTATTTGTGGACAGCTGCACAATATCAACATGCACATGAAAAATAACTCAAAAATAGACTAGTGTGCTAGTATGCGTCAAATAAAAATGCTCCTTAATTAAATATATATATATATTTTTTTTTTAAGTTTCCTGCATAACAAAATACTCATAGTTGTGCAAATAATGAAAATGTAAACAGAATATTGGTATAAACAATTTTGTCTCGTCTTATATCTCGTTTGAAAATATATTGATATATCTTAAAAACTCGATATATAAAATATAATGAAATAGAAAAAATGCAAGATTCTGTAAAATCCAATTAATATTTCTCTAACTGTACTGAAGTTACAACTTTTTGCAATGAAAGTATAAAAAAAATAAACTCGATATAATACCCAGCCCTAAGCAGAATACTTGATTTTAGTGACTGTCTGGAGCAGTTCAATAAAATCCAAAGAGAATATGCACCTGGTAGAGGCAAGACCAGTGTGTGGGCCTTTGCACTGTAGTAAAAGGAGACTTACTTTGTGGATAAAATGTGGTGTGATTTGGGGAGATATGTGTAGCTTTTTAAACAGGGTTCAGGGGATTTTTTTAATGACCCTTCAGCTTCTTTTGGACTAGTGATAATTGGTGCTTTTTAGCTTGTTTTTGATAAGTACACTAACAAAAAGCTCTCAGCAGACAGTATAATTTTCACCACCGGGAGTTTGTCAAGTGATAATTGGCTTATGACATCTGTCACTGCAGAGGTTGCTTTGATTTTAGTATTATCAGAGGTCCCCTAGACTTTGCACTTGTAAAGTAGCAGTTAATAGCAGCGTGTGCATGCGTGTAATGACAGACGTACAGCTGCGCTTCTTTATTCAAAGGACCACACTCTATGAAATGGCTCCAGTATTGTTTATGGGGCCTGCAATTAAAATTAATTGTGCGGCCTTTTTGTTATGTACTAACAAAATGGTTTAAACAAAAAAGTCGCTAAAATGACACTGGTTCTGTTGTCAAATATGTGGCTAAAGTTGCCGGCATGCGAGATGAAAATTGTTCTACAGTGAAAGTGGGGGATTTGTGGTGGGCTTTTAATATCGGTCCATTCACAAATGTGTCTATCTGTCTGTCACTCTTGGATTTTTGAATCTAATCTTAAATCATACCAGATTGGCCATTTCTGGTGACGTTTTGGAAGTTTGAAACACATTGAAACAACACATTGATCCATTTAACTGCCAAGCGATTGACGAAGTCCATGATTCTGCTTGCATAAACCAGGTCTGATCATCCTCAACGCCTGGTACGGCAAGTTTGTGACAGACAACAGTAGAAAACACGAGAGGGCAAAGGTCATCGATGTGACCGTGCCGCTGCAGTGTCTGGTAAAAGACTCTAAACTCATCCTCACTGAGGCCACAAAGGTAAGCAGCACAGTGATGCAGTGCAAGATTTCCTAACCTACAATCTATTTTATGAATTTTTTTCCAAAATCTAGATTATAAAGTAGATTTTTCAGCTGTAATGTTGATGTAACCATGCACACAGCATAAAGTATTGCCTGTTATATAAACATTGACATATGGTACACATACGGGTTGAAAAAGTATTGCAGGGTTACAAAAAGATGTCTTCAGTTTCCAGTATGATGGTTCATTCTGCTTGTGTGCGACCTTGTGTTGTCTCTCCAGTCAGGACTTCCTGGCTTCTACGACCCGTGTGTGGGGGAGGAGAAGAGCCTGAAGGTGCTGTATCAGTTCCGCGGAGTCATGCATCAAGTTCTGTCAGCAGACACAGAACCACTCAGGATACCAAAGCAATGTAAGTCCCATTTAGTAATGCAGTAAACAAGACAGTGTAATGCAAAGTGCAATACCATGTAATATGTAGACATTCACTACCGTAGTTGCGGGGGGGCTTTTCAGTCAGTAAGTCTACATGCACGGTTAAGCCGAGCTATGGTTAAATCTTGATCAGGCCATTTAATTTGACTACTGTCTTTGTCCCAGTATACAGGCGCCAGTTGAGAGTCGGTTTTATTGTCCGACTCCAATTTGGTAGGCGGTGATATGCCCTGTTCAGCTGGCTGCTATTGGACCTTCTTCCGATTAACCAAACAAGCTACAAACAAGTTAGCAAGCGGCTAGTGGAATCCATGTCCAAGAGTGAAAACGTGGACAACTTTGCAGCACTGTACACTTCACATCTACGCTTTACTTTTGGTACAAATTTGATGCACGCTTCCTCCCGTGCTTACAGGATTTTTGTTTTCGCGCTGGCTTTCTTCTACAAATTTGTGTTGTTCGAGTTCGAGGTCAGAGAACACCGTGGGTACTATCGATCATGCGCAGATTGCTTAGACCAATCCAGGTCTGGTTGAGGCGTACACGTGCAGGTGTAATTCAACTCCCAATTGCATTATCTGGGTGCGGTAGCTCGACTTTGAGAAATTTGATTTAGTACAATTTAGGTGGACTTACATGTTTACATGCATTTTAAAAGTCTGGTTTTAGCCGGACTGACACAATAAATTGATTTTTTTCTAACGTCATGTAAACAATATTCCCCTCATCCCCTTAGCAGCACCTCATCCCGGTGCTGTTTAAAGTTAAAAACTTATTGTCACTGGGCTCGTCTGTGTCCTAATGTAAGAAATTTAACTCACACACACACACACACACACACACACACACACACACACGACATATTTACTTATGCCCACATAGTCAGAAGTACAAGGGGGCTTGTACAAAGGACATAAACACTATCAGTACAGTCAGACATCAGGAATCAGTCGATTACAAAGAGCCTAGACGGCTGAACGTTGTCACATATACGTTGGCAAACAGGTCAGGACATCATTTATGGATAAAGGAAACAACGCCTCCTCCAAACTGAGCGGCTGCCAATAAAAGCTGATACTGAGCAGTACCTCGCTAACTGCTTAGCTCTTCTTTTAGAGAGACCGGCCGTCTGAAGGCCCCTAACAACCAACTTGTGCACATGACCCAGGCTACCAAATATAAAAATTGAAAGTTTACATTTGTAGCCAAGCAATAAGACGGTCTGCTTCAGTTGTTGATATTTCAGCACTTTGGTAAGAAAGGCCTCCTCTAAACTGTAGTCAAAAGTACAGCTGACCTCAAGTATAAACAGCTCCTTGTGATTTTCATTAACGACAACAACATCGGGAGTGTTAGCTGTGATATTAGAGAACACTGAATCATTGCTACACAGACTGAACATGCTCAGCTTCACAGTAGAATGCTTATACAGCAAGATGGAAGACCTGAAAATAACGAAGATATCTTTTGATATCAAATCCACAATCCTGTCATGTCTACTTATGTAGAGCCCTTTGTGTGCATGGCAACCATTTAAGATGTGTGACATGGTTTCAGCTATTTGTTAACCCCCCCCAAAACAACCCATGTTTAGTAAGAAACATGTTTTTTTTTCTCAAACACTTCTTTCCTCTCGTGACAGTCTCAGGGTTGCATACATAAAACCAAAAGTGGAGGAGTCCAAGCAGATTTTTCAGGGGTGGGGGGAGGGAGGGCTATACCAAGTGTGGTGGATTTATGAGGGGGGTTTGTTTTATGAGGAGACGATAAACTTTTGTGCCCAAACAAAGAAAATATGATTTGTAATTTTAAGAACACTGCATGTATCCGGTGATAGTTCCTGTATTTTCACACATTATATCACAATATATATTGCAGAAAAATATATACAACTGTCATTTTTTTCCCAGTATTGTGCAGACATTGCACCGTGGCTCTATGGAAATTATGTCGCAGTTTTGCCCCCATTACTGTAGCATTTATCTTCTTCAGTTCAGGTTTAATGATTTGGTCGACGTATACTCTCTTGAACTGTCTAACCTGCCCCTCTTTCAGATGTTACTGACAGCTGGGGGATTTTGCTTCAGCTCCGAGCCTTTGTAGATGTGCTTGATGCAACATATCTTAGCATATTTTATCTCCGCACAGAGAAAAGTCTCCTAAAATCCACTGAGTTATATTACCTGTCAGCAGCATTAGTCCTGACTTCTTTGTTCTTGTTTTTCCCTGTGCAGCTCACAGGATTGATGCAGACACATAGGAGCCCCTCTGCTGACCAAAAGGACTCATCTCTCAGCTGTTTGACAGAAGATGGATAAAGTTGTTTTAGATATGACATGGTTTGAAGTCCCTGTTACTCAGAAATTGTGCATTTACCTTTTGTCTTTATATTCATTAAAATGTATGCAGAGCGGAGTAAATGCATCACGGACTGGATTGATGATAATTCAGTATCCACGGACAGGGTTGTGGCCTGCTTGAAATTCTAATGTGACACCAAAATCAATGGCTACCATCTCATTTTCTAGGTCTTCGAGCCTCGTTGGTATCCATTTATTTTTGGTATGACTTGTAATTTATGATCAAGTTCTACAGACTGTATTGAACACAAACTGCAGTGCCTATGATTGAAGACATGTATGCACCTCTGTTTATTTGCCATATTATTAAAATCAGTCTCTCTCATGTTGCTTAACTAGTTTGGTGCTTATTTTTGATATTCTTATGTTGTTGTTTTTTGTAATGCTTGTGGGGCTGGGCGGTAATGGCCTAAAAATAAAATCCCCAATTTTTTCATACCATATTCGATTTTTGATTTTAATCGATTTTTTTTTTTAAACTACAAAAGACAAAGGAATTATTTCAAATATGCTGTTTTTATTTCAAACAAACATGAATCTCCCTGTTGAGAATAAAGTGCAAACCTAGCTTTAACCAAACTATACTGTACTCTATACTGGTTTGATCAAATGAAGATGAATCCTCCAATTTGGGATTAATTAAGTGCCAGGCCAACTTTCACCAAACTTCACTTATAAAAAACAAGACACCGGAGCTGAGAGACAGCCATAGACTACCGTATTTACCCTAGTTAAGGTGAAAAATCAATTTTCACGATTTTCGTTTTCAACATCTTCCAAGTTCATTCGAATTTCGATGTATTGCCCAGCCCTAAGTGCTTGTAAGATGAAATGTTCATAGTTGCTCCAATGTAATTCAAGCAATGAATTGCAAACATCCTTTGTTAGTGTGACTAATGCAAGACAGCTACTTGAATGTGTGAACTGGAGGGCACTTAAAGCTGCACAAAGAGGAGGTAATAAAGAGGGAGAAAAGGAATATCTACCAAGTGACAAAGGTGAAACGGCTCAGCTCTATATTTAGTTCCTCGTGGGGAAACCACATATGGAAAGTTTTGTGATTGGAGAAAGACGACAAAGAAGAGTTGATCTCTCATCAATCTTAATTTATTCTGCATGGCAATCATCTTCCGTTGATATCTGCATGCAGTCTCCCTGTCAAACAAGCTGTCAAATGCTTTACACTGCAGGTCTTCTCCATATGACCCCTTCCTTGATCTGGGTCAGATGTTCATGAAGCTTCCCTCCCCTTCTCCTGCTTTCCAGTTAGTGTGCTATAAATAGGAGTGGATAAACTGAAAGCATCTCCTGGCTAAAGACACCCCCCCCCCCCCTGTGAAAAATACAACACTGCCTTTACAAGAATTATAAGGGGTAGATCATGCAAAGAGGGCGCACAAGGATTAAAAATTTCTTGAAACCCCAAAACAACATCTTAACTATATATCTCAAATCGCATGTGACAGTCTCTGTATAGGACAAATCTTTTTCTCTTTGTTTTCAAGTATAACAATGAGTAAAGCTGCCTTCAATAATAACTTAGATTGCCAGAATAAGATTTACAGTGTCTAAATGTGTAGTATGTCTGATGCAGTATGCATAAAAATACCAGGATTTCCTACTTTATCTGGCCACAGTTCTGAAGTATCCAAGCTAGCGTGCTCTTTGGCTTTTCTGACCCATAATCTTCTGCGCAACGGGAAACATGACGGACATGCCTATATACACATTTGCCGGGTAATGCAAACTTGAGAGAGAACGTAGAGTGAACCAAAGGATATACAGAGGACAGTTTACCACCCTGATATCCTGGGGAAAGACGTTTGTTTGTGTTTAAGCTCATATTTAAGCCTCCTCTGAATACAACCACACTGCATGTTGCGCTGGACCTTAGGGTGTATGGCAAATGATGGTTCAGACATACACTGTAGCTGCACAATATACCTGCCAACCATTTAACACCAGTCTGTACTTGTCAGTTCTTTCCTGTTCCTCTGGAGATTCTGGGAGATCTCTTTCTAAATCTTTCTCTCGATCAGATGGTTCTTTTTTTGTCTGCTGGTGTGCCGACAATGGAAAGAAGTGGCAGACAGAGAATCTCTTTGAAGAGAAACTGTCGATGAGAAGTATATTACCTCCGCGATACTTCTAAAATACCCAAAGACAGGAGGCTGTTTTACCTTTTGTGCAAGAAGAGAAGAAATCTCAAGAATCCAAGGGGCCACGGAATAAACTAAAACCTGTTTCGACACTTAAAAGTCGCGTAGTCTGTGTCTGCAGAGAGTATAAATATGTGCATTCTCTATGAAACGTTACATCTGTTGCATGCCAAGAGGCTGTGAAAACGTTAAGACATTTTAAGACATATAATGGCATCAGTAAGTCAGGGAGCTACAGTAACTGACCTAATTGGGAATAAAATCCACCTCCTCAGTTTTGCTGACCCGTGGAAGACGTCAGCTTCAAAGAAATGTACGTCTGTTGCGGCTGTACAGACGGTTATTTCTCTTGATGAAAGTTCAACAGTGCAGCACCGTTCTTTGGCATATCAGCCCAATTGGGATTTTTTACCCCCACATCTTAGTAATGTTGAAGTTGTCATGCAGCAAATGAGTAGCTACTTCACAGCTCTTTTTGATGTAGAATCTGTTCAGTTAGATCTTTTATCTTTTGTATTGATCAGCCTCGTGTTTGCTCGGGAGTTTACAGTTTATAGTCCATGTTCCCAAGTCGAACACCAACATACTATAGATAAGTAAAGGTTTAGGATTATTTATAATGCTGGGTTATAGCGATGTTTAACGCTTCACGAGTGAAATATAAAACAACCAAACTCAAAGGCAGGAGGATTGCTTTTTCTCTCGTTTAGTTCTAGATTCACCTCAGCTTCTGTACATTTCTGTGTCATTAACGTACACTGCGGCGGCAATTCCTGTGATTAAAGAACTCACAGACAACAGCTGTTTCTATAAGTCATATATAAGTCTTATTCAGCCGTGGTGCGTGCTGACACAAACAACCTTTAAAGAGCTTCAGGCTGAGAGCGCAACCTCAGCCTCCCTCAGTGTATCTCTGCAGACTGCGTTGACAACACTGTGCTGAACACTGAATAACAGAAACTTGTCAAATCTCGTCAAACAGTGTGCAAGTGTTGCATCTTTGTTACAGAGTAGTGTATGTGTCTGTGCTGATGTGCTTCAAGACAGCCTGCTACGTGAGCACTGTTTGCTTAACAAGCGCTCATGAGTGGTTTATCATCTGTAGCTGCTCCATTCTGTGTTGGCAGTTTCTCAACGATCCCTGTGAAAAAGCGAATCCATCTCAGAAGGGGAGGATGTTAAAGTTTTCAAACTGACCAGCTCACGGTCCAACAGTCCTGTCCAGCTATCACACACGCTGCAACACACATGAAAGACAAATGTTTTGTAAGCACAGTATTTGGATACATATGAAATACACAAAAGTAATCATAAGCAGTGAATATCCTACTGTTTTTTGTGTTTCTCACTGGTTCACATGCATTTTAATTAATAATTTTATTATATTAACTTTTTCATGTCTATCAAAAACAACTAACTGAGAAACCAATGTGTTCAAACTCATTAGCCTACATATAATTAACTGGGGGAAAAAAGCAACTGCAAAGTTAAAACTATACATTCCCATTGATTCAGAACCGACTAATCCTCACTTCCTAGTGTGCTGTCATATATTAACACCTCATTGTCAAGCAGACATCAGTGATACAAACGTCTTTAATTAAGTGCAGCCAAAGGAATTATGCAGAATTTTTAGTTAGGCTCTATGATCAACTTTAGCCTCCTTCATACACTTAAAAGAGTTTAATGTATTTCCAGACAATATTATTTTATTTCAGCGGTTAAATCTCAAAAAAATTAACCAAAGTTTTAACAACAGTTTTTGTCTTTTGCTGATGCTCAGCTTTAATTTCGTGTTTACGGGAAGTTAGTTCTTCACCGAGAAGGTGTATCTGTTGCTGTTGACGCAGCAGCTCCAGGCCACACCCACCGCATGATTCATTGGCGAATGGGTTAGATGACACATACCGGAAGTGTGGACTGTTCGCCGTACTGTCCAGCGTGTACCGAATGTCGCCCGGGTGTGTGGAGTCGGCGGAAACGCTGACATTCGGGTCCAGTGGTCCCGTCTTGCTGTGCAGTGCGTCGGCAAGAACAACCAGAGGCGTGCACCTGCTTCTGCTGTGTAAATATTACTTTAGCGGTTGGCGGTTGGCGGTTAGCGGTTAGTTAGCGGTTAGCTCCGCCTGTGCCACTTTCGTTCGTTCTGCGCGAGCAGGAGTGAGTGAGAAGCGAACCTTTGTCGTCTGACTAAAGAAAATGGTCTTTTAAGAAGTGACCACAGACTATAAATATGTAAAACCAAAAGTGTTCGCCGTTATAGAGGATTCGGTGGTGATTTGATGTATGTAACAACATTTTGCACGTCACATTTGTGTTGTATCAACTTCTGCTTGAATTTTGTGGTTTTAACTTAACCTCGAACTGTACACTTCCGTGTTGTGTGTTAGCTGGTAACACCGTCAAGATTGGACACATACGTGACTCTGTAGCAACCGTCGTTGCACACATTTTAACTGTAACTTCGCCTGTGGATAATATCGAGTGAACATATTTGGCTCTAGTGCCTTTCAAAACGTCTGTAGCCCGGGTCTGTCCCGGGGATGAAGAGGAAAGCCATGGGTGCAACTCAGAGCTCTGATTCCGCCTCCAAACAGAAAGTCTCCTCTCCTACAAGTGAAGATGTAAGTACAACCAGTGACTGTCTGGAGCTGATGGAGCTTGTCATGGCTGCAGCCTGCAGAAATAAAAAGTAACTGGACTCATTTTATTACTTGTGTATTTTTGATAATATCAAACAATGCTGTCATAAGGTCGCATTCTCTTTAGCAGTGTGTACCCAAACGTGTCATTGAAGTCACTAAAGAGCGACCTGTTAGGAGGAAGTCTGTGAGTACACACGCTGTGTGATGTGTGTGTGTGTGTGTTTGAACTAATTTCAATGATATTGTCAGACTCGCACAACTCAGAGTAATTGGTCGAGGAGAAACTCAGTAAACTGGCAGATGCTCGCCCTCTTTCTTTGTGAACACTTGGATTCGCGGCCAAAACAGCTAGGGCTGTCCCGATACTATTTTTTCACTTGCAATACGATACCGATATTGCAGCCTTGAATATCGGCCGATACCGATATCAATTAGATATCAGCACGCCATGAATGATTCATACTTTCATTACTTATTTTGTAGAATGGAATGTTAGAAAAGGCTGCATCAAGTGATGTTACTCAAACAGAGAACAATAGTCAGCAACAATAGTTTGGGAAAACTGACCCATTTATTATGAACAAAACAATTGAATTGAAGCGCTGGAGCAGAATGGACTGCTTTTATTGGAGCGTTTATATCGGAGATTTTAGATGCAGTTCGATATAATCCAATATTCTTCTTTTGGCTGATATCGGACCGATATCAGTATCGGATCGGGACAGCCCTCAAAAGGAAAGGTGTGTCTGACCACAGGTGGTCACTGAGACACATTCATTTCAGGCGTCATGCCAAGTGTGAGCTGACATACTTTAAGGTCATAGCACCCAGAAAGAATACCAGGTAGACATATTCCCTGATTTACACTTGTACACATGTAAAAGTAAATGTCTGGCATCATTGACTTCTCCCTTACTGGCTGGTTGATTTGATGATTTCACACACAGTCTTTTGGTTTCTGTTCTGGCCGGCGAGCCTATTTTAGAATCAGCTTGATGGTCTCACTTTCACTAAAAGGAGGGGGCTGGGGTGGGATTGGGGGGGACTTTACATGCTTACAGCTTTCAAATCAGTATCCACTAACAAATTCACTAACTCATACCTGCACTTTGGCCTTACAGTTTCCTCTCATAACCTTTCTGTATGTGTGTTCCAAATAGGTCCAAAAAGAAGAGTTGCAAGTCTTGTGCTCAAATTATTTGGTTTTGTTTTAATTCTTTGTGTTATACTGACACAGACTTCTGAAAGAGGTTAGTTTAGTCGCTGTGATTATGTAAATAGTGGGGGAAGTTCTGAAACTAAACCGATTATCCAGAGTTTGATCTAAGTTGTGTTCTCTCTTTTCAGTTCTTCCCTGTTCCTCTAGAGATTCTGGAGGAGATCCTCCTGAACCTTCCTCCCGATCAGGTGGTGCTTGTGTCTCGGCTGGTGTGCCATCAATGGAAACAAGTGGCTGACAGTGACTCTTTGTGGAAAGAAAGATGCAGAAGAGAAGGATATTACCTCCGCGATGGTTCCAAAACACCCAAAGACTGGAGATTGTTTTACTTCTTGTGCAAGAAGAGAAGAAATCTACTCAAGAATCCAAGAGCAGAACGTAAGGGGCCACTAAACAAAGTTTACTTCTCTTTTCGCTCTTTTCTCATTCCTGTTCAGCAGAAAATTAACTCTAAAATCTGTGTTTTTTCTCTCATAACTTTCTCCTTTGTGTCCATAGATGGAATGACTGATTGGCACGTAACAGAAAATGGAGGTGATGAATGGAAAGTAGAAAAAGTTATGGTGCCACATCCGAATGAGCAAATCCAGAAAAACTTTGTGACATCTTACTTGTAAGCAACCAGCAGTTGTCTACAAAACGCAGAGCATTCATGTGATATGCCACAATTCTATTATTTGGTAGCTGAAATCCTTTGCTTTTTGCAGTATGTGCAGGAAGATGCAGCTGATTGATTTAGTGAAGGAGGGTTACAGCCCATTGTTTATGGATCACTTGCAGCCAGACATCAAAGTATCTGATTGGTGAGAAGAATACACACGAAGCACATTCAAAGTAATTCTTCAATTAACACAGAGCTTGCCAGTAGTTATTAGTGTCTATAGGCATTTATCACACATGATGAGCATATATGAAAAATTACCATCTGAATGAACATCTAGAGAGTTGTAGACATACAGTGGCCTCCAACAATATTAGGCCTCCCAATGAAAGCAGAAGCATTCCCTTTGATAGTTCACATTAAATCTTTAATGGCTTACCTAATTACTGACACTTGATCTATGTGCTCATGCTCACATTAGGTATGCACCGCGGTGGGATTGTGGCTGTGTATATGAGCTCCAGGTAGAGCTGCTGAATCAAAAAGAAAAACCTATCGCGAAATTTGCCCCTGAGACTATTTACTTTGAACAGTGGAATGATCAGAAATGGAATCAGGTATGGACAAAAGGTGACGCAGTCATTCATGTGATGACGTTCAGAGGGATAAAAACCAACACTACTTACTGATTTTATTTTATTTTTTTTCTCTTCAGATAATCTATGTGTTCCAGAACTATGGCCCAGGTGTGAGATACATCCGTTTTACCCACGGAGGCAAGGACACACAGTTCTGGGCAGGATGGTACGGAATTCGTCTTACTGACAGCAGCGTGGAAATATGTCCAGCGGATGACACATAGCTCTTTTGGATTCACCTGACGCCTGCTTTCTGCCTTTTACCTGAAGTTGAAAAAATTGCACTAACTCTCGCTAGCCTTGTGTAATCCGCTCGCAAATCTTTGAAGACATGAAGTGAAAAAAGTCGTGAGATTAAGTAGAACGGTTCAGCAGAACCGAACATATTTGTCTAAATGTAGATATATATATATATATGGAATCAAGAATATTAAAAAAATGTGTTTTACTTAAATTTTAACATTATTATGCCTTTCAATGCACCTAAATGAAATGAGGATCACTGGTAATTATCCACTTTGTGATTTCTGTAGTTTCTGCCACTAGAGGTCTCTCTATTTAAACAAAGACACAGTTTGCAGTTTGACGACATTGTGAAGTAGCTACAAGATTTCTGTGGATTTTTGAACATTGCTGGAAACATTCAGGACAACTTGAAGCAACATTATGTAACTTTGACGGCAACCCGCGGCTTCAAAAAAACGAAACTTAACAATGCATGTTCATACGTCGCTCAAAACAGCAAATTTAGTAAAATCAAGTCATATTTTATGGAGACAAGTCCTCTGGTATTCCCGCTGATGTCCTACGACTGCTTTGTCTCAACTCTGTGATTCACGGAGGTTCCTGAAAGCAACATGTAGGCTGCCTGCAGACTGAAGCTGCACCTGCAGCAGCGGGAAGTTGTTGGGGGCAGCTTTGCTAAATAAAAGGCTGCAGGCAGAGAGAGCAGTCGTCGGACATCAGAGAGAACAAAATAACATTTGGGATAACTTAGGTACACAATTCAGCAAAATATATATCAAAAATGTAGTCGCTCTCAGACATTTTTTTGTGGAAATATTAATGTATTGTAAGTTTGTTTTCGTTTCACTGACTTTTTTTTCCTTTTTCCTTTTTTTGGTCTCACTGGTCATGGAACATGTCATGTACCATGTTTAGGTTGTTTATATGAACTATCTGATTTCAACGTTAATGTTTGCTTCTCAGTGGTATTCAATCAAAAGGTGGAGTGATAATGAAACTGACTTTAGTTATATGAAGTAATCGGTGAGCGCTCTGATGTCACTTTTTCTGACAACATCCAAAATAAGCTGTTTGGCTTTGGAGAGGGGGAAAAAAGCTGATCTCTTGGATCACAAACGCTTCTCTCTACAGGTGATTGTAACACAAAAGCACTGTTTGGAAAAAACAAACAAACTAAATGCGAATATTCTTTGCACTCCTGTGTAATGTGTAAGTTGTGATGCTAAAGAATTATTTAACAAAAGCCTTTTTCCTGTGCAATATTTTTTTTAACCATTGTTGTGGCAAAATCTTACATGTAAAGCTTCATTTAACAATGAGGTCAGACAACAGAAGTATTTGAAGTTAGGTTTATTCATAATACTGGTTTATTGTAATGCAAGATACATTGCAACTGATAAAAATTTAAGAGTCCTAGAATCTCAGTCTCTAACATTTTCCCGCTTAATTTGATTTCACTGTCATATCAGCTTCTCTACATCTCAGCATCAGTAATGCGCACATTGTATTCAGTCAATAAGTTATGAGTTGTTCTCACTTATTTACAAATTCAAGCACGCCATCCAGGGATGGAAATAGTAAAAGACAAATGCAAATAGTGCTAGTTCAGTCACTCAAAAATATTCACAGGTTCTCAAACAACATTAAGCATTTTGTAAGAACTGTCACAATGTGTTATCTGACTCATGATGCGGCAGTTGCTGCAACAAGTATCTTCATTTTACAAAATAGTTCATTAGCCCGGGGTTATAGGCTGAAATGCTCCGACAGAGTTCAGCCACTGCAGTTTTTGAGAGGCATTCATGACAAGCATAACCATCTGTCAAAAAAGTAAAGGATAGAAAATTGTTGATCTCTAAGTTGTTGCATGTAGTTACTTCAATTGCGGCAGTGGGTTGGAGGGTTAAAGTTGCATTTAAAACTCAAGCTCCAAGTTTCCCACTCCGTCCGCTCCTGTGGATTTCTCCTCTGACATGTGTCAATTTATCAAGTCTTGTTTTGGCAAACTCGAACTATGGTGGGGCATAGCCTAGAAATGTCATATTAAGTTTATTTTATTTATTTATTTTTAGATTTGCCCCGAGGCTGCATTGACTATGCATGAAACTATGTAAAATCTGTGACTTTTATTAACCGTAGGAGAGGTATCATTCTTTAGGAAATGTTTGGAAAACAAAAATTTGAGGTCTGACTTTAGCAGGATCCATACTGCCAGATACTCCACTGGTGATGGAAGAATGATGGCATGTCAACCAAATGCAGTCTTGTGTGCCAGGGTTGAACATACAGTAGAAATTACAAACTTAAAGATGCTGTATGTAACATTTTGCGACAGTTACAGTACAATTCTTACATAGAGGTCAAATTAGCACTATGTACTGTACGTGTAGGGTTGATATGTAGTTTAAGCTGTGCTAAAGAAGCACGAGAGTGTATGGCAGCTCATAACTGTTGACTGACAGACATCAAACTGTTAAACACACAGAGTTGGGCTAAAGCTGCCTGGCTGACAATCAGGAATCCTACAAAATCATTTGAGGACTCTTCATTATATGGCTGCACTTTCTATCGCGGTCCATCAATATTGAGTCAAATGACTTAAAGCTGATTTGACCACACTGTCAACCGAAACGAAGTCACAAAGTCAGAGTTAAAATGAGAAGTTGTACTGCAATTGGAGCTAAAATGTTCTCAATGCACCTTTTAAGAAAACGACTTGAAAAGTTCAGAACAAAAAACAAAAAACAAACATGGAACATTCTAAGACATTATCAGAGAATCTGACTAATCCATCATTTTCAGCTTGTGTTTTACAGGACAGTTGATAACAGTAGTTCTATTAAAATACCATCTTTTTGTACATCCTTTTAGAACAATACTTAAGCAAAATTAACTCAACATAATGCGGTCAAACTTTGATGTTACGTCATACTGTCACCCACAGGTTTTATATATTTTACTTGGTCAGAAAAGTTCAATCAAATCATCACAAACAGCATCATATGTAACTCGATCCTTAAGTCATGTTCAACACATTGAATACATATTCAGGTTAAGTCAGTCAGAAGGCAAACAATTCATGATAACTCAAGTTGGAATGTGCTCGTGCAGCAAACCTCTTCAGTACTGTTAACCTAGATTTGGGAACTGGTGTGGAGGCGGCTGCGACGAAACTTAGAGCAGAACGCATTTACGTCTTTTCTTAGGTTCAGGAGGCTCCAGGGCAGCCAGTATTGCCTCATCAAACACATTCTTTAATCCTTTCTGTGGAAATAAAATATTAATATTCAGAACAGGGCTGTGTTCCAATTACAAATGAACATCTTCAGGAAACTAATTGCGAAAGAAGGCTAAGCAGAAATGGAGCAGGGCGATCAAAATTTTCCTTTATTCAAATAACATTATACAAGACTCTCCTCATGATCAACTTGTCTGAGTAAAGACAAAAGCTCACGGAAAATTTTGATGCTGCAGTAGAAAAAAAGTTATCACTGTCCAAGACAGAACGTTGCATGAATGCTTTGCAGGGTACAACTGATGCTTAAGAGCTAAATACTGAGATAATACAGAATTGTCAGTTTAAAACAAACAAACAAACCAAAAAAACCCAAACAAACTCAGTCATGTACAATTACACAGTTTGCACACAAGTTGAAAGAAGAATTTCAGATTGGCACTCTTTATCATATCAGGCAGCATGGAAAATTGTGATCAGGCAAAGTTGAAAAGAAAGCACACAAGAACAGAAGGGAAAAAGTTAATGAGCACAAAGTTTTTAAGTTTAAAAGAGCGTTGTGGTTATTTTAGTGTCAGACATCTCTTTATAATGAGTAAGCAGCAGACGATTGAGAGGCAAAACAGGATGCGAGAAGACATCAGAACAAACAGCATTTTCTCTTTCTTTGAGTTTCAGGGGGCTCTAAAGCGGCTAAGATAGCCTCATCAAAAACGTTCTTCAGTCCCCTCTACAGAAAGGAAAAGAAGGGAGAAAGACAGGCACACAACACAGAGTTAGATGATTTTTAGCCAAATGCTGTTAGCAAAAGACAAAGCAAAGTATTTCCACACTTGTTAGGAAAGGGATATTTTAACACATGCATAGCTGTCCAGCTTTGACTGATGTTTAATGGGGGATCTTACCTGTGTTAAGGCTGAGCACTCAACATATTTGACTGCCTTGAGGTCACGAGCAAGCTTTTCGGCTGTCTCAGGGGTGATTGGCTTCTGTTTGTTCTTGGCTAGCTTCTCCACCGTGGAGGGATCATCACGCAGGTCGATCTGAGTGCCTACCAACAGGAAGGGGGTCTTGGGGCAGTGGTGAGTTATTTCAGGAACCCACTGGAGAGGAAAAAAGGAAAAGAGAGAAAAACACTCATCACCAGAGACAAGTACGCTCATCTAAATATTATGCTACATGTACGAGATGCAAGACAATGATATGAAGTCAATTCTGGTTTCGGAATGGAATTATTCAAAAAATGTGGGTGCTGTTAAAGATTAAGGGGAGGGGACACTGGTAGATAAAGCGGCAGGGCGGATGGGGGTTACAGGTTTTTGGACGGAGGAAAAAAAGAGGATGTTTTACTTCTGTGAACATTTGTTGTCATTGTGACAGACACGTTAAGGAAAGTAACAAATCTTAAAATAACTTTGTTATTATGTGTGGATGTTTGCGCTCGTATGCTCGTGAATCTCATTTCATGCGAAGTTTTTTTTTTAAAAACACCACAACCAGAACATCCAATTATTAGAGAGGGCATTAATGAAACACGATCCCCAATTACCTAGATATTTCTGAGTGCCTCTGGAAATATATTCTGAAATTTTGCATATCAGAGTGCACAACCGAATTATATTCATAACCCTCACGCTCATGTTTTGTTTTGCAAATCTGAAAAAGGCAACACAAGGCTACAGTCTAATAGTATTTTTTATCAGGCCTTTCTTTTAAAAAACCTCCTACTTTACATTTGTTGTTGACCACTATTAATGATAATAAGATCCTGTGCCTTGCAGTGTTTCATGACAGTATCCACAAAAAGGATAAATGTGAAATAGTACAATGTGCATTTGGTGTTTATACCTTGAAAGACCCTGACCTTATTTTGTCTGCTTAAAATTAAGTGGGTCAGATTAACTATTTAATACACTTGGATGAATTTATTCAATTGTTATATATTTAAAAACATTTTATACCTTCAATTCAAAACCATTTTCATATCAATAAAAGTCCACAATGCTTCATGTTTTTATTATCTGTACATCTATCATTAACTTATTATTTCCCTGATTATCAGTAAATGCATAGACTTTAGCTTCCTGCCATACTACTAAATAATCCTCAAATAATTTAACAATGCAGAGAAGATCGCCCGGAGAACGCCGTGAGGACAGTGCATTTTTCGTTTGCTGGGAGGAGATGGTGTCATTAGATTTGCAGGCGAGCAACACAGCTGCTTTCTGCTCAACACACTGCACTCACCTTTTCTTTAACATTCTCAAACGAGGAAGGTGAAACAACTGAGAAACAGACTAGGAAGACGTCCGTCTGTGGGTAGCTTAGTGGTCGTAACCGGTCATAATCCTCCTGACCTATAGAGAAACCACACCACAAATGAACTTGGCATGTGACAGACTAATAACTGTACTTGAAGCAACACTTCATAAATTCTGAAGCAAGACAGTTGATTTTTGGGGTCACATTTCCTGGTCACAGAATACTGAAGCTTTGGGTGACTTGGGTTTGAGGCTCAGCCAGTGCACCAGCTCAAAGCATCAGTTTTAGACACCTGGGAGTGAGACTCAGCAGTCAACTACCTTTCTTCAGAAGTTACACAGCGTTGCTTTAACTGAGTTAGGACTTCAAGCAACTGGAAAGAGAAAAACAGAACTTACCTGCTGTATCAAATAAGCCAAGGGTGTACGGTTCCCCCCCGATCATTACAGTTACTGCATAGTTGTCAAACACCTATGATTGGGAAAAAAAAAAGATGCACTTTTGAGTACTATTTAATTTCTTAACTACAGTGTGTCTATCAGCATGCATATGCCTGTAAAACACTCCAAACTTACTTACAGTTGGTACATATTCAGAGGGGAATTTGTTAGTGGTGTATGAAATGAGGAGGCAGGTTTTTCCCACTGCTCCATCACCCACCACCACACATTTGATGGTCTGCATCGTTGTGCTTTCTGATCCTGCTCGCAATGACGTTGGCTGCTGGGAAGGGTGAAAAGTCATTAAACATGTAATATTACAGGCTTGTAATAACATTAACACGACATAATTTTCAATCGGTTTCCAAACCTCAGTAGCTGCTGACGACCGTTTTGACTACGCCGTGTTTTCAACTAGCTAGGTAAGTGTCACACCCCATCACAACTGTCTAACGTTACCAGCTAACGTTAGCCAAAGACGCTAACTTGCGTTTTCACTAAATTACTTTGCTAACTTTCATATTTGTAGATAAAGTAACATACCAGCCACATAACGTAACAATACCCACTTTAACAAACGGTGATGAAAATGAAAATTTGTTTGCGTATCCGTTAGCTAGCAAGCTAAAGCAGTGCTAGCTGTCACCAGACAATGCTAGTTAGCGTAGCATCCGGCCGGCTAACGTAAGCTTGTAAACTATTGCTGGCTTACTTGCTATACCTGAGTTTCAGCTAACAAGACGAAGCATGAAACCAACACCAAAACTTCCATTTGTAACGCAACAAAATACAAATATGCAAGAAAATGATGGAGATACGTACCAATTTCGCCCCGTATCTCCGCTAGTTTACGTTAGCAGTGTGTTTCGCCGGGCGTTGGCACCAGCGAGCAGCAACCTTAACTTGCTAGGGAGAAGCTGAGTTTCCCCGACTTCCACTACGACTATCAAGCTAGACGGAAAACAACCGGAAATCACCTTCATACTAAAACATGTGGGCTGCGTTCAAAGTCTGGCGCTACTTAGATATAAGAGATAAGCACGGAAGTAGATATCAAATATCAAGTATATATCTACAGTTGTTAGCTTAAACTTTTTACTTTCCTGGATCTCGTTTCTTTGTCGTTTATTTAATATTTCGACACCACTAGTGCTTTTATTTTGAAGGAGGTTTTCCTCTGAAAATGTCGTCTACCTTGACAGGAGTTCCTGTGAGAGGCTCCTGCAGCAGAAGTGGTGACATCACCTTTCTGAAGCCTTCACTTGCATCCTCACCTGAATCTGAGCTCTGTCCCTCCTCCACAGTGTAATATAGCTAGAAGGTCATTCCGTATATTAGAAGGGAGATTTAGAGATTTAGATTCGACAAAGATAGCTATGAATATTTAGGTGACTGGGAGATTTGTGTATCAAACATGTTCTTTGTTGCCTGTTTAGCAGTGCAGGTCTTAAAAGGCCAATACAGATGTTTGTTGCAATATTTGATACTTATCAATCCTAATCACAAAAGGAAATGTACAGGTGTAAATGCAACTAATGACGGCTGAAATCTATTTAGTTGCCACATTTTTAGGGTTCTAGTATTTTGCATGCTGTCGAACTGCCATGGCTTATTAGGACTTACTGAACAGAGCAGGGTTCACGTTCGTGTCATTAGTAACATCTGTGCTTTCCTTATTATGACAAGTCGAAATGTCTGCTGTGGAAAAGACCTTGCAGGTGTCTGTAATGTAAAACCCATAATACAGTTCAGAACGGTAATAGATGTTTCAGATAGATATTTTTAAAGATAAACTGAATATTAGAAAATGTACAAAAATAAGATTCAATGCAGGGTTATTGCACTGCATTGTGCAGATGTGTTTAATAAGCTGCTAATATATATGCTTCTCTCTCAAAGCAAAAATCAGCAAACATAATTATGCAATGTCCTGCAGCTACATTGGTAAGGTAAAAAAATCTGTTTGACAAGGACCACAAATCACTACTTCCTCTTTTGGGTAAGATTTAGCATTTTCTGGTGAATTTTAGTAAAAAGCATAAGAGAAGGTTGTTCATTTATGCAGGAAGGGATTTTTATTCTGCACGGTGTTCAGATCCCTGGAGCACGGTGCTGACCAATCTTGTAAAACCCCCTTGAAACGGTGGTTAAATACAAAAAAATATGATCCTCTATGACTGTCCATATGAGACCTGCAAATAAATTAAAGGAAAGCCTGGAGCCTCAGTTCCCCAGAGGCGCTAATTTTAAGGTGATTGGATATTCAAAAGTTGTACCCAAAGTTATCTTAGGCCCTGGCACCAAAACTAATGAGGTTTTAATCATTTAAATACTAAGAACAAAAGAGTCTGAAAGCCACTTATTCATTTGGTTTATTTTTTAGTTTAATTCACACACTGATGGAGTGTCAAGGGAAGAAATGATTTTTTTAGCTCAAGCATGAGCATGTTTTTAATTCACCCATGACTCGAAAGGATGGTTTCGCCAAACTTGGCCATAAATGTTTGAGTTTTAATGTTAAAATTATTGGTGCAGCCAGAATTTCTTGCGGTCTTTATTCTCCACGTGACAATAAGTGTGGCTACCAAACAACACAACATTAAAACAAAGAGGATCCAGCGCAGAGTTGTCCACCAACTAGTAAGAACATTGAAAAGAAAAAATGATGTTATAATGGTTTTGTTTAGTTGTGAGTTGTTCCACATGTTCATTTAATCTATTTTATTATTATCTGTTAACTTAGTGATAGAATGGAAATCACAGTATATCCTCACTGTACTTCCTCTTGTGTCATTGGTGGTGATGAACTGGTTGATATGGTGGTGCTGGTGGTGCTGGTGGTGCTGGTTATCACTGTGGAAAAAAATACTGCATTAAAAAACCAACAAATGATCAGCTGTCAGCCTGTCTAGAGATTACAGTCATGTTCTGCTAATCTTTGACATCATAAGGAGCCAATTAGTCAAGTTTGACTTACAAAGTTAGTGTCACTTACATGAGTTTCTGCTTTCTGCGTCAGCAATAAGTTAGTGCAGTCAAAGCAGGAATATCAAGAAGCTGCTCTAGCAATGAAAGTGTCTGAGCTAACCCAGCTGAAGCGTACCTGTTTGGGACAAACGCAGTCTGACACCGGTGTAGAGGTTCTTTCCACGTCTGGCGATGACACACCAGTACTTATCATCATCACTTGCTCTGAGAGAAGTCATAGTTACAGTGAAGACCCCTGCCCTCTGATCATCTGCAATGAAGTGTCTGTCACTATGTCGGTTCCTGGGTGTTTTCACCACGATGGTACACATCTCATACACCCTTCCTCTGCACCAGTACTTGGTGTGTTTGCTGAACTGCTGGTCATACTGACAAGAGACTCTCACAGATCCTCCGTACACTCCTGTTACCACCGCTGGAGCCGACAGCTGCACTGAGTCCACAGCATGCTTTGTGAGCCAGAGGAGACAGAGAACTGGAGCTGCAAAATGCAAAAAAAAAAAAGAAGATTTAACATGGCATAAATTAATTGTTCTGTTTAAATTACTCTGCATTTCCCAGTTATAGTATTTTAAAAAGCTGTATTACCATAAAAGAAGCCAAGCCAAATCCCTGAGGTCCTCATGATGGGAACGCACAGAAATGTAAAGCAGAAGCAAAATACGCGACATGTGAAAGGTTCCTCTTATTTCCCCCATGCAGTAAGTTTGTGCAATCAGGGGGTTTGTGTCAAATCAGGGTGTGGTTAATGCTAATTTACACAGTTTTGTGTGTGTGTATGGGCCTTTTTTTGTTGAAATCCCACAAATCATTTCTCCCCTCTGTAAAACACTGTAGTGGCAACTGAAGGCCAGTTTATTTACCTCAACAGTAGATGGCACTAAAGGCCAACTGTCCAATGACAAAATATGTTTAATGGAGAGGGAATGACATTAGAATGCATCCGTTTCTTTTTGTATTTTTTCACACAAACATGCATGCATCCTCCTTTTATTTCAGTTAAGAAAGTGTGGTGACTTAAAACTGCATAAAGATGAACAGAATATGAAAGTTGTACATTTACTTGGCAGCACAATCATGTATTACGTCAGTCTTCCTGTTGCTGAACAGGAAGTCCACACTGTCTGTCTGTCTGTCTGTTGTTTTCTTTCCAGCTTATCAGCTGCCATATGAGGCGCAGCCTAATCACACATTGTAAAATGTTTTCTAAATCTAGATCGGTGATATAATTTGCTGTGACACAAACAATATTATCTTTTGCCCCATTGCCTCACATCCATTGCACTTCTTGATTATGTCCTCCGGATTGCATTCATCGAATTTGATTTCTTGCCATCTTTTGCCACACTGTACATTTTAATGGCTTAATAATGATGTAACTGATGCTATGTATTATCCTAAAAGATTGTGCTTGATTTCTATTCATGGGCTCCCATATATCACATTAACAGTGTTTGACTTACTTTGCTGTTTTCTAAAGATTAAGACATGAGCTGAATATTTATCTCTCTAATTATGTTACAGTTGATACTGTTTTTATCTTCAACCTCATTGATTACTTTTTTAAATAGT
>JAQLOL010000002.1:22355447-22368410 GCA_029783665.1 Naso thynnoides | reverse complement strand
GTTTCAGCCTCAGATGTTTGAGAGGACTATTTAATATTTTGAATAGTCTTTCAGGCTTTTCTTCTTTAGAAAGTCCTCTTCACAAAAAGATGGCTCAACCAGCCAGAAAATTAAAAGAGCAGAAACGAGACAAAGATAACTCAAAGGAACAGTGAAAGAAATCAACATTAATTGATAAAAATCAGTGCAAATTTAAACAAGAACAGGTTTGTGTTCCAGTCTCAAGTGAACAATGATGCATTTAAAAGCTGGATTTAACAGTTGGGAAACTTTAGCAAACAGGAATAGAAACTTTTAGGGTTTGCATTTCAGGGAATATCAGCAAAACATACTGCAGGCCGATAAATAATAGAATAAATAATCTAACTGCATAGTCAACGGCAAAGGACTCAAAGAAAAATATATTCCCAAAATACTTAGAGTTTAATTGCAAGTACCATTCTAATATTGATCTGGAATCACTTATGCTTTTCTGACCTAGAAGACTAATTCAAAATTGCAAAGTCGTTCTGCATAGTGAAGCTAAAAACTGCCATGTAAACTAAAAAAAGGTAACAAAACACAGTTTGAAGACAAAGGGGGCTTTAAAGGACCACACCGGTGTCACTATATGTCATTTTCCTTTGCCATAATTGGCCACATAGGTTGCATAAACACCACCCATTTTTTCCCCAAAATAGCTTAATATATTAGATATCGTGTTTGCTTGTAATTTGTCCACAGTAAATAAATGTTACAGAAAGTACCTGAGAATGCATGACATTAGCTTAAAAAAAAAAAAAAAACATCTGTCAGAAATCCTTTCTCACACTAATATTTCAGCTAGGAAGGTGGCACTTGTAAGGAACTATTTTTCCAGGCGTAATAACTTTTTTCTCAATGGGTCCCGGCTCCTCTCTCTCTCGCTCAGCGATTTTTGACCAAATAAACACAGACGTTCTCTTTAGAAGTTTGAATTTCCTATACTTAGCAACCTTCACGTGTCCTATAGTGTTTCTATACCCTGTTTCAACATGAATGGCAGTGGATGGAGTTTAAACAAGCAGTCTGAGATCACATGGCTGAATTTTAACAACAACATCTGTAGAAGATGGGGGCGATCTCTGCTAATGGTGAGAATGCAAATTAGACTGATATGGTCCTCTTATGTCTAGTTGCACAGTTTCGACACTAGATGGTGCACAAGTGTTGCATTTATCCACAATTCCAGACAAACTTAAGTTCAAATCTTTAGAAATATAATAGCTACAAGAAATAACTTAAGCATAATAATAGAGGAAACATCAGATTCATAGATTTTTAATTATACCACAAAATGATCCTTCTTGTTAAATATTTCACAAACATATTTTAGCTTTTGTTCATTTCTTTCGTTCTAAAACACACTCAGAACATCATGTCTTTGTGATTCTAAAACATGGATTACTGATGGCAGCTGCTTAAAGACACAAAACATCAGTAACGGGTTTAAAATGGACAAAAACAGCATCGCCTTGCTGCTCTCTGTCTCATCTCCATAGGCTGACATTTAGCCAACCCTCAATCAGACGCCCGAGACAGTGCCAGGACAGTGTGACAGGAATCGTAATCTGATTGCTCTATTTTTTCTTGCTGCTCTTCTCCCACCAATAAATTTCTCTTTATCTATATAATGTGTTCCTTAAAGGTCCAGTGAGCGGACAGAGAAAAGCACATGCTGCCACACATGATAAAATGGGAGTAAACGACATGGATGACATGCTAATGCGTCCAAAGCTCAATCTGTTTCCTCACAAGCCAGTGGAAGTGTATATTTAATCATACGCCAGTGAGCATCATAAACATTTTCATGCTTGTACCTGTCAGGTCAGGCAGGAATCCTTGATTCACTATATGCATTAACATGAGTGAGGGGGGATTAGCTGAAGTAGACATGACATGGGCTTCTCTTGGAGCGATGAGAAAATTTATCTGTCACCTATCCACACTTCTCCAGTCACTCCCCGTAGCCCTGGATGGAAATGCCCTGCAGTGCACCCCCCTACAATCTCATCAGGCCCAAAATAGAGCCAAGGATATGTGGTATGCAAACAGACATGTCTGCAGGGCAAAACAGTACTTCTCTACGAGGCCCTGTGCGTCTCTTGAAGCTGCTAAGACATAATGGCACTTGTGAAAATATATGAGGAGATCAAAAAGTTACTGAAGCATAATTATTTGGAGAACTTTGAGAAAATGAAGTGTCACTTTCATGTGAAATCATCTCTATAAAACTGATTGGGGGCAGTCTTCGGGTGAACGCTTTCCGTTAAACGCACGAGGAAACCAATCCACAGATCATAAAATGATGATTGAAGGTGATCTAATTCTTATTTAAATGCTAAAACTAAACTGTTGTATAGGAAAGCATCACTCCTGGGCTAAGAGCCAGAGGATACTCCTGTTATGTTATGATTGGAAACATAATTGCTTCCTGGATCATGTTTATGAGCTTTTTTTTAAATGATCCTTTTGGTAATGCAGCTCTATTATAATGACATCTGTGGCTAGAAGGAGCGAGAGGGGGTGACATGCAAGAGAGCGCCTCAGGCTGGAATCGCAGCCAGGCCACAGCAGTAAGAACACAAACTTACTGGTACCAGGTGAGCCAGCAGGACAGTGACACAAAATTTTTAAGAGCAGGAAATTAAGTCAGAAGGAGGTGGATGGTTACATTTTAAGGAGAAAAAAACCCCCTGTGGTTTTATTTACATGTCCCACACGTAAACTTGCCCTGTCAAGCATGTATAAAAGTCACTGCTGACTCTTAATATTTAACCAAGCCTATAAACTTGCCATAACTTTAAAGGATAAGATTACATTTTTTAAAGTTTGTCTTAAAACAACAGTGTGTTGCACATATGTGCTGACATAGTTTTTTTAGTGTAATCATTTATCCCGTTCATACTGGCACATAGGACACTAAGCTGCAGGCATGACAGACAGAATGCAGTCTGTGCAAAAATGCATTGTAAAGTTTATCTGAAGTAGTTTTGAGGCTCTACAGTCTGAGTTAGAACAATAAAGTTACGGACTTTTCAATCCAAAATTCCATCCTTGTGTTTTCCCAGACAGTTTTTCTGTGCTGAGTATTTGCAGTAGCAAAAAGAGGGCATTTTGTACCACAAAGATTGTACCTTGAAAGATAAACACCTTAAGACTGCTGAGGCTTCGTACGGAGTACATTAGTGTCCTGGTTTGGATGTCTTGATCTCTCACCGCCTCAGTCCGCCTGTCCTGTACATTTGGAAACCAGGATAAGGTGTTTACATGCCACAGTATCCTGGTTAATATTGAGGTACTCCAGGTGGCATATCCAGGCTTGTCAAAACTAAAAAAAGGCCTCATCTAGGTTTCTGAAACCAGGATACGATGTGTGCAAAACAGACAGTGAAAATGTCAGCCTATCCTGCAACCAAGTGCCATGTTTGCCTATGCGGAACATGAACAAGAGTTTTATCACGCCTTAGTTGCTACATGCCATATAAACAGCCAATATTTGTGCCAATTTAGCCGATGCATTTGACTTTGCAATTACTATTGTTGCCAAGGTTTTCTAATTACGTTGATTAAAAAAGCACCATGTTGTTACACATTAAAAACATCATTTCTGGAAGCGCAGCAGGAGAGAAAGGCCATAACACAGGAGATTTTCTAATATGACTTGAATGTTACAATGAGTTTCATTTAACACATTAGTTCTTTCACAAGAGCTTTCTTCTGTGTTGGATTGAGTGCAAACCTTCTTCTTCAACAGTCCAGGCTTTAACATCATGTGAAAAGAGGTCTAAGTTGTTGGTACTGTTCCAAAGACTTCAATCAGGAATTCCCACCCAGGATTCTAAAAGCGCAGCGGCCGATCACATCTGGAGGCCTCTGAAAATAACGGCCTCTGTCAGCCAATCTTCGTTCTGTACTGCAGATGAATAGAGCAAGGCTCTGTTGATCTTTGTTGCAACGTATATTGGCTAGTTGTACACCATTATTCAAAGTGTATCTACAGTTTTTCCTGCATCAAGACCGTCTGATAGCATCTTAAATTTCTGAAAAAATTGAAAGCTTTGTCACATGGTACAATGACAATCACCTGAAGCTTAATATCAGACAAACCAATGAGCTTGTGATGGACTACGCTTTAAATATAGATGTTGCTGCAACGTAGATACAAATTCTAAAATCTGTATGCATTACACACATCCGATCTATAAAGACAGCACAGTTTGAATTTAAGTGTCACCAGCTCAGTATTTGACGAAATGGAAAATATGGTAAAAATCTACCCTTCTGTTCCTGAGTTGTGGTGTTGAATAATGACCAGAAAAGTGGTTTTTGCAGAAGATTATGAATTGATGTCATGGATTTTTCTTGTTTACACAAAATCTAAAAACTAGCCAACACCAGAATGGAAATGAAGCATTGTGCCCGCAGATAATAGTTTGTGTATGACCTCAGTGGTTTAATAAAAGGCAAGTGATTAATTCAAACCCCTACAAAGGGAAACAGATTTCTGTATCAGGGACTGAACCAGCCTTTTCTCCCCCCGGAGACTCTTCTGTCAGAGCCAGAGGAGAGAACAACTCGTGCATGCAGCTGTCTGGAAATATATGTTTGTACACACATCCGGACACAGAAAACACAATGGTGATTTATTCTTTTCTATCATAAGATGTCTCTTGCTTTTCTTTTCCTCTCCTTCTCCCTGCCCTCCTCTCCCCCCCTCCTCTCTCGACACAGTTGTAGGGAGCAGAGCACTGATGCGTGTCTTAGTGAAACCTGGTGAATAGTAATGAACCGAGCCTGTGTGTTTATTTGAGGGAAGGCGAGAGGAAGACAGAGAGAGAGAGAGAGAGAGAGAGAGAGAGAGAGAGAGAGAGAGAGAGAGAGAGAGAGAGAGAGAGAGATAAAGAGGGTAGGGAAGGGTTTGTGGTGAAGGAGGGGGAGGAGGAGGAGGGTAGACTGTGAGTGAAAACAGGGCTTCTCTTGCGGCACTGATGCAGCACAAGCAGCGGGGAGAATCACAGCGGTGACTGACAAGTGATGCAGCTGCAATAATCCTTTACACACTTTACATGATCGCCTGTGCTCTGTGTCGCGCGGCTTGTCGGCAATGCTGATTGGGACGACGTGACGTCACTCATTAAAACCTGCAACAAACTGTGTATTTTTTCTGGGTGTGTGTCTTGAGCTTCATTATACAGTAGCTCACTCCCCCCCCTCACACAGAAGGCAGGAGGAGGGTGTACTAGCAGAGGAAACGGATGAAGGGGGAGAAAGCTGTGAGTGAATGTGGCTCAGAGAGGGGCAACAGCACCTGCTGTCTTCATCCCAGATTCACCAGGCAAAACAGCATTCTCCCTCCACTAGTGATGGACTGGTAGGAGGACAAAGAAGGGAGAAAAGAAGCCTTAACAAAGACTAAGAGACTGTACAGACAGCAGGATCTTCGGATCAGTGCTGACTGATTGAGCCCATTCTCAATTGGTATTTATTTAGCAAAAAAACCCCACCTGTCAATAATGTATGTGCAGAATGACAGAACAAAGTGAGAGTGATCCCTGAGGTGACAATGTAAGCGTCAGTCTAAAAATGTATAAAAATTGTGAGTTTCTATTTTCCAGCCGAGAAATAAGTGACTGGAATATTCAGCAACTGGCTGCAAAGATCAACTGGAGTGCCAGGACTGAAAGGAAGGGAACAAACACAATGGACAGCCCCCCTACCTCAGCCCCTCTTTTATCGTTCTCCATCCAGGACCCACGGGCGCTCTGCCAACTTGGAATCTTAAGAACTCATTCAAATAAAGCCAAAGAAAAGGACTTGTTTAAAACCGGGACCCATTCTCTCACGGTCTCTTGTTTTTCCTTACATTTCCCACGTGAAGAGGGATTTCTAGTTGCCGTTTTCTCTGACATCGCGACTGAGGAGGGGAGAGAGGAGGTGGTGGTGGTGGGGGACTGCCAGAATTGTCATTCATGTAACGTTTCGTAAGATTCTTGGTTTCAGAGTATATTGTGAGCGAGTGATCTCCTGTCTGAGCCCTCTTTCTTCCTCTCATTCGCTCTCTCCCAGTTTTCATTCTGCTTTTACTCCCTCCGTCTCCCCACTCTCACTCCTGCTCACATAGTAACTCCTCCCCCCCACGACCCATTGTCTCTCCATACAGTATTAGGCTGAGGGGATGCCATACTCGTTCCAGCGAGGGACGCAGGAGAGAGATAGAAGAAGGTAAGAGTCAGATTTATAGAATAAGAATGCATTCGGCACTAAAACGCATGTCAACGTTACTTTCAAGAGTGTAAAGTGTGCTGGACAAGATAGCTGTTTGTTTTCACCAAGAATGACAGTGAGGATACGAAGCTGCTTCACTGATGCTTTCTATGTTTTGCATGCAATGTTTCAGTATGTTTAATTCAATGAATTAAATGGCAGCATGGACAAGAAATCAGCTGCCTTCCCTTTATCTTCATCCTTTTGTTTATATTCAAAACCATGGTCTAAATGTCACATTTTTGTAATTTGTTGCTGTTATTATTATAGCTTTGCATATCCAATTTCTTAGAAATAAGCTCTGCCAAAAGAACAGAGGAATGTTTTCCAATATATTAAACACAGCCTTGATCTAAAACTATTAAAAACATCTGGCTGCAGATGATTCCCTGAATTGGCTCCCAGCAGAGAGCGACCATGTACGATGTTTAGGGATTAAAGCTAATCCTCCCTGTGGCTGAGATTCACCTTCTTGTCTGGACAGAGTCTGACACAGGGGCTTTTCTAATTTATGCTGAGACATGCATGAGCACAGGCTCCCTGGAGCTCAGTGGCAGTGGTCTTGTTTCGAAACCTGGAAAAGGCTGATAAAGTAAATACTTTCCTTACATCAGTAGGGAATGTTCTCTGTCAAAGGTCATGTGAATGTCCAGCATACGTACAGCCACTGAGAGATTAATCTCAGTGTGTAAACAGTTTGATGTTTGGTGAGGCCGACAAACTCAAAATCACGCTGGGAATAAAGTTAGGACATCTTGGAACTGAAAAAACAAAGTTAAATGTAGCAAGGTAATGAAAAAGGGTCTGAAACTATCAAACCAGGTGGTTTTACTCCCTTGCACTGCTGGAAAAAACTTGAAACAGGTGCACAGAAAGACGACTAGATGTGGCTCTCTTTGGACTGGACAGTTGCAGCCTAGTACAGGAAGCTTTGTGTGCTTGTACAGAGAAAAAAAGGGGAGGCTGTCTCAATGGGGCTTTTGTTGTTTGAGTCGGAGACAGCAAAAGCACAAGAAACACTGACTGACAAATACCTGGCCCCTCTGTGCCTCAAATACCTCAGGGTTGCACTTGATACAATGTCAACAAATGCCCTCTCTGTCTTCTATAGTAGCCCGTTTCCTCTCTGTCCACAAGATTTTTTCTTGTTTTTATAAAGGCTACTGTTTTCTGAGCAGACATCTGGGTGAGCAGATTTGGCCTGCATAGCTGGAGTGCTGAGTTTCTCCTCACCGAGGGGTTGAAAATGGTCCAAAACACTTCCAACAGTTCAGTGCTACAATTTTTTTTTACACCCTTGTGCTTAGTTCAATGTGTAGAAAAAACTTTCAGTAAATTCAAGTTGACTCATTTGAGGTTAGGAGTTCTTAGAGTATGAATGAACTTGAAATCAATCAAGCATGCTAGTAGCGTTTCTGTGCATTACTGATGGTTGACCTACCAGCGTGATGGCTTTGATTAAAGAGGCACAGGGACTCCTGCATGGAATATTAATTGCATATCTGCACAAATATTTTGGTCATTAATAAAAACTGCTAAGCCTTCTGCGCCCAGTGGTTGCATTAAAATGCTGAGGTAATGATCTCCTTTGTGCATGAGCAAGTCAAGCAGGGGAGTTGCTACAGAATATAGAAAGACTTTACGTAATCTGTTCTGAATTCAGAAACAAAATTCCTTTGATTAACATTGCACCTTTTCCCCGTAGACGTTGATTTAAAACTGCATTTTTAATCAAAGATCATTCTGTTAACCCCCCCCGAGGAACTGAACAGCATGCAGAATATTGTGGCAGGATTCTAGCATCGAGTGGATTTCAGTCTGTGCTGTGAAAAATATAATTCCTTCTGTCTAAAGACTCGCAAGACAGTTTCATTTTATTCCCCTGGGCGTCAGATGAATGCTTCCAGTTTCTTTGGTTAATTATTCATGTGGGTGTGAGTTTTAAAACCTGACTGTTGTCTGCAACCTACCTGCCCCTGTTTTTTCCTCTTTGTTGTCAAGCTTTCTAACTGCATGATTTCTCCAACTGCATCTGAGACCCATTTTGTATCATTATCTGCCAACTCAAACCACAACTGTGTCTTATGGCTTTCTATTCCTATGTGAGTTTTTTCTAACATGTCATGTAGGGTTTAAAGCCATTGGATACACAGTGGACAGTCAACTTAGGAACTCTGTTTGTAGCTTTTTAATATACTTTTATTCTTAAGATGAGGATGAGGGGACATTATTTAGAGTTGATGCTGACATTAATTATTCCTCTGCAGATGTTTTAGGGAACAACTTTTTTTTTCATAAAAGTTGTGACTTAGCAGATGGTCAAGGAAATGAAATAGTTCCTTTCCTGCAGCTGTCAGCCGTTCCACAACTTCCATGAACAGCTAGCAGCTCTCATTACGTACAACTGGGAAGCTTACTGTGGAAGTCAATACTCCCTGCATGTGTTTAATTTAATTACTGCCTGCATGCGGAGATGTGTTTATTTGAATTACAGTGAGATATTCTACACCACCTATTTTAAGTGGAAGATTAGGAATCATTAAAGTTCATGGCCAGACACATTTTAAAATGTGGTAAATTACTCGGCTATAATTTTTTATTTTATACAGCATAGTTTTTCCACATGAAAATCAAAAACAAAGCTCTGAAAAGGGGTTGGAAGCAATTCTACGTTTTCTTCATCATTGAAAAATTCTGGATCTATAAATTACAGGCCTCATGCCCAGCCCACCACCACTGCTTGCGCTAGGTTTGGTTGACCATACAGATGGCTAACATTAGCATGACACAGGTGAGGAATTTGTTGTGCACCACAATTAGCTACTGGCAGACATATTGGAAAGGTAAGTGTAGTTAGCATCTTGCTGTTAGCATGTTAGCTTGTAAAAAGCTCCTTCACCTGCCTCAGGAAACAAACAAACAAACAGCTGTTTCTGGAACATATGCCGTTGTTTAACTTTGTGTTTTAGTTTTGTAACATTTTGTAAGTTTACTGTCTTTTAAAACGAGCGTCGTGTTTTTCGACAGATTGTTGAAGTGCCCATGCACCTTGACAACCCTTAATGTGCAAAAAACTAAAATATCCTTTAAGTGGTTGTGCTAATGCAAACTCTCACTCTGAAGGTTTGAGCTTCTGTGCTGTGCTGGGGATTGGTTTTCATATTTGTGTTGCACCAAAATCTAGCTTGTCTGGACTATGTTTGAATCTGAAATTTTAGGGACATGCACCCCCCTCCCCCCTCCCCCGACCTACAGCAGTGCCAAACCACATGATGTTAGTTATGATTACATCATTTATTCATTGAAAATTGACATTTATGAACTCCCAAGCTTTATCACTAAGTAGTTTTGGCTTGATTATGAGCTTGGGCTGACATTTTCATTTAAATTTATATTGTTATTGCTCATTCTTGATAGTGGCCAAAAGAGGATATCATTCAAGATGATTGTAAATTTTGAACCACATTATCCTGGGTACCAGGTGTGCACCTCAGTCAGCAGAGCGTTCGCAGTGTTTGTAAAAAGCCCTTCAAATGTGACCTCTCATGATTTCTGCCCCCTCCTTGCCGAGAAGGTTTTTCAAAAGGATTCCAGGAGCATTCAGCCTCCTGACCGCAATAACTCTGTCAAAAATATCTCCAGACTTTGAACTTGAAAGTATCCATATCAGACTTCTTGACTCATGTCTTGATTCTCTGTGTAAAGCAAACAGAGGCAAGTCAAGTCTCAGACCTTTGAAGATTTTGATTTCTAAACTTTGGGGTTTTTTATTATATTTTAACCTCTTTGTAGGCCATGCTTTCAAAATAGAATTTATGACACTGTCTTAATGTTAAATGCTACAAACTTAACTCTAAATCCCATTTGCAAAGCAGAGTTATCAAGTATTTTGATACCAACATTGTTTCCATCCATTTTTATTCACTTGCACTTATAAATGCTGGCCTATTGGTGCATATCTTGCCATGTCACTGCCACCTGTTAATCAGTGCAATAGTGTGAAACTATCACCAGCATTCATGTGCATAAGATAGACAGAAGGAGGACAACTCATCCAGAGACAGCTCCATAGCAAGTAGGTCAAAAACTCTACAGGGAACCTTTAACACACGGCAGTTTTTTGACCTATACCTGCTCTCAATCATTGGCTGGATGCTGCTGGCCAACAAGCAAAACACAAGGAAAAAAATATATTTCAAAAAAGAGATTCAAAATCCAAGTAGGATAATCTTAGTTGAACGTTCACTACTCTTGTGTCTCTGGAAATCCCCAATGAAAACATATGTTGCCTTTTCTCACATCACAGAATAATACATTTCAAAGTTTACAACAGCAATCAGCACAGCGAGTGATAAAGTCTGTTGTACTCACACTCAAATATCACTGCAACTGGATGTAAACACCGGCTGTCTTGTCATCTTGTATTTGCATGCACAGAGCAGCAAGACAGAAAATGTGTCATCTAATTACATACTACGTTTGAGTTGTTTTGTACCATTTGCAACAAAGACAAACAAAACAACCCATCCATTGTTCGAGGGATCAATTTTGCTTTATCTGTTGACGCTTTTTACTGGTATGAAGTGGCATTCAAGTGATACAATTCTGTGGGAACATATTACGCTGTTTCATTTTGTGTTTTTTGTGTGTTTTTCCATCAACAAGAGCAAAACAGGAAGTTTTATTTGCAATTATTAGCATTTGTAGCACTGAATGTTTTCCCCTAAAACAGAGACCAGTTTCACAAAGCCGGATAAATGCTTGTCATTTCAGTACCAAGTGGTATGGGGGTGGAGGTTGTTCATCCACCTGGGTTTGGTGATCGGAATTTTTGATTAAGATCCCAGTTATATATAGCCACAACCCAGGTTTTTGATTAGGTTTTTTTTTTTAATTTTGAATGAAACCTATCAGGTGTGGTCTCATCAAGAAGATCTCTAATTTATGCCGATGTAAAGCGTGGTTCAAGAGTGCTTGAACCCCCCTGTGTCACAAAGCAGTCACCCTATTAAACACTAGGATTCTTATATTAACAACATGTTTGTTGAAACAGATGCCTGCTCTTGGTCTTTGGCTGGAAAGAAAAGTCCTCAGTGCGACACTTGGCACCTCCTGCTTTGTAATCACCTGAACAAGTGTTTTTTTTTCCCCCCTTATCTGTTAACAGGTGTTAGGAAAGGAGCTACTCACCACATGCACTAGTTGGATGTATCACATCAGTAAAAATGCAGCAGCAACCGACACAGAGACCACAACAGCAACAACGACCAACGCCTTGGTCAAACCTGGAAGTCAAAGGTATCTAGCTGTTAAAAGTGAAAGAATTTACACATAGCATAAAAAAGAAAGAACATTCTGACGTCACAGTAAGAAAAACAAAAATGTAGGCTACATAGCATTGCTGATGGGCAAATAGGCCAACCATTTATTCAGTTAAGGGGTATGTGCTGCATGCTGGCTCATTATCCCACTGTCACTGGGATACTTAAAAAGTAGGCTAACACCAATGCTTTTTCTGTTATGACAAGTCTATGTGTCTACTTTATAAAGGGTTGTTGTTTAAGCTTAATAATTAATATGAATCTGAATATTTCATTTGATAATTTTTATTTTTTATTTTTTTATTTTAGGCAGCCCTGAACTTCCATAAAAGCATACACTGAGTTACTGAGGCCAAAGTGCAATGAAGTTATTCAGCCCACTAGCTATGATTTACAATCCAAAAAACAATCAAAAAGCTAACCAAAGCCTCCTGTGCCTTTTCAGTTTTTTGCAGTAGAGTTAATCAAGATTTGACAAAAAGGTCTCTGGTTTAATTTAAATGTAGCCTTATGAAATTCAAAGCTAGTTAAGCACACATCTGCTGGCTAACGTTGGCCTGCGGGGCTTAAGCTCCTGGCTGTCAATCAAGTCGTCAGGTGCAGCTGTTCTCAGTTCAGCCCGTGAAGTTCTCGGACCGCATGCAGAAGCTTTCTCCGAGCAGCTCCGTGGGCTCATCTGACTTCGAAGACCTGTTGAAACACACATAAAGAGCAGCAGAATTTCTGAGACTGGATTTCAGCTCTTTCTCATTTTTCCTCGTCGTCCTGACATGCCGCTCTTGAAGGAGGACCCCGCCAACCTCTCCAAATCGAGACTCAAGTCAGATTTAGTCGCTCACAATGTCGCGCTGCCACCTGCCAGGAGCAGAAAGGAAGTTTATGTGCAGTTGTACTTAAAACACGTCGACCAGAAAAAGGCTGCGGATTTTTCCAGCGACGAGGAGGATCCGGAGCAAGACGTGGCAGTGAGTTTTGGCAGCGTCTAGCGCGGGAGTGTTTTCTGTAATTGACTTCTGCCTTCAATCACAACCTGCAACTTAGAAAGTTGTGATAAATTTCCTACTTACCTCGTTTGTAGCCTATTTAAAATATGTTATCTGGTAAGATTTATGATCAACAACGCTGCTTTAAGTGCCATAAACCATTTTATTTTATAACAGGGGGTCGTTGTGCATATATTAATAGTTAATATCAATAATATTAGTTGATACGGACTGAGTCAAACCGGTGCAGCACACGGTCAGCAGCTGTGGCGAGGAGGAGGAGGGGGGGGGGGGGGGGATTTGGGTCAGTGGCAACCAAACAGCTTGCAGTAACTTTGACCACTGCAATTACAGTCGCGCGCATGTGCCTGAAA
>JAQLOL010000002.1:22317151-22345390 GCA_029783665.1 Naso thynnoides | reverse complement strand
CTCCACACTGCTCATGCAAACAATACAAGTGTCCTGAATACCTGATGTGCAATGTTGTTTTAAAAAACATCGCTGACACCACGTTTTTAGCCTTACATGTATGCCATGTTTTTGCATATGTGAACAAGGCCCCCATATTAGAATCTACAACCTACAGTAAACAATAAGGCAAAAAACATGGAGTCATGTGATGTTCTTTAAAACAATGCAGCATGTTAAGGCTTTGGGGCACTTGGATTACTTTGCATGAGCAGTATGGAGGCATTATATAGTTTAATTATTCATTTTATTTGCATTTGAATCCTGGTCACCATTTGCCTCAATTGTTTGGGAGATAACTGCAAACCTTTTTCCTCTGAAACAACACAGTGTTTTGTAAACTAAAAAACTTCACCCACCTTTCCATCTGTATGAGTGTGAGGAGATCTGACTAAATATTCATTTTGGGGTGAACTATCCCTTTCGGCTTTATCAGACAAATGACAAATAATTGACAGCTTTACAAAGTCTGTAGATAACATTAAGTGTTTCACAGCCACAAGCTTAATATATTTCTGTCTGAATTTTGTAAAATATCCACTGAAGGTTAGTCTGACTGTTCTGAAGGTCCAGTTGCAGGATTTAGGGGAATCTTTTTGCAGTATTTGGAAGAGATTCAATAAAGTATTTATTAATTATTTAAGATTTATTTAGTGTGTAAGCACCTGAAAATAAGAATTGTTGTGTTTTCATTACCTTAGAATGAGCCTTTTATATCTATAGAGTGAGCAGGTCCACCATGTTGGACAGAGAGGGTATTCACTTGGATGTAATCTGCAACTTCACCACTAGATGCCACCTAATCTTACGCTAGACCTGTAAGGCATGTTCCCCACATAAAGCCTTGCATCAAAACAAAATTAAATTAATAAAATTTAAACATACATAATTTTTGTGTGTCAACATAGTGCAGGGTGCTCATCGTGTGTGATCATCACATCTAATGAAGTTTAATTAACTGTCTTTAGGATAAACAGTTGTTATTCACAAGTCGTCATATCTTCCCACAAGCACTACATTCATTTTTTTTACATTAAATTCACGCAAAACACACTCATGGTATTGTACATGAACAAAAATGAATCGTCTTTGCTGTTTATAACGACAGCTTGTGGAATGTGAAGTGATGTGCAAGTTTTTAGGGCCAGTTACAACAACTGCAGCTTTCGTGAAAGATCAGATTAGCTGGACAGTTTTGGATCCAGGTGATGCCATTGGTACAGCTGTAAAAGGAACCAGGGGCATCAGGTTTTGCATAAAGCCCACCAATCTTTTTTGCACAGAAGTTGTTATCTGGGGTATTGGGTTCAGTAGAGATTGTAGGTCTGGTGGTGGGTTGATTTTGGTTTGAAGATGGAATCACTACATTTGGGTTGGTTTTTTTTGTAGGAAGTGGAGGAAGATCTGTAGAGACAATGGTAATTTGTTAGCAGTTTGTACAATCAAAGTTATCAAATTTGGAGTTTACAGAGGAAAGAAAAAATAAAACATCATTATATCATTTTTGCTCACCTGACGATAAAAGTGAGCGGAGATGCCTGATGAGGGTGTAGTTTCCTTGTCCACAGAACTCTCCTGTAAAATCGTCCAGATCCAAAGACCAGATGAAAGCTCCTCCAAATCTGTTATCTTTTAGATAACGGACCTGAATGAATAACAATAGAGGCACTTTGGGTTTATATTTAATTGGATGTCTGGTATCTGATGAAACATCTGAGCATCTGAGCAACTTTTTTATGGACACACACCACTACCTTAGTCTCAAAACTTTCTTTGTTATCATATCCAACCCACACATTTTGTTTGGTGGCATATGGAACTTTTTGGTCCTCAATGAAATGGACAGTGGATCCTTGAAGGAAAGTGCAAATCTGTCACAAAAAAAACAAAACAAAACAAAAAATTTTTTTGCATTACGAATCAGTAGCATAGCATTAGGAATAAAATATAGACAGAGTTAAATTCAGTTCATTGAAGGCTGATGGTTTCACCTCATAGTAGGACCAGAAGCCGGCCTCCCCAGTAAAGGCACCAGCAGCAGCAGGACCACTGGCTGCTGCTCCGACCTGACTGGACTGAGTGGACAGTTTAAATGTCCTCCCATATGTAGCAAAGCCCATATTTAGCTTTTCTACAGGTGCTCCCTTGTCCCGCCAGTACCTCATTGCAAAGTCCTGTTAAATTTAAAAAAAAAAAAAAAAAAGATATGCAACAATCAGTTCTCAAATGTAGTTTAAATTTCAACAGTTTTTTAAACACTTAAAAAAAGAGAAATCAATGTATTTTCGTGCAGTACTTTATGTTAGTATTAAGAGATAAACTGTGAGTGGCACTAATTCTCAAGTTCAGTCCCATTGAACAAACTAACTAACGAAGGACAACAAAAGGCAAGACATTACGATGCCACATTTAAAAGAGTAACAGTAAAACCTCAAATGAAGAATAACTGGAGAAAACTTTGACATTTATTTGATTCATGTATACTTTAGGGAAAGTTTCATCCTTCTTGTTGCTTTTCACAGATTTGATATTTTTGTCAGCTGCTTCTTGTAGTCTCCAAAAAACAGTAGTTTATGTCACATGCTTGCAGTGCAACGTGAATAAAAATGTCTATTTCCGTTTGTCCAGTTATGCATTTGTCTGTGCAACAACCTTTCCAGCTTAAAGCTTAAAAATATTTTGTCATATTTCAAGAATTCTTTAATCAGGTTTTGTTTCTTCAAATTTAAAATGAATATAAAAACAGGATGGAAATGCACTTATTGAGAGAGAGAGTAGGAATGTTATACATTTACTTTGCCATTTCTTATTTATTTTTTGCCATTATGTGAATGTATGTTCTGTTCTAATCAGAAGTATTACGTTTTACATTTGGCATAATGGTGGTACTGGATTTGTACCCTTTGGGATACTCTTGCGTTTCTAAAATCTAATCAACAAATCTGAGAAAAAAAGAGAAAGAGAGTAGGTATTACACAGTAAAACTTTAACAAATGTACCTGATACTCACAGTATTTAAGTAAACATGGTCTCCAGTGTCCAGAGAGCTGTTGTATAAGGGGCTGTGATGTCCTGTCACACTCTCCCAGGTGCCATGAAAGTCATACGTCATCACATTAATGAAGTCCAGGTACCTGAAAAAACGAATGCACTTTCAAAAACATTCACCAGAACCTGATAGCAGTTAATCATGTAGATTACTTTGGGAGTAATATTTTGCTGTACTTTGCTATCTCTGCAATTTCATATGCAGCATCGGTAGTTCCTTTCCCAGCACCCACAGCTGCAGAAATCATTAATCGGGCTCGGCCCGTTGCTGTTGCTTCAGCTTCATAAGCCTTGAGCAGTTCCTGCATGCCAGAGAATAACTGATAAATCACTTCATGGTTCATGGTTAATATCAGTTAAACACCAGAACAGTAATCCTGCGTGTGACCTTGCACAAAATTGTGAATCTCTGCTTGTCCTCCAGAGGACTTCCTCTTGCAGCAGGGTATTCCCAGTCCAGATCAAGTCCATCAAAACCGTATTCTCTCAGCAGTTTGATAGAAGATTGGATAAATGTATTTCTGTTGGCTTGTGTTGACACCATGGTAGTGAATCTGGATCGCATTTGGAGAAAGAAAGGTGTTTGCCAGAAGACATTGACACAGTGCACGGATCTTTACCAACTATTTCATGATAAATGTCTTACTTCTGTGTTCCAAAGCTCCAGCCTCCAACTGCCAACAGTGTTTTTAGATTTGGATTTCTGTGGGAATGAATGAATTAAGTTCTCAGCTAATATTTCAGAGCATTTCACAGAGATGATGCTAGAAAATTTTGTGCTGACCTATCTTTGAGTCCATTAAAAGATCTATAGAGTTCGTCATCATTCCCTTCTACAGTGACCAACTCATTGCCCTCGTTTATACCAGAAAAGGCATAGATCAGGTGGGTACACAGGTCTGGATCAACATTTAGAGGCAGAAACTTCCCATATCCGTGTCGGTATTGGGACCAGTTTGTGAAATAACACACTAGTCTGGTGGATGAGACTAAACATGCAAACGGAAATTCAGACATTTAAGTAGTTAGACTTTGTTGAAATGCTACTGTGGCTATTAAATATTATCAATATAAATAATGAACTCACCCACGCTGCCAAAGGAAAGACAGACACCTTCAAAGTAACAGGTTAAGTTAGTAAATATGATGTAAAAACAGAATTCAAGCAAACAGCTTTGTGAGTTTTTGGAGCCTTACCTGCAATAAGAATGAGCTTGTTCATAGTGGCTCTACTGGGATGAGCTCTTGTCATGGCAAATGAGTAGTGAATGGCTTTTTTGCTGATGAAAAGTAAATAAGCCATGAGAATCATTACACAGAACAGTAAACTGTTGCTTCATCTAAGTATTGAAGGTCAAAAACAAAATCCTGTGACAAAGGTTTGATCCAAAACTTTTAACATAAAAGTTGCAACATCTGTAAATTTGTCTAAAAACCACTGTATCTTTAGGGTATATATTTTGTTTTGTCATGTACATTTTCGCATTTTTTTCTCTCATTTTATTCAAGGTAATGATGTTTCATTTTTCTCTCCAGTTGCTAACCTCAGTGGTAACACAGTGGTCAGTGGTCTGTAAATGTGACTAAACCTAATGTGAATAGAGCTTAAATACATTTCCTCCTCTGTAAACATTTCTGCCTGAGTCTGTCAGATAGATTTTTGTCTGCTATGTTGACTGCTCAACACTAAATTAAACAAATCCCATGATTCCATGCTACTTGACCACATCATTGTATGTGTTTTAATTCCATTATTTTGATGGTGAGATATCTAGCTGCAGAAATGACTATTTTACATTTAACTACACTCTCCTGTGATTCAGAAACACGGTTTAAACTGTCCCAGATGGCTTATACTGAGACAACAGCTTATGGTTCAAGGAGAATTATTTTTCAAAGAAGGAAACAGAGCGGCTGGGTTCAACATTCAGAGTCAGACATACTAGAAATAAATATTTCCACTTTATTTACATTTAGGACACAGCTGTGGTAGCACAGATGATGTTAGGGGTCAAACACACTGAGGCTGTTAAAGCAAGATTAATAGTTTTTGTCCACATCCAGTATGAATGGAACTGGCGGCTAGTTAAGACAAGTTTATAAATAAACATGAGCAGTTTTTGAATTTTACAGCTGGTTTATGGCTGTTTACTGATTCCATAACAGTTTGACCTCTCTGCACTCAAACTGACCAAGCAGATGAGTCATTAGTGGGAGTAGTTTGGTTGGTCCTTTTTTTTGGTCCTGCTTTTATCAACATGATAAACTGATCCACTGCTGTCTTCTCTATAATTCGGCCTCTCTTTGAACATGCACATGAATTTGTGTATCCATGCTCACAAACACACAGCATTTTTATTTACAGGAAATGCAATATGAAACACAAAAGGTAAAAACTCGTCTTTCATCAGATGGGTAACCATCTTATCGCTCGTATTGTCACCACTATTCCACTGTTTTCTTCTTTAAATGCATGACAGTTGTTGCTTTGCCTGCAAGGACGCAGAAGGCAGCAGAACCTCAGACTCCAGCTGTTGCCTCCTGCAGATGAACCACAAGCATAGCCGGCTCCTAATTCAAGGGGGAGGACACCTGCATGAGCCACACGACACACGAGCTGAAGTCAGGACAGGCAGTTTAAGTTTTATGCCAAGGAGTAGATGGTGTTCACGGGGGAGTGGAGCTCCAGACTTCCACCAAAGTCCAACTCCCTGACATCCCTCCTGGTTCCTGTGTACTGGCCGATGAATGAGCCATCCTCATTGAACGGTATCTCTCCTCCTTCACTGTAATCCACCAGACTGTCATCACTGTCTGATCGCCTCATCATTGCCTCCATTGATGGCTGACCTCTTTGTAGCCCTCTTTCCTCCTCACTGTGAAATAATGCAAAGAAATAAAAACTTGATATTAGAGACACAATATGTCAACACAAGAAGACAGATAGGATGGAGGATAAATCTAAACCTAATGTATTAATGCACTCAAACTGTACATGTACATACCGCCGGGGATAAGGCAGAGTGGAGACACGTGCTATCCTAAAATATACATAATAATAATTAGGATCAATACTTATATGACAGAAGAGATGATTTTATTATCAATCATAATTAAATTGATCATTTGCTTGTGAAATGCTCAAAGCAATTTTCTGCTGAATATACTCTTTACAGTTCCAAAGTTACATATTAACAAATGAATAAATAACATCCCATGCAGAATAGCACAGTTAAACTGTCAATAGTGTCAATATTTAGTCTTTTCATTACCTTTCAAGAGACCTTGAGTGGTTCATTTGGGAAAGAACAGGGTTGAGTTTTGAGGGGAATAAAGGTTTAGATAGAAAAGGTAGAATAAATGAAAAAACAAACAGAAAATAGTGTTAGTACAGTCAAAGAGTTATCATAAATAAGGCTTAAACACTTGAACCAGATTTGTTTTGTATCTGTGCAGCCTCATGCTAAAATCTAATCAAAATTAAAGGCAACCTGTGGAGCTTTTGCCACTGATAGTGCTATGGAACAATATTTTTTGAGGGGGTCCCTATTTTGTTAGTATTGTCTACATGCGTGTGACATGATAAACATTCCTGTTTTGTGCTCTTTCAGTCTTTGTTGTTGGTGGTAATGCGTAAATACACAGATTAAGACTTTTGCATGATTTAAAATGAACTAATTGTAAATAATTTTTTGAAAAGAGGAAATGGGATGAAAAAAAATTTCAGACATGAAGAAAAATAATCTGATTTATTGAGTAACAATAAATGTAAAAATAAGGTTTGTTTGTTTACAAAATAACTCCACAAGGCAGCTTTAACTCACCAAGCAGAATACTAATGCACAGCTACAAAGCAAATGGTTGTAAATTAACAACTGCTGTTGTTATAGTTTTCAACAATGATGGTGCTGCGCAGTGTTATGGGAATCATTTATACATTTATAAAAATACTAGTTCATGTTGTAACACCTTTTTTAAAAATAGCATTTTGGTTGATAAAAATGTACAGGCTGATAATTTGATAACAGGTTGATAAGAGCTGAGGGCCAAAAATTCTCTCATGGTAGCTGTAACGTTTCCCTCAAATTTGTTTTTCTTGTTTAAACTCTGTCATCTTTCACTTGTAATGCTCACCTGTAGTCAAATGATCCCTCTTGATCTTTGTCATCCACCGGCTCCAATGAAATGTCTTTTTTTTCTCGTACTGAAATCAAAAAAAGGTTCGCTCTTACAAAAGTGACAGTGTGGGGTCACTGGACATTAGTGAGGGCAAGGAATCATGACTGTACCTGGGTATTTCCCCCCTCGGCTCCGCTTGATGAAGCAGACTATGAGCAGGATGAGCACGATGAGAGCCACGGCGCACATGATCCCGATCAACCAGCCCTGAGTGGAGATGTCCACTTGGTCCTGAGCATAGACTGAGACACAAGCACACACACACACACACACACACACACGTAAGTACAGCATCATTACAAGTCGACATCTACTCAGCACTTCAAAGTGTTTGTGGCAGACCGCCGACTGTGTGATTACTTTCAGTGGTGTAATGGGGTGACTCCTCCGTGTACCAATCCCCTATGCCAATCCTAGTATGTGCCGCCACGGAGAATCTGTACCGAGTGTAGCGGTCGAATCGGCGGACTGAGAAACTTGTTACATTTGGAGGAAACTCCTCTACTCGCAGCTCCTCTCCCCTGGTGGCATTCACTGCAGAGAAAGTGGAAATTTCAGTGCATCAGAAGGACTCTTGATGCTGGTGGAGTGCACACAACTAAGCTCTAAGTATCTTACCTGCTCTGAGAGTGCCTACACAAGTGTTCACTACCCTCTCGAGAACATACTTCAGTGGTATGTTGGTATTTAAGTGCATATTTAAGTGCGCAATAATGTGCTACTGGGATGTAGACTTGAGTGTCATGAGGAAAACTTTACCAGCTTGAGTGAAATATACCGTTTCCTTTTCCGATATTTACGCATTGCCGTTTCACCTTGCAGGACTGCACGATACTACATTATGCTTTGGAGACAGAAAAATCTCCATATTTATTTGAGAGTTCAGGAGTTGGGTTGGTGTACCTGTCTGATACTTGAGGGTATATCCAATAATGATTCCGTTGGGTTCTGCTGGCACGTCCCAGTCGACATAAATACTGTCCAAATGTCGCTGTTGGATCCTGAAGGATTTGGGAGCAGATGGTGCTGCAGACAAAAACGCAGCAGGAAGACAACACACATACGTTTGAGGAATACGCTTGTGATTTACTGGTGCTTTGTAGAGAACATGCAGAAAGACTTTTCTTACTTCCTTCAGGTGTCGAGAAGTGTATGTTATTACTGGGGGGCCCTTCATATCGATTGTTTGCCACCACTATATACATCTTATAGTTGCTGTAGGGGAAGAGCTCAGTGAGGACTCCAGAGGGCTCTGGATCATTGTTTGGAAATGCTTTAAACTTCATCGCTCTGCTGACCCTCAGCCACCTCAGCTGGCTGCTGTCTCGCCAGAAGTAAACCTGAAAGATGAGAGGCAACACACTCAGTATTGTGATTCTGCTTCCAGTGCTGGATTGTCATCTTTGGAAGCATTTTTTTATAGAAAATGTTTAATTCCCACAAACTGTTCCGGGTATCAATATGCAATCACACATTATATTCGGCCAGTTAAATTACCTGCATGTATGAGAGTGTATTAGAAGGAAATTGGGGTCTAAATAAGAAGAAACAGGATGTTTTGAAGTGTGTATAACACTGATGCTTGGATGAAGCATTTATAAACTCAGTGCTCGCAGTGAGTGAGAATTGAGTCCTTCACATTATTTTTTCTTTTCTTATGGACCTGCCGACCAGCTGTGCATTGAAAGACAGTATGGTAACATTTGTCGGTGAACTTTCGTCTGTAAAACCCTTTCCTTTACCAAAGTCTGACACTGCTTTTACAGTCACCACAAACAAAGAAATAAATAGTTATTAATATTTTCCACATGTCAGCTACACTGATGTCTGGTTTATTAAATCTTTGGGTTGTCAGGAGACTCGGCCAACGAAAAAACAGCATGTCCTCAGTTTCTGTTACACGAACATGAGCTACAATCAAAATCTATTATCAAATATTGGATTTACAAAAAACACACCTTGTATTCTTTCAGTTCTCCCATTATAGAGTCACGCGACACTGGGTCCCAGTGCACAGTAACCTGGGTGCTCTCGATGTCGGACACCCTCAGGTTCAGGGGAGCAGCTATGGGACCTGGGGAAGACAGAGACTGTCTTTGTTATCACTGAACACAGAGAGGTGGTGAAAAGTACAATTCAAGCCTTAACATATAAAGAAAACACAATAAAAACATATGTTAAAGCAACAATATGCAACTTTGACTGTGACCTGTGGCTTTGAAAAAGGAGGTAAAAGATGCACATTAATATGTCGTGCAAAACAGCAGTTTCAGTAAAACCGGTCATATTTTATGGAGAAAATATCCTCTGGTTTTCTCTCTGATATCCTATGATTGCTCTGTCTGCTTTGTATCACTGCTGACCAACTGACTGAGCTACAACAGAACACCCTCTGAAGAAAAAAGAGCCTGCTCAAAATAATAGAACAGTTTCATAAACAAACTGTATTACTGTGTTTTGAGCAGTATGGCAAACTTTCCCTGTACATTTGCCAAATACAGTTCAGTACAACACTAAGGATTGGTTCTGTCTTCCTGTTGCTCATATAATAATGTTATTTTTGTATTGGAGGGGATTTTGATATTTACGGTCTTCCCCAGAGTAACCAATGACAACAGGAGACTCTGGTCCCAGCCCAAAGTCGTTAACAGCTTGAACTTTGATCTCATAAGGAGTGAAAGTGTCTGCATCATAGATGTAGTATTTCAGCCATTTGGTGGTTGCATTCTTCCACTCCTCTCGAGAATCTCTCCGTCTCCACCACACCAGGTACTTCAGGTGGGGCCCATTCCACTCTCTGTAGGTCAGAGGCTGAAAGCGAGGATTGTGGTAGAAATTAAAATCAACTTAAAAGTCAAGATAAACAAGGAGGTAGAACACTTTTTGATGGTTCTAGTGCCATTTACCTCCCAGCTGATCTCCATGTTATTCCTCCATGTGCCTACACCCTTTACATTCCTTGGGATGACATCTGGTGCTGTGCAGGAAAACAAAGACAGAGGTAAAATCATAAACTCTAAAGGAATAAGTTAAGCATTTTGGTATGCTTATTTGTCCTCGCCAAGAGTTAAATGAGAAGACTGAAACCACTCTCATGTTCTGTTCACTGTAAAGCTATTGCCAGGAGATGTAGCAAACTTTAGCATCAAAACTAGGCCAGGCTAGCTGTTTCTCCATGCTTCCAGGGTTTGTGCTAAGCTAAGCTATCATCTCTTAGCTAATTCCTTCATATTTAGCACATAGACATGAGAGTGGTAGTGTCAGGAAAACAAAATCTAATTGTATAAAATTTCTAAAATGTTGCTAAAAATGATTGTTCACATTTGGCTGTTTACTAGCAAACAATTTGTCTCTGATAGTGAGTATCAAACTCACGCGCTCCACTGCTCTGGAAGCGCATTGATGGGCGACTTGGGCGACTCATCCCAATTTCATTGATAGCAATGACCCGAAACTCGTAGTAGGTGAAAGGTGTCAGATGCAGAACAACAGAGTTGAGGTTCCCGGGATATAATGACAGGTTTTTCCACTTCCCAGGCAACCAGTCATCATCATCGTACTGCACTAAGTATTCTGCAACAGAACAATAAATGGAGAGAAAATGTCTGCGAAATATAAGAACACTAAAAGATGTTGTTGAGCTTTAATTTGAAAGGCTCTTACCTGTGATGGGGCCGTGGTTGCTGTCTCCAGGGACCCAACTGAGTCTTACACTGCGTTCAAATGGATCTGACAGCTCCAAGTTAGTGGGAGGATTTGGACGGTCTACACACAAAAATACACTGACAATTTAAAAACCATACATGACGTAAGGGTGATGAAATGTCATTTATTTTAAACATGTCATACCCATCACCATTAGGTGTGCTGAGGCGGACTGCTGGTCCAGTTCACCCTTAATGACACAGGTATAATTGCCCTCATCGCCTCTGTTTACATTAGTGATGACCAGATTTGATTCATCCAGAGAGATTCTGAGGAAGTGAGTTCATTTGGTTGGATCAAGATGCTCATTGCTACAGACCAAAACTTTGGTTTAATCAAAAGAATGTTCATACTTAGAGGGTATATCTCTTGAGAATTCATTAATAAAAAGACATACCTCCAATTTAGAGTGAGAGGATTTTTTTCCTTCAACCAGGTGGTTGTGACAGGAGTTGTGGCATCTGCTCTTACGCCGCACTCCAAGCGCACATCAGTTCCGCGGCTGACTTTCATACTCTGTGGTCTCCTGACGATGACAGTCCGTTCTGAGGTAAAGAAACACAACGAGTCACACAATCAGAATGCTTTTTTCTTTATTTGCATCCTTAACTTGAAGATTTTTAGGATTAAAGAAAAGGGGCCCCTCACCTTTGACCTCTAGTCGGACTTGGTTCTCATCTCTTCCCGCGATGTTGCTGATTACACACGAATACGTCCCCTGGTCGTCTAACCCTGTGCGTTTTATCTCGAGAGTTCCGTTACCGTGGATCTTAAAACGATTTCCTTCAAGATTCCCCGATCCATATTTGGACCTGTGTGAATAAACACACAAACTTCATACATTCTTTGTAATCCAGTCTTTGTGGGGATCCATCATGAACATAATGTATTTCTAACCTTAAATATCACATCTTAATGCCTAACCCTAAATTAAGCTAAATTTTAACCATACTCTTCAAACTGCCATTGAAAGGGATGGAATTGACCACTTTGATCCCCATGACGCTGTTGGACCCCACAAGTATAGTCAGCTCTTGGGTTTGGACCCCACAGATACGGTTACACAAGCCCCCAAACAGGGATAAACACAAACAAATGCACTGTGAGCTGATGTCTGAACTCTTCGCATTAAAATATCAAACAGCTTGTTCTCACCATCGCAGCTCTGGTACTGGAGAACCAAAGTAGCGGCAGTCTAAAAAGGTCTGACTGCCTTCTGTCACCTTGATGAGTTCATTCCTGGGCCCAAGGATGCGTGGAGTTGCATCTGGAGAAATATTAATAATTGATAAGTTTTGTTATGAAATATTTATACTCTTGGTGTACCTGCTTTCCCCCGACCTGAGTTCTCTCCAGTTGTCTAGTGTGGCGACTCATTTCTTACAGCTCCAAAAGGCCTCTCACTGACCTTTGTGTGCAACTATCCAATCACTCCAGCTGCTCTGGAAGTACATCAAGTCATTTTTTATTGTGTGAGTTTGTTGCTTACAGGAGTGTCACTTTCAAACAGTTTTTTTTTCTCATCAAAGGCCCTAAAAATAAACAATGTTTTTCTTGATGATCTTCCCACTATAAGTGATGGGATCCTCACTGAACACAGCTGTTATAAGTCGTAACAGTTTTTGTTATTTCATGTGAGAAATTTCTGTCTTTTTTGTTCCCTTTGTAGTGCATTGGAGGAGATGTTTACACAGGATGGTATTTAGGTCACTGATGCTCAAATCTGATGAAATTACTCACAGTCCTGTCACTTATGTGACTATTTGAAGATTTTGTGTTTAAAATTTAGTGACATCTAATGACGAGACACAGATTGCACCCAATTGATTCCCCTTCGCTCTTCCTGCCGTCCAAAGATGTAGTACAACCTCAGGTGGCCAGTAAACTTGTAAACAAAAAAGAGAAAAAAAAGGCCTCTGTAGAGTCAGTGTTTAGTTTGTCCTTATAAGGCTGCAGTAGAAACATGGCAGTGCAAGTACACGGAGGAGGACCTGCTCCTGCTGTGCATAAAGTGATTAAAAAACACAAAGATTCTTATTTTTTAAAAACATAATTATGAATATTATATAAAATTTATGCCATACTCTTCAAATGGATTCCCCAAAACCCTGCTCACTGGAACTAGAAAATACATCTATATATTTATTCAACTGACCCCTTTGCAAACTATTTAAATTTTTTTCCACAATTTCTGGCTGTGAAAAACAATGTTTTACATTGTAAATGACATTGATACAATGTTAACTTACGTAGCACATTGACAAAAGCGTTGGCCAGTAAATACCCGTATTGATTGGAAGCATTGCACTGGTAGACGCCATTGTTTAAGGCTGTCACGCTGCGTAATGTCAGCGTGTCCCCTGACACCTGTCTGTTAGGCTGCGGTGTAGCACCTGGGAAAAAACAAAACAAAACCAAAAAAAGGCTTTTTTTGGTTGATTGATATTAATTTTCTAGGTGTTCTAGGAGTTGATTGCTATGAACTCACTGTCAATTGGTTCCCCGTTGATAAACCAGCTGACTGTGGGGCGAGGAACACCGTCAGCACGACAAACCAAACGTCCATTTTCCTCAGGAGCCAAAACTAAGTTGGTGGGCTTCTCTAACCAGAATGGAGCCGCTGCCAAAAACATGCACGTTAGTTTCTTTAACATTGTGCAATTTAGGCAATATGTTTTTGAGTGAGTCTCTCACCTTTGACCCTGACGGTTATTGTGTGCTCAATGTATCCAATCTTATTGGTGGCAGAGCAGACGTATTCACCTGCATCATCGAAAGATGCTCTTGGGATTTGAATCATCTTGTTGAAGTGTTTTACTTTCCTTGGTGGCCGAACCACCAGGTCCTCACCATCCTTGGTCCATGTGATATGAGGGGTTGGCCTTGATGATGATAAACAAGGCTTTACACAGGACGACTTTCATGAAATCAAAGTCAAAATGATACACAAAAGAAAATATACAGAGACCTTTTCTGCTGCTTTTTAATCAGTAGCATTAAATATATACCATAAAAAAAGTGTTTACACTCACATTCCTGCAGCGATACACTCGAGGAACAGTTCTTCTCCTTGCAGGACCAGTATGGAGCTGGATGAGCCTGTAGGAGACAGCCAGGTGGGAGCAGCCTCGGCCACTGCACGAGCTGCAGAAGGGAACAAACATAACACACATATCTAACCATGAGACAAACACGACTCCTTTCTTTTCAATTTCCCATTCTTCAGCTGAGTCCCAGTATTTAAAATTGTCTCCAGTGAGGTTACAAGATATAATGAAGTCATTCATTGTAATTAGATGCCTGCTTGTTAAATGGCCATAAATTATAAATGGATATGAACTGACCCTGTAATGGACACTTTGCAGCTAATCAGAATTGAGTATTCACCCACATCATAGTAAAAAAAATCATGAGCACACAATCGCACTCACTTGTGAGCACTTTAACAACCACAGGCATCTTTTGCTGGATGACGTTCTTGTAGGGGAAGCGGGCATTGCAGCAGTAATCAGCAGCAGAGTCATTGATCAGGACATTAGAGAAATACAGATCTCCATTCACTCCCATGGATACCCTGCGGTCCTGCCGCACAGGCTGCATGGTGGGGAAAGCTGTCTGAATTGGCCAGTTGAAAGGTCTTGCGTACGAGCCTGAAGTGAAACATGGTGTTAAAAATAAAGTGTAGAATACTCAAAAACTTGCTTGATTGAGATGATTGAAACGTCTCCTTGGTAAGGGCTGGAGGCTTTACACTTACAGCTGGTCATCCAGTAGGTTTCAGGTCTTGGTGGGCCAGGTGGGGGGTCACAGGAAAGGACCAGAGACAAGCCAGCGCTGATCACCACAGGCTCCTGAATCTCCCTCGGCCACACAGGAGCTCCTACACAAACACAGAAGTATACATGTCTTGACTGAGCAGTTACGTTGTCTTATGTTGATGAAACTGCACATACATAAATTGTGAACAGCAACAAACTAGTTGATGTTGAACCTTATCAAGTTAACTGTCAGCAAATTTCATTTTGAAGACCAAAACCAACATTTAACTAATCCAACAATTAAATAATGCATTGAAATATTTTTAAAAAGCTGCTGCTGAGTGTTGAAATAGTGGTGGAGACACTTCAGTGTGTTACTGCACACTCTGGACGTCTCCTGTCAGTGCTACATCAGTGGTGGGTACAAACAAACAATTGTTCATATAATAGTCCCAGTACTGATCTTACTGTAAAGCCGTAGTCTGATCTTGTTGGAGTATGCAGATCCGTACTCATTGGAGGCAATGCACTGATACTCTGCCTCATACTGTTCTGGATTGTTCCAGGCGTAGATGTCCAGCGTCCCTGAGCGCCTGCGCATCGATGCTTGAGGGTCTCGTGCCACATTGAAATACTTCCCATTACGCCTCCATGAAAAACTTCATTAATGAGAAAAATGAAGATAAAAAACTGTTAGTTTCTTTGCAGATAATAAATTAGTTAAAAAAAAACTGTTCAGTGGGCTACATAAGCTTTTACATAGGATGGGGGTTTCCCTTGGCTTCACATTCAATGACCATGGTGTCTCTGGGGTCAACAATATGCTCCTTCATCGACTGCTTTATGATGGATGGGGGCTGCCTGACTGCAGACAGAGAAATAAATGATTTACTGTATGTGATAAGACAATACACCACACATTCAGTTGCATTAGGTTACTGACTCACCTTCCAGAGGGACGTCCAAGGCCCAAACACCCTGCCATAGAAGTAGCAGCAGCGCTGGTATGACCAGTGTCCCCATTGTTCGAGTGCATTCAGCAACACTTTCTTCACCAACTCTCCTGTTTTCCGAATGAATGAGGAACAATGGAACACATCTGTTGTACAATATCGTCATGCCATGTAGTTAAAATCCAGAGAAAACTGACTACATGCAACTTCATACTATATATTTTATGCAGATACTTTAAAAGTAGTTATGTAAGTATATAAAACTGTGTCAACACTTAAAGTCCTTCATTTGAAATCCTGCGCCAGAGTGCAACTGAAAGTGCAACTAAAAGTGTTTATTCTGCAGCAAAATCCTGTAAATGTTGTGTGTATATAATTAAAGATCATTATCTATATAATGTATGTAATTAAAGATTATTAGCGCTGATGCATTTATGTTTAAGAAACTTTTTCCTGTTTTAACCGGTTAAAGTGAAGCAAGTTACTTGATATTCAGTACGCCAGTGACTTCCAAACTGTGGGTCAGGCCCACTCTAAAGGGTCCTAATGTAGAGCCGAGGGGTCTCTAAATGATTAATGGAAGAGAAAATGAGAAAATTAAAAAAAAATTGCTGCATGAATCTATCTTCATTTTCTAAAAATGTCTCTAATCTTTACTTTTTTGTGACATAATGGATCATTTTACCTCTTTGATGTGTCAAACAGAAAAGAATTAGCTGTTAAGAGAGATAATCTCTCTTTGAAGATTGGCTCAAAACTCATAAGGTCTTCTAAGACATTTGACACAGGTGCCCAAAGTGAGGAGTCACATGCAAAAAAAGGTTAAGAACATCTGGTAAAATACATAATAGTGTAAAAAAAATCCTTCTGAAATGTAGTGGAGTAGAAGTTACACTATCAAATTAATATAATCAAGTACAAGTTGTTCCACCTCTGACATCTTCAGCACTTCAATTACATTATAACGTATCAGCAGTAGTACAGTTTATTTCAATAAGACACAAAGTGTTACATTAGATGCTTCTTTTCATTGTGTTATTAATATGTAATGCACCACACATCATGTTAGCACCATTGAAACAAGAAGCTGTCAGGACCTACCTCTCTCATTTTAATTCAAATCAGGGCTTTGCCTCCCCCCCATATCTGCGGCTTCCAAAGTGCCCCGATAATTCCAACAACTTTTCTCCACAAAGTTATTCTTGTTTGTGCAGAATACCAATTAATGTCTCAGTCCTTCAGATATCAGGTCAAGAACCCCTCGAGGAGTTGATACACTCAGTAATAGAGTTTCTGTCTGTCACTGCCACTTACACTCTGCCCACCCATCTCATGAATAATGAATGAGCGCCACACACCACCTACTCATCACCCACTTTGCTGTTCTGACGATGTTTCCACAATTCCGAACAATCCATAAAAAAATACCGTCACAAAGTTTGTCTGTTCAAACACGTTTTGGAAGTAATCGCATGTTTATCTTGAGCCTGATTCTGCTCTCTCAGCTGAATAATGGTTGCTTTGACCTAGTCCAGTAATGAAAGCAGTTTGGTTTGGCACAAAACAAGCCATATTCTGTATAATTTGCATTCTTGTTTAGATGACATCAAAATGTGGGCTTTATTGTTGCCTCAAGAGACGCAGGGAACAGAGTTTGAAAGCAGTGTTTGTTTCTCATGTATGAATTTTACATGTAGCAAATCTCAAGCTACAATGATGGGAAACATCTGAAAATTTAATTTTTTGTTACTTACTGTTAAACCTCCTCTATCTGCAATAATATGCTTTTAACGCCCTCCTCATACAATTTTCCAACCCTCACCCTACCACAGTACTGATAAAAAAAAAGTCCTCTTTTTTGGAAATCAGATTCCTCACACAGCCATTCATGTGCCTACCATCAGAAAAGGAAAAGGTTGTTATCATTCAGATGAGAAAACCCTTTTCTAGAAACAGTGCCAAAGACACAGGAGGCGCTGCATTTGTTTTAAACAAAAGCCATCTCATGACTGTCGACAGAGTCCTGACCTGTGTGGGCTCTCAGGAATCCACGTATACAAACCAGCTCTGACAGGGCTAAACAATAGCTTGATGGTGGTGGGAGGTAAAATGAGGTGATGAAGTTAAACTTGTAGATAAGATTTTTATTTCCGAGTCTAATAATAAGACTGGTTAAAAGTGGAAACTTTGTAAAAAGCATCACAGCACTACAACTCTGCTCTGCACTGCATCCTCTGGCCCTGATCCCTTCCTCTGTTTTCACAACTGAGACATCTTGACTCGCCTCAACCAGATAGCAAAACCAGAATGGGTATGTTGAGTTTCTTGGCTCTCAGAATGGGCTTTCCCTTCCATATATTGGACTGAAGCAGGCCTGGCAGTGAGCAGTGATCAGTGCCATGCACCAGATTGCACAGTGAAGAGGCAGAGAGGCAGACAGAGCCGGCTCAGTGACGACAACAAGGTCTCTATGTTAGCGGGGGTCCATTGCCACGTGTGCCCAGGGCCCCGGTAAGAGCAGATGGCATGTAGGAAGGGGGAATTCGATGGCACAAGCTGCCCGTTCAGACCCACAGCACCTATCATTTACACTTTGACGTCAGTGAGTCAGGGAGAGCACAAGAAGAGGCCGTAGAGAAACTCCTGTTGAACAGGATGTTGTGCTACATTAAGTCATCACTACAAGCAATCGAAACATTATTGTCTCACAAAAGTCATAATGAGGTTATGGGGAGTTAATGGTGAAAAATGGCATCTGTCATCTTCTCCAGTCCTGTAGCAAAATAAGACCTTCTACACATGTGGGTCTACACAGGTTTATTTTTTCACAATGTAGCTTTCTTGGAATGTGTTTTAGCCTTTTGCCCACACACAAACACCTCAATAGGTCACTGAGCACAGACTGCAGTGCTCTTGTGTCAGTGGGAATTTATCTGAGAATGAAGGAGGTAAAATCTTAAAAAAAAACCAAAACAAAACCAAAACTGAAAAAACAAACAAACAAAAACTTTGTGTCATGAGGACTAGGCTAATGAGGTAAGGTAAAGGTAAAGGTACCTTATTGATCACATATACACAATATACAGTGAAATTTGTTTTCTGCATTTAACCCATCCCTGAGGAGCAGTGGGCAGCGATAGCGCAGCGCCTGGGGACCAACTCCAGATTCTAAGCCAGTACCTCGGTCAAGGGTACTGACTGGAGATAGACCTAATGCACATTTTTTGACGGTGAGGGAAACCGGAGCACCCAGAGAAAACCCATGCAGACATGGGGAGAACATGCAAACTCCACATAGAAAGGCCCTGACCCAGCTGGGAATCAAACCCAGGACCGTGCTAGCAGCTCTGTGAGTCTGCTTGGGCACAGTAGTGGCTTGAGCTAAGTGCTAATGTAAGCATGCTCACAACAACAGTAACAATGCTACTGTTAATGTTAATGCCAGGATAATGATCGCCATTTTAACAATTTTAGTTTTTCATGTCAGAATGTCGACATTTAACAATTAGCGCTAAAAACCAAAGTACAGTTGAGGCTGATTGAAATATTTGAAGTATAGTTTTGCAGGTAGGCCTATTTAGTCATAAACTTAAGTTTTGAAGTTTTGAAATTCTGAACTAGCTTTCATGCCAATTTAGCCAACAGTTATGTTGCATTTCACTCAAAAACACAAATGTCTGGGCCGCCCTGGAAGCTCATTCGATAGAGCCGTTGCCCCAAGTACAGAGGCCATGTCCTCGCTGCAGTGGCCTGGTTCGATTCCACCCTTTCTCCCCCCATTTTTTGTCCAATCCTTCAGCTGTCCTATCAATCAAGGCCCAGAAAGCCAAAATATATTTAAAAAAACACAAATGTCAAACTCATGGTGGCGCTAGATGAAAGGGATCACCAAAGTCAGTAGGATTTGTCATCTAGGGGCAATGAATGTCTGTACAAACTTACATGACAGTCCATTAAATATCTGGCCATTAGTGGACCAAAGATGATGGATTTATCTCAAGAAAAGCTGTTATCCTGATAATAACTGAGCTGTTAGCATGGCTAAATTATGTGGATGGATGTATAGGTACAGCTGAAAGTGTGCAACATCAAGCTAAACTTGAAGTCACTTAACCAACATTGTATAATATGACAAGAAATATAAAAAGTCAAATACACAGTACCTTTGTCATGGAAACACTGACACATAAAAAAGTGATGCAACTTACAGAGGCAGGTATGAGAGCTGAACAATATTGTGTTCACTCTCAAGGAAATCTGCTGATTCAGTTGCAGACCCATCCCACTTCTCAAGTCAGACTATGACATCATTAAAACCTTGACTTCCACTCTTGAATGACAGCCACAAGGAGTAAAGCACTCTGTCTCACGGCGAAACGCTCTATTCAAGTCTGAAGCTTAATGAGCTTTAATATTGTGTACTTCATATCCCAAAATTAACATATAAAATGAGCTTAACACTGGAAAAATTAGTGAATGTTAGCGGTCCTACCTTTGAGTGTAGTTTAAGTGTTTTGCTCCTGGGTTCCTTTTTCCCCTTGTTGCCATAAAAGCAGACTACTTTCTTCTCATCTTCTGTCAAAGTAGATTCACATTGTCATCTTCACAGTGAGAAAACTTTCCAGCAGCATCTGGCTTTAGCTTTTTTTGTCCTCTAGCCTCTTAAATCAGGTGATTTGCGAGATAAGATGCACTCATGTGGCCCATCATGACGGCCATCCCGATCCTGGGTCACACGCCTGGCAAACAGGGCCTGAGAGCCTATCATAATAAATCCATTGTGAAATCCACACATAAATATAACGTCATCTCCACTGTGATGGAAGAATGAAGTTAAATAGAATTGAAATGTGGTGCACACGTTAGTAGATCAGGTTAAGGTGTTATCCAGCTCCCATCAGGCAATAATTAACTACAGCTTGCTTGAGAGATCAAATAATTTTTGCATTTTTTCATGTGTGCTGTTGATTTTCAGTGTGTGAGATGGGGGGTGGGTTACTGACCTTGTCTCTTCACTCTGGCTGGCACGAACGCACACTCTCTTACACAAAGCGTTTCTGTCTGAAACAAAGTCAGTCTATTGTGGACAGGGAGGGCACAGCTTCCAGACACATGGGGGGGATTTAACTCGTCACATTCAAGTGATTGGATGGCCTCGCATTCATTGATAAAGTCTTACATCATGTGCCAAGACAAGGAGATTTATTTATCAGATTTACAGTAAGTACAGTTCAGTGAAAAAAAAAGTTTTCATGACAAAAAAGGGTCTAAATAAATATGGATTTATTCAAAACAAATGCACAAAAGCACAGTAAAACACTATAAATCACATGAAAGTAGGATTTATAGCTTATACTATGGACAGTATTTTCACAGGCTAATAATTGGACAGTGAATTAAGTCACATGTGCACAAAGCTTTTTAAATAAAGTGCATGAAAGTGCATATTAAACTAATATTTGCATACTCTGACATTTGCGCCTCTTTGAAAATGTCATCAAACTAAAAAAATTGTGTAAGTGGTGCATCGTTCTGATTTAGAACGGAGTGAATGTATGACATGAAGTGGAAAAAAACTGCAGAAACATCTTAAATTGCAAAAGCCTTGACAGAGTTGATGAAACTTAGCAGCATCTATCCGGCTTTTTTGTTTCTCTGGCAGTCTTACGTTGACTTGAAAAGTCACTCATAAAAAATTTGGTTTGTTCATCCTCCTCTAGAGCTCAACCGTGCTGTTAATCAGTGCCAAACTGTGGAAGACAGAAAACTGCAATACTGCAGAGAAAAAAAAGACCCTAAACAAGACGTTTAATTCCCAAAACTACAGCCGAACCAACAGTGTGAGCCACAAGGCCCGCGTAGCTAAAGGAAGATGTTAGCAAAACAGCTGTAGGTTTAGTAGTGTGTCTGAGTCTCACATTAATCCACAATTACAATGCATATACACCTATGCTGAGCAGGTATAACGTTTACAATATTCGCCATGCTTAAATTTGAAAGTGCAGCAGAGGTTGATGGGCATAGCTAAGGTAGTAAATGAACATTTTTGACCTACAGTTAAGATAGTAAAGATGCCATTACATGACAATACATATTATATATCTACAAATCCAATATATATTATATATCCTAAATAATTACGACTCATCCTGAGGAAGGCATGAATGTTTGTACCAAGTCTCTATAGGAAATCTATCCAACAGCTGACAAGACATTTCACTCAAAATCAAAAAAGGTAACCTCATGGGATCACCAAACTCAATTAGCTTCATCTTCTTGGGATCATGAATTTTTTCACAAAAAAATCAAAACAATCCATCTAATAGATTTTGAAATAAAACAGCTGTTCAAAAGTGTTGGATCAGCCAACAGACATTTCTATCCATAGAGCCACATCAGAGCCAAAAATGACCACTGAGATGAAGCGACACCTCAAAAGTCCCATTTAGAAATAATTTGAAATAAGTTGTTGTACTTTTGAAGTGTTTCTGTTACTTTGCCCACAGTATGAGTGCGTCTATGGACATGCCTCATAATGTACCTACTCACACCCATCTCTGCTTCATCTCCCAGGCCCTCTCACTCATCCAGTCCTTAGTTCTGCTAACAGCTGAGCGCTCTGCACCAAGCACCAAACACAGCCTGGCTAGTTTGGGCCGGTTTCTCTCCAGGTAGTTCTGGGTGTCCCTCTGCAGCTGATCCAGGACCTGTGGCCGGCTCTCGTCCAGGGACACCTCAGCACTCAACATGGGGTTGAAACGGAAATACACGTCTGGAGCCAGCAGCTCGTCCAAAAGGGTGTGGACCCCCTCGGTGTCAGTAGCACTGCTGATCAGGTTGCTGATCTTGGCCCTCAGGCTTGTGGAGGTGGCGGGTGCCCTCTTAGCGTTGTCATAACGACCGGTGCCAAGGGACAGCACACACTGAAAGGGCTGGTTGGGCCACAACAGACGGCTCTCGTGAACAGCCAAGGCGCAGGGATTGTTCAAGATGATTCCTCCGTCCTACAAGGACACACAGAAATTAATCTGTGTATATGTGCAGTATTCTGTTTAATTCTAATGCATTCTAAGCCATGTGTGTGAGCTGAGTCACATTTTCTATATTTTTAATTATTCTACTGAAAGTCTGGAATGCAGGAACAATGGCAGGTTCCTACCTGGTGAATGTCACTTTGCATTGTAAACTCCTGGAAGTATCCTGGGGCAGCTGACGATGCTCGCACTGCCTGCCACATCTGGCAGCCTGAGGCTCCTGCATAGCGACTGAGAGAGCCTGGTTTGTGGTTGTAGTTGCGGAAGATGAAGGCCTTTGGACTGGTACCCCAGTTTACCACCGCACTGACTGCTGAAACCTGAGCAGAAACAAACAACCTCTTAGAAATTTTACAAATTGTGCAATCACTGACTTTTATTCTTGAAAAAAAACAACAACAACTGGGTGCTAGGCATATTTTGACCACAGCAAGGGACTCTACTTTAGTAGCTGTAACCTCATCAGTATAGCATTATGTTAATAATTCTGTGTGATACTTATGGCAATGTCCTTAAACCAACTATAACAGTGGCTGACTACAGTGTTCTTACCTTGGGAGTAAACTCATCTCTAGCTGTTTTTATGAGTACTCTATGTCCCAGTTTTTCCCTAAACAGGATGAAAACAGACAATTCCGTCAGACCAGATTGTACTGCTGTCTAGTTAACATGTTAAAAATTAATGTCCTTCAGTGGAGAGTTTATATTGTTAGAATCTATTCTGCGCATACTGTAATATCATCTCCCAGGTCTCCGTGTTATAGTAAGAGTGACTCCAGCCCATCTTCATAGTGCCGACTAGCGGGTTCTGCCGAAAAACTTCAGAGCCAAAACGACGATACATGTCGGCACATTCCTCCAGAGAAAAATGAGCCAGACCCAGCATGAAGGCTAGAACGGCACCTTCGAGAAACACATTCAGAAACACATAAGTCAGACTTGAATCTATAAATTTAGACTCAGAAGCATGGAGATATTGAGATAACATCATATACATATTTTTCACCTGTGCTCACACCACAGATGTAGTCAAAGAGCTGGTGGATCTTCCTGCCTGTCTCAACTTCCAATAGCTTTAATATCTGCAAAGGCACCACACCTCTGGGAAAGACAGACAAAATAATAATAAAATTAAGAATAGTGAACATATCATAGTTACATTGGGTTTTGGTCATGGTTATAACATGTACCTGCATAGAACAGAGCAGAGAGAGACAGAGAAACAATGAGCAGATAAACAAAATAAGTGATCGGCAACTATTCTGATAAGTCCCCTTGTTCCGTCCAATCATCAACTTTATCAAAGTTACCTTGTCCCACCACCATCGATTGAGAGCACTCTGATGCCACGACCTTTGACTGGATCCATGTAGCCAATCAGAGCCAAAGTTTCTCTCAAGGCGCTCTGAAGGAGCTGGTTGTCTCTGTTGGTCCGTCGCTTTCTTAGCAAAGTGACTGCAGTTTTCTCCTGAAGACAGAAAACATGCTTGAGATTTCACTAAGCTAAGCACATTTTTTAAATGTGTTGTTCCACTTCAACAGACCTGCCACATCAAAACTTTGCATGATGGGTAACGGATAAGGTGTTCGTTGAGAGCCTCCACGCAGGCAGTCAGAGCATCTAGAGATGAAGCCTGAGTCAGACTGCTGATCAGTCGTCGTGTTATTTCCTCTGCCTGCCTCCGACTCAGGACAAGCTGAGGACACAACCAGAGGTTACACTCCAACATCAGTTTGATTTGACTGGATGTGTTTTAGGTTGTGTAACAGTACCAGCAATGATACTGAGACACACTGAGGAGATTTCTAAAATAGCAAAAAAATTATTTTTATTTTTTCTGTTTCATGTATTTTTGATCAATGTTATATCACTGAGCATTTCATTTTAACTCACTTTTTTATTTAAAATTCCTGGTGGTGACATCACGGCAGGTTTGGGCTTACCAGGCTGGGTCAAGGGGCCCAGTTTTAGATAAGCACCCAATAAGTCAGGGATGGCACTAGTGGGATGGCGAAGGCAGTCCATCAAGGATACTGTCTTCAGTCTCTCAGAGGTAACAGATCCAGTATCCATCTCTACTATGAGATTTCTATCTATGTCCTCGTCCAATACACTTTGACCCTTGAAATACTGATTTATGTGACGGGCCATTTGAAAATAATTCTCCCCAAAGTTAGTGGTATTATGGCTGCTGTGGAAAAGGCCCTGACTTTCAACGCTGATAGGTTCTGCTTTCTTCGGTTGAGATATGACACCTTGAGTTTTTGAGGCAGACTGTGCTGAAAACTGTTTCTTTTCCACATGAACTTGTCCTGTCCCATGCTGATCAGCTTCATCAGTAACCTTGGCTCCAAAGTATTTGTTGACATGTCTTGCAAAGAGAAGGTAGCCCTCTTCCCAGCTGCTGGGGGTGTTGTGAGGTTCCACTGCTGCCTGATCAGCACCCAGTTTTTCTTGAGATGTTTTGGCTTCTTTAGAGTTCATGGTATAAGTGCCTTGTGTTTTTCTCTTCTGCCGTCTGTTTGTCCTTCTGGAGGAAGACATGGTTTCCAGACTCTCTTGCACTTGAGGTTTTGCAAAACCACTAGAGAACACTGAGTTAATGTGATTAGCAACGTAACTGTAGCTCTCACCAAATGTTGTCGCCAAAGAGCTGATGTGAAATAGCTGTAGCCCAGTATTACCCTGGGTTGACAGACTTGTTCCCGAGCTCTCCTGCCTTTCATTGCATTTCAAGATCTGTGTTCTGTCTTTGCCCTCTGATATTTTTTGCTCTCTCGCTGCCCGTTGACCTTGATTACGCCTTTGTGACCTGCCAAGGTAGTCCGGAGTTGTGACAACAAAGCAAGCATTTTCAGCCAGGGGTACGACATCCTTTCTCTTAAAATAAATGTTAATGTGTCTGGACAATCGATAAAATGATTGACCGAGGCGTCCTCCCAGTGAACTCAAGTTTAAACTGTTCTGGGCCTCCTCAAAGATCCCAATTGGAGCTTCAGCTTTGAAAGTGTTTCTATTGGAGGATGAGTAAAAACGCACCAACCGGAGATGTTTCACTTCTTTGGTAAAATCTCTGGAGAAATGGTTACAGGTAGAGGTTAAAATACTGAAGGGTTGTTTTCTTGCTAATCTGGACAGATGAGGAGGTGACAGCAGTGGATTTCTGTGGAGGTCTGGTGCTTTAGCCAATCGGGGGTACTTTCTGAGAAGGCTCATTAGGTACCTAATTTTGCAGTATGACCTCAAAGTCTTGTTTACAGAAGCTGAACACAAGCTGGCGGTGAGGTAGCGACCCATGATTGACCTAATGTTGTGAGCAGCAATCAATCCAAGTCCAAATGTCACTCTTGAGCTTTCATAGATTTTTGAGATTTATTCTTATTGCTGTAGCAGCATTTTAAACAGGAATCTGGAAAAACAAACAAACAAACACATTACAACAAGAATCTGAGGTCACGCTACCAGCTCTGTGTGGCTGCATTTTGGTATTGTGGTTCTTTGAGCTTAACACAATGCTAATGGTGTAAATAATGTTGGTATGTTGGTATTTAGCATATATAATGTTTATCCATAGTCACCAAATTAGCTTAGCATTTTAGCATGCCAACATTTCCTAATTATCACATAGCTGAGACTGGATGGAATGAGTTTTTGCAGGTATTTGATCAAAAATGGAAACATTTTTTAACCTGATGGTGAAATTGAAAAATCAAGGGAACTTAGTGGAGAAGTAGCAAATGCCATGGTAATCTATGCAAAAGTTGTAGGGGCATTTTTAAGAACCAACAACGTTAACTGGTTGCTGCTTGAGCAGGAGCAACCCAAAACTTATCAGGATACATCTTCAAGAAACCATGAAAGCTGGAACACAATTTTCACATCCTGACATGGCTAAAGACGTCTAGAAGCGAAAGGACAACAAATTAATTAACCTGCAATACAGTAAAGACAAGGTTTAGATAAAAAAAACAGTGTCAGAGCATCAGAATATCTCCTAACATATCTGTTGGAGCAGAAGCTCATTTGCACATCTATAACAGGTACTAGCTCAGGTTGAACTGCTTTTGTACAAACATTATGTTCCATAATAATTCAAACTTTCCTAGGACTGTTATCTCTCTGTGAATGTAACATGAAACTGCATATAAATATATCAGTAGTATACAAGGCCTGCAAATAACTCTCTGCATCCTGCCAATAGATAAATGCCTTTAATGAAACGTGATGAGATGCATGAGACATGAAGTTTGAGATCACAGAGAGTGTTGCCCTTAGTAGTTATATTATCCTTAGCATTTAGTGTTCCTGTGTAAAACAAAGTGTATTCATAAGCACTTTTTTTGGTGCCATAACAAAGAGAAAAGCAAACAGCATGGGTATGCAATAGTCAAACATCTACTCTGGTTGTTTTCCACTTAAGTGGGGGAAGGTCATGAACCAAAGCAGCTTAAAGACACTCTAACCTTGACAGAAAATGTCTGATTAAAACATTCAATGAAGGTTTACCTGAAACACAAGTTTCACAAGTTAGTTCTTCTGTCTTCACAACTCCTCTTTTTCATCTTCTTGAAATCCAGTTCATAACTTTTGACCACCTGCAGAAGCACTTTTTCTACTGTGTTTTCATACCTAATGCAACTCTTCTCTCGTGCAGGGCTTTAATCTCATTGGATGAGCTGGGCTGGGGGGTGGAAAAGCACAACCAATGCTTTGTAAGACCACACAGGCTTAAAGTCATGTGTTGTCACTGCTGACTGCAGAAGTGGAAGCACAGATCTAAAATTAGGAAGTGGGGCTCATAACTCAGCCTGGCAGCGGGTGGGCTGATGTTAGCAGCCTCTTACGTCACTGCACATAACACCACAACATATACACACACAAACACCTCCCACCAAAACAAGGTATCCCCCGAAACGGTACATAGGTCACAACATGTGACATGAAACAACTTGTGGACTGCAGCAGTTAGTGGATATACTCAAGAGTTTCAGATTGCAGCCCACAAGTTACAGGATAAATATTTTGTACATATTGTTTACAGAGGAAATACTTACCACACAGGTACAGGTGCTGTAATTACACTATAAATCTAAGCATTTTTTTAATTACCCAGTAAAAATTAAGTACAGACAAGGTACCAGAAAACCCATTTATCCAGCTATGTCATGAAAATACATTTTATAAATGAAGCTTAAAAAAAGTTTAGATAATAAACTTTAATATGTGCAGTACGTAATTGTAGTGAAAAGGAGGTGAACAGCGGAACGCTGTGAAGTTAATTTTGTGCCATTTTTGGTGAACATATAATTTTAAAATAATCTTAATACAGTAATGAGGTTTTTTTTGTATACCTAAGGTCATCTCATTGTTTGGGCCTCGTTATGCAGTAAAAACATAACTATTAATACATTTTAAAACAATTTTATTCTGGACAGGGAGGACAGTTGGTTCGAAAGAGGAGTAAAAGAAGCCATCTATGTAAAAGTGGAAAAACCATCCCTTAACAGGGGAGGGGGTCTGCG
>JAQLOL010000002.1:22289203-22304790 GCA_029783665.1 Naso thynnoides | reverse complement strand
ATAGATGTTGTTGTGTTGTATACTTATATTTTACCATGTATTTCTAACAATGTTCAAAACAAGAGAATTATGTATTTCAATGAAAAATAATAAAAAAACTAATGATATCAAAGTAATGGTGCTTCTCATTCTGCTGTCAAACTTGACGTAATGCATCATGATAAAAATTTTAATACTTTACCTTGTAAGTGAAATCTCTGAGTGAGTCGGATAGATTGAAGTTTTCAACGTGGCTGTTTAAAATGAAATGAACAAATCCAGTGATCCCAGCACAAGTTTTTTGTTTACATTGTTTTGCTAGTGTTTTTAGGAAATTTTCCTGATTGAAATCTAAAGTTGCTATGTCTGAGAAGAAACACAAACAAGTGTGATCTACAAGTGTTCTCTGTTGAGTGTCAGGTTTTCTGAGAGTTATTTACTGTTGCTGTACAACTCATTTGATCATCCAATCTTATCTAGATTACCACACTCCTGCAAGAATTACCCTCAGAAACACAGAAAACAAGACAAGACATTTCAGTTTAAAGTTCAGAAAAACAAGACATTTCGACACATTCCACGTCAGACTTTAAAGTTCATTCTCCTGCAAGGCCTCTCATAAGACGTAGTTAATTTAGACCTTATTCAAAAAATCCAAAATTAAAAAAAAAAAAAAAAAAAAAATTCCCACACTAGAGAGTCCTCTACTGGCAAAAAAGGCACTATGTCTTTAAATAAAATTAAGTACAGTAAAATCAGTAAAATAAACATAAAGTGTCACATGGTATCAGAAGTAAAAGAATTCTTTGTGAAGTATTTAAGAGAACTGGCCATATGTGAATAGTATATATACTATAACATCACACTTGAAAAACTGAAATAATGAAAATGATCAGTTATCAAAACAGTTGCTTGTAAGTTTTTGATAACTGACTTACCAACTAATTGATTAATCGATTAAGTGTTTAAATCAAATCAAACCGTATTTTAAAACTTCTTTATATGTTTTTAAATTTAAAAGCCTAATTTATGAAGAAACTGGTTACGACAGTAACCAGATGAACGTAGTAAAACAAAAGTCCAAGTACCATAAAATGGGATATTTAAAGTACAGACACCTCCAGCGAGTGAATGCAGTTTGCACTGAAGTCCTATTGTATTGTTTGAGCCCATTTAGATCAGTTTTGACTCGCTGATTACAGTGTGTACAGGACAAGTGTAAAAACATAACTTAATTAGGTAAAATAGGTACGTATGTATGTGACGTATACATCATAAGCTGCAGTGGGAAAAATTAGGTTAATGAGTGGACACACTGTGAGAGAGTGAAGACCTCCATTTAGCAGCAGTTCCCATAAACTCTGTATCATCTCCTCAGCGAACAGCTTGAGCATAATCACTGTGATGAACTGTGACTGATGTCAGTAAATCTGATTTTAATTGGAACCAAGAAGATTGAATCCAGGCAGCTCCGCGTCCAATCCCTGTGACGACTGCTCCCGTGCTGAGACATGATGTTTTAACCACGCTGCTGGTTTGAGCAACTGCTCCCCGAGTTCTGCTTTAACCACGCGGTTAGGATGCATGTAAAGAAGGGAGTGATACTGTCTATTTAATCCAACATGTTTGTTAATAATCTCTGCTAATCTCCTTTACCCACAGCAGCAGAACTAATCTGTCTTCACAATGTTTACACTCAGAGGGAGGGCAACATCATGCGAATACCCGAGACTTAAGAGTTTCATCAGCCTCTTGGACGGCGCTCTTAATGACACATCGCTGGTCTAAAATTAACGCGGATACATCTTGACATGTTTAAGCAGACAGGGAGCAAATTGCTATGTCAGTCCAACCAAGAAGCTCTCAAGGACTCAATCACACCTTCCAGAGACTTGAGACACTGTGTCCTGCAGTGTGTCTTAACTGACTGTCGTCCCCGATGAAACACAAGATTTACTGAGATCATTTGGTAAAAACAAGGCACAGAGCACCCCGCTCTCAAAATCGATAATCTTTGCACACACAGCTGCCTTAACATCGATGAAGGTCACCTTGATATTTATGTTAAGTAAAACTGTCTGTGTTTCTCAGATGCTTTGGAATTCAGTTTTTTTTTTAACCTGCACAAGCAGCCAAACTCTGAATATATTGAAGAAAAGTCTGAATTTTGTTTCACTGTCAACAATTCCTGGAGGGCAGCCGGAATCAGATAAAGGATGTGTTCTACAAAACTTTCAAGTCGCCGATTAAACTCCTAAATGTTCATCTTAAAGGGACATTCACACACAGATAATCATGCAGTAAGCTGCATATTACAGAGGTGGAAAGAAACATTACATTAAGTGCTGCACTCAGCTAAGTTAAGTGAGAAGTATTTCAATGCTTCAGTATTTTAATTTGTTGCTATTTTACATTTGTATTACACCAAGTTTAAGTGAAAATTCACTTTATCAAGCAGCTGCACGTACTGTTACTTAACAAGGTAGGATTTCCCATGAAAAAATCATATGATAAGCTTGTACAGTACAATCCACTATTAAACATTAAACTAGGACTGAGACTAATAAATATTTATAGATAATAAATATTCATGGATGTTTTCATTTAGCCTTTAAAATAAAAATAAAAGAGGATCTCTATTCCCAGTTTCCAACAGTCCAAAGTGTCATAGCCAGTGTTTTCGATTCATCATGTCCTGTATTGTCCGACCAACAGCCGAAAAAATAAAGATGTTCAGTTTACAACTGATATAAAATAAAGAAAAGCAGCAAATCCTCAAATTTGAGAAGCCAAAACCTTTTCACATTTTTGCTGAAAATGTTGTTTACTTTTACTGGCTTTTACTGATTATGTCCGCCAAAAATTTAATACCCAACAGTAACCTCAACCAGCTGTAACAATAATATCATATTGGCCCAGAAGTGGCTATTTTTACTTAAATCTGCAATTACATTTTTTGGCCATTTGGGGACAGCAGCAATAAGTTTATTTTTGGGCATTGACATTTCACATCTTTAAAGTTAATATGGTGAAATTAGCAAACATTGCTTATTGGTACATCCTGCAGATACAGAGCAGCATGTTACTCACGTGGAGTCATGTTTGCGTCCAACTAATGAATACACAGTAACTCTCCTTTGGCAGTGTTTTTTTGTCTCTACCGACTCCTGAGGGACACATCTGTATTCTGTACTCTCTGACCTTGAAATCTGGACTTTATGACTTGTTTTCAATTTGACAAGCAGACAATTGTGATGTGCTGTACTTTCTTGTGGAGTTTTTCTTTCTCGTGTCTCGTGTTTTCTTCTTTGTGTTATATACTGTGCTATTATGTGTAGTTTTGTATTGTGTTGTTTGTCTTTTTTTTTCTGTATAGCTTTGTATGATGTTATTGTACTGTCTTTGTTTGTTCCGACCTGCCGTGGGACTGCAGATGCAAATTAGCTTTAAGCCATAATCTGGTATGGTGCATCAAATGGTAACATTGATGTTTTGAACTGTGCATGGTCCCTTTCAAATAAAATAAATAAATAAATATTTGGCTCTTTAACTGCTAAATGCTCCACTGTGTTCACCAGCTTGTTGCTAACTGTGTCTGTTTGCTTTTTGGTGTTGAGCAGGTAGTATGCAGTTGATTTTTTTTAAGCTGTTTCTCAGAATACAGCTGCCTGCTGAAAACAACATTACGAGAGCAGTGAGAGTGAACCAAAACAATAAAGTTACAGCCTGGACAGCTAAACAATGAGCTGAAACTCACCATGAAGCTCGTTAAAGCCGTGGGGAGCTGCAGGTTCAGGTAATAATTCTCTCTGGTTTCATCACTACAAGCGACTGTTTTTGCTTTGTCACTTTGTTTTCACACTGTCATTTGATACTTTGTTTTTATACAATATTGATTATAGCTGTAGAGGATCTGGATACTTCTTCCTCCACTGGTGTATTGTACGTAGAATGTATGAAAGGCTTTTAATGAAAAGCGTACCAAAACAAAACTAGAAATTTGAATCCAAACAACCTGTGAATGGATACCACTAGGTGTTTATGTCTTACAAGGCCAAGAGTGTTTGCTGTTACAGACATTCAGCTTTGCAAACTTTGGTGCTCTTGCTGCTGCTGCTGGACATCAGGCTTCCTTGCGGAAAACAAATGGGACAAAGCCGGGCCCTTATAAAGACGGCCATTTTCTGAACCCAGACAAAAGAGGAACTTAAACCCCTGTAAACTACTCAATCATGACTAATGCTTGTAAAGGAAATTGAGTCGCAAAGCAAAAGGACTTAATGAGATTATGTTACCCATAATTAACAATCTGTGAAACACATTTCTCAAAACCGAGAACAGTGCGTCTTTTTTGTCCACCGTCAAGCCTGAGAATGCGTGTATTATCATCCAAACGCACATTTACCCCACTTTTCAGGACTGACAATGCAGAGCCCCTGACCAATATCCTTAATCTGCCACTCAAAATACATTTAGCCTTTGTGAGAACAAATGTGCACTGCTGAATCACTGGTTGCAGAGTCTCTGTGCTGCCTATTAGAACCATTGTTTCTCTTTATCTGGCGAATACAGACAACCACTTAAGCTTGGGGACGGTGGTGCTGTTGTGTGTATATTACAGGAAGAACACAGGGATTGTCCACCGGATTATAATCTATCCTTTGAATACGGCACTGAATTACACTGCTATATGAATAATTTGATTGAAGAGCTACAGGACTGGATGACTTAAACTACCCACAAGCACTCTGGCATCTACACACTGTGCACACATGCAGTCAGATGCAATCTGTGGCGTGCGGATGATAAAAAAGTAAGTGGGTTGTGTTATCAGTCCATCAGGACGGCACACTTGAGTGACCAATCCGACCTGCAAGAAAACATTGTACGATTTCATTTAATTCCTCAGTTTGATTTGGAAAATTGTATTGAATCTAAGATAGTTCCCAATCCCCATCTGTCCTCAGGGACTGACACCCAGGTCAGAGCTGAGACTGAGAGCATGACAGAGAGACTGGGCATGGAAAAGGGAGAGGAGCAGAAATAATTATAAGAGCAACTGAGGCGTATCAGCTTGTCCTTGCCTCAAAATGAAAAGCAGGATGAGACATGATGGCACAAATCAACTGCAAGCCCACTTACAGTACCTGATTCACTCCTAACATCTGTGTAATTACACATCAGAATCCTTGTAATACTGGGATTCTGTTACCAATTGTGTCATATGCACACTTGTGGCTGGGACCCAGAATAATTAAGTGTATCATTACGCCAAACCAAAATTGTCGATGAGCACACAGCAGTGATGATGGTGGCTCTGTCTGGGAACGTGGGCGACATTAATGACCAACTGATTTTGATCCCCGGAGCAGTCTGTGTTGTTTTATTGTCTCTTTCCACTGCTGAAAAGGTTATGAGCGTTCTAGCTGTGGTTCTGCAAACGAGAACCACAGGAGCTGAATTGAATCGATGTCATCACAGGTTCTTTGTGTTTCAAGGACAGTTTCTCCTGAGTCTCAGGCTGACATGATGAGGTTGACTGTCACAGCTGCCTCGCTAAGCCCGCCAAAGGTGTGTGATTAAATTCCCATTCTTTTTCTAAAGAGAAGTGGAGCCATTTAGAAACCTATAAACCATATGGACAAGTCAATAAAATGTCTTTGAAGTAGAAACTATTGGTTCTCTTCGAAGGAAATGACAATAGGAACTGGATGCCTTTGTGTGCGGCTAACAGTGCAGTACGTTTGACCACAATTTTTTTTATTTCACGTCGTCGAGAAACAGTTTTAAAGAAGTTTTCAATGGCTATACAGGTGGAGAGAAAGTAATTCAAAAACTCATTTTCTAGTTTAAAGGTTTCCAATGTATTCTAAAGTCATTTTGAAAAATGTAGGACTGGCAAAATTAATCCACTAAAAATGAAACCGCTCTAACAGGATGTGCTTGTCATATTCCATAAACCAAAAAATAATTAACCCCAGTATTGCCTGTGTGCTCGGTCTAATGTAGCTCATTTCACCTTTGTTGTCAACAAACTATGAAAAACAAGCCAGTGATGTGGGAGGCATGTTTCTTCATTACAATGAACACTATAGTTTATTCTGGGTCAACTCCTCATTAACCACCCTGCAAACATTAAATGTGTATTAATCAGCAGCTAAAAATATTCCCCAACAAACACAGTGCTCTCTCCTGTTTGAGTAACTACAACGTCGAGCTGTTTGAGGAAATTACTGAACCTTTGAAAGAAAATTACGCAATGTACAGTAGGCAGTTGGGACCTCATTTGAAATCCTCACATCCTCAGAAAGCCACACAGAGGGGAGTCTTAAGAATCTTGAGAAATGGAGAATTGTTCGATTTGATTTTTCTCAGGAATTTGCTGCAACAGATTAGATAATTGTGCCTTTAAAAACTATTTAGAAATCATTGTTGCAAAAATCAAACTTTTTTCTAATCTAAATTGACATAGTTAAAAACATAAACAACCTAGTCAGCGTTTTGGGAAGATAATTGTACAGGTAAAATAAAATATATTACATGATTTTAGTGAAAGGTGGGGTAGGCAGTTCATTTTTGGAGTAATTAGGTGAAAAATCCAGAGTAACTTTTCAGTATGTTGCAATTCAGGTGATCTGAAAGAACACAAGACAACACAGTGATTTCAGAGAATGTGTGTTCCTTTTGGCTGCTCTACAAAGTAGTGTTGTAGTTCTTGCGACCGGTCTCGAGACCACTTTTTGAAGGTCTTGGTCTCGTCTCGGAATCAAACGCATTTCTGTCGCATTCTTGTCTCGGTCTCGGACACAGCAGACTCAGGATTTTTAAACAAGACCATTCAAGACCACAACACATTTATTTGTTAACATAATTACTGTGATTGGATGTAACCATGATTCTTTGAATGCAGCCAATAATTGTTTGTAGTTTGATTTTTTGATTCATCTAAGTTTGACTTCTTAAGTACAGAGAATTCATGAGTAAAACAACATACAAGAGAAAACACAAGGTTCTGCAAGGTAGTGTTTACTGAGATGGCTGAAAACATTAAACTTCTATTGCAACCTCAAAATCAGAGGAAAATTGATGGTCTTGGTCTTGACTTGGTCTTGGCCCCTTAAAGTCTTGGTCTTGTCTCAGTCTCAGCACACTCTGGTCTAGAAAAGTCTTGGTCTGGTACTGCTGCTGATTTACTTTCTCTTCACCTCAGCAAGTGAAAACCTAATACAGTGGCAGACAACCTGGGAGGAAAAGTTGCTCTTCCAACTTTAGCAACAACTGCAAACATGGCAAAGAAACCCTCAAAAGTAAAACTGACGCATCAAGACGATCATCTAAAAGAGAGAGTGACAACAAACTACATAAAATACGAACCAGGTGAAGGGTGGGTTGGAGCTACAGAGCAGAAACAGGAAGTGGAGGGCGCAGCAGAGTAGCTTCCATAGGAGTCTCATGCTACAGCTAGCTTGATTTCTAGACATTGCCTACGCTTTGAGTGAGAATAGTTGTCATAAAAGAAACCTACAGAGAGTCTCTGGCATCAGCTGAGAAAAAATCAAGACTTCTGTCTGTGTGCACATTTAAGCAATCCATGCTCATGTTTGGCCATTCGTGCCCTTATGTATTGTTTATCTGTGGGCACATATTGTTTAATGTGGGCCCAGATTACTAATTCTAAGAGCACCGTTGATAAAACGTGTGCAGATTCAAACACACATTTTACACATGGCTCTTCATTTTTTCTAAGGTGACATCAACAATGCTCCATAAATAAACTATTTACTGCATATTGGCACTGTGAGCAAACAGTAGACGCCTGTGCTTAACATTTCATTGAAAAATCTCTATAGCAACATCTCTGTTCCTCCGGTGCACCTGATGGACAACAGTCATTATTTTAGGCCACTAGAGGGCTTTGTTGTACTTGAAGGTTGGTTGTTTTGACTCTCCAGCTGAGATAACTGATGCCTGATGTTGCTGTTTGGAAAAACTGCCTAATTTGTTCCCAAGAAGGAAACTAAAGAATGACATCAACTTTTTCCTCTAAGTCAAGACTTTTTTTGTCTCTTTATAATTAAGAGACAAAAAACGTTTAGTCTTGTTTTGTTTCCCTGCTAAAGTCAGTCTTATTGTTGCTGTACCTGCCAGGCAAGACAAATCAATCCTCAGCCTTAAAATGCTCACAAGTGCATTTGATTACCAAATATAGGTTGGATTTGTAATAAGTATGAAAGCTTCTCTGAAGCCTTTAGAAATAATTTCCCTTACGTCCTCCGTCTAGCAAATTACATTATTTGGCGTAGGTTTTCGGATGTTGTGAGGAGTTGCAGCAGTATCTGTCTTTGTAATGGTGAAGAGTTACAGCTAATGCAACAGAGTGACAAACAACATAACTCACAAACTGACTCCTGAGCAGCCAATCAGCTTTAATGTATTGTAATGTATTCATAAGGTCGTTCAGTGGTGATGGATTAGCCGAGCTTCAGAAAATGGGAACCTAATAAACAAATTTGTTAAGTCTTTATCTTCCTTCACTGATGCAGCTCAGGATGCATCACCACGTGTATGGCTTTTAAAATGTCACACAGACATATTTTCACATTTGAATCAAGAAAAAAACAAATAAAATGTAATATTTTGCGTGTGGTGTGTAAAATGTTTTATATGGTTGATTTTTACAGCATGCCTCGGCAACAAAAGAGCCTACAAGCTAAATTATAAACGAAGCTGACGTGATCAGTTTTGTGATTTTCAGAAAGAAATGTTGGAAGCTGACGGTTTAAATTAAAAATGAGCCGGTTTTGCAGTTTGAATTAAACTGCTTATACAGTACAAACAACAGAATAAGCAAAAATACACAAAAGACTGAAATTAACCTCATCATCGCAGTGAAGAGCATGATTGCAGGCGCAGGCAGCATTATACAAAACCATGTTTCAAAAAGCAGCCCTCTCAGCTGTCTAAATAGGATGATTGCTGCTGGTCTGAAGGGTCCTTCAGTGAGAGGAGCTTTAGGAGGAAAGAGACAGAGAGAAAGAGGTAGCACATGTGGGAGGTGCCAAATAAAACATTGTTGATTAAATTGTTTATTGTGCTGCTGTTTTTAAGTGTGAGAGTGTGTGGTGCTGCGCTCGCACCCTGTGTGTACAGCTGCAATCTGTGTGCTTCCACTTGTCTCGTGATAAAGGAGAATGAAAGATGTCTGAGCCTCTTTTTTTCTCGCCTCCTCTTTGAGCAGTGGCGTGTTCATGGCCAGGTGAAGGACAGAGTGGAAGGAGGGCAGCCTTTGTTGCAAAAGGCTGATCCTTATTATCCTTTAACAACATGATGATCTAATTATCTCCCCATGTTACTGCTGCGTATGTAGCTAATAGCACCCATTTATCAGCGCATATTAGCTGAAGCGGGCTACCTAAAATAATCAGTCATTTTGGCTATTGTCAGGTGAGGCTTTACTTTTACACAGCTCACCATCTAAAGCAACTTTTTCCTCACAGCAGCAGCATGAAAATCAGCAGTTATCAGATTTAAATATCTCATTTCTTTTCGTATGATTCAAAGAGGTGCTTTAATGAGCATTACTTTTTTTCTTCTCCTGTTTTTTCTGGCTGGGTTCATCTGCGTTGTGGAAATGAAAAACCACTCTTGTCCCCTGCGTCTGATCCAGAGCTTCTTGCTGTGGATTAGCATGTTCATTACGGCCCACATCTATTCCATCAAACCTGTGTAAACTGGCTCATGACTCTGAGTTTAATTTCATAAGGCAATTATTTATTTCTTTGTGACAATTCAGCAGGGGAATCAAAGGAAAACCTATTCTTTGTCAGAGATTCCCACTTGTGAATGCTGAGAAATATTGTTATCATGAGGTAAGTCCTTTCTTTAAGAGGGGTCAAATTGTTGATACTTTGCTTGGTATTGCAATAACTTTGCTTTAACGGGTCAAAATCCTCATAAAATAGTGATTTAAAATACAGTAAAGAGAGCAAAAGAGAGACTCACTCTACACACAGAATACTGTATATGTTGTTTTCTGCTCTTGAGTTATGACAAAAGCACACAATGGATGATAGGACCATAGACTTATCAATAATTCATAAGATAGTAAGAGAAATGACAGGCACTCTGTTGGTAGGTTCTCTCTAGAAGCAAACCATAAATTTGCAGGGCAATAATAATGACTCTTCTCAGGGAAATAAAGGCCACCCTCTGCTCCCCATAGTCATAAACCTGACTCAGTCTTCCATTGGTTGGAAGAAAAATGCTCCCTCTCCCACCACACAGGAGTCATACACGGGAGGTACTTCAACCAGCCAACTTGATATGCAATCATCTCTCTTTACAGAGGAAAGAATACAATTTCAGTTTTTATATTAGCTATTTTCCTATTATGCCTGTGGAGGTGGGGAGGAATGGTGAGCACAGTAATGGCGAGATGAAATTCACTTGAACAAGTCGGGAAAATATTCAAAAGAGATTTCCAGTAATTCTTTTACTTTGACCATTTTCTAATCCTATTGTGCAGCCTGTTGTGTGGACCTGCTGTGTAGTGGACCAAGTGGACCTTCAACACAAAGACAGGATGTCCCTCTCATCTTCAGTAAAGTCATATCAAAGGAATAGTTTGAGAGTTACGTGAAATCAGTCCTGTACTTATGTGAAGCTGAAGCCAGAACACAGCAAGCTTGACATAAAGACTTGAATCGAGGAAAAACAGCGACTCAGGCTGAATAACATGGTACATCCTTTTTGTTTCACATGTACAAAAACTGAAATAAAAAATAAACAAATTGTGGTTAGAAACAGGGAACATTTGTGGTGACAGCTCTAACTGAGAACAAACCACAGAAAGCAGGGACTGCCCCCTGAAAACTGAGACGTCTGGTTATCCTAATCTCTGCAGACAGATGTTATAGTAAGTACACTACAAATCAAATTAAAGCACTAGCATTGTCAGTCAGAATCAAGAATTTACGTTTCCTGGGGAACACTAATAGGGAGCTGTGTTACTGCAGAAATATGCAAAATTTAAATTTCCATTCCAACTGGGACTACTAGCGTCCGTACTCCTCCACACAACCGCAGCTAGTTCCAAAGGAACGTCTGTCTGATGGCAATGTAAAGTACTGAAAATTTTAAACATGTAACATACACAGAAAGGGACATATATATTTTAGGTTTGTGGTCTTGTTGGTGGCTAAAGGACATTGCTGTTGTGTTTAGAGCAATACTATGCTGTTTCCTCCCAGCGAATCAAGCTACTTCTCCAGAGGGCAAGCTGACCATTATCTACCGCAAGTAAGACGCTGACTAGGCAAGAAAAAAGTAAACTATCCCTTTAAATTTTTTCATTGTGGAAAGTAAAATTCAGAGGAAGAAAGAACAAATTCATACGTACATATACAGCATGTGTATCTTATGTGTATTTTAGTTGTTTTTGTCTTATTTCTTCTTGTTTTGGTATTTTGCCTTGGAATTAATACATGTAATGATGATTGGTTATTTGTGTACTTGTCTTCACTCATCCTGTATTCATTTAATTGCAAAATTTAAAAAAAAATAGGGCAGGGTGGGTACATGAATGGGGGAAAAAATACAAAGTCAAAACACCAAGGGTTGATATCGGTTTTGAAGCAAAAATTGAAATAAATACATTTAAATTCAAAGTTTGTCTTTAAGTACAAATTGTTTTTGGATTTTACTGAAGAAGAAATCATCATATTGACTGTCAGCGAGCATGATACATGAGGCTGGATCAGCTTTGTTTATCGTGGGGTTCCTGTAGGCTTCTATTTCTAGAAGATGTCACATGTTGGCTGTAGCATGTGCTCTTCTCATCTGAGACAGAGGTGTCTCATGTACCCTCTATTAATTTTTGACCATCCAACTCTCAGATAACAGAAATTGCATCATCACTTATGGAGAGGCTTTCAACTGACCTCAGCTAGTGAGGTTCCTCCAGCTGTTCCAGTCATATTCAGTCAGCAGTGGCCCAGAACAAATGCTCTGGGAGGGAGAGTGCTGGGGTGGGTCTCCATAATAAACTCTAGCGAGCTGTCTTTAGAGTGCAAACAGCAGGTATCAAACAGTTTAGGGTCCATTTTGTTGTGCTGAGTGCTTTCCACAAAAGGTTGCAAGAGACACTCTGACCTTGTCAGGGGCGTTAGACTGAGATTTCGGCTGAATTCCTTAAAGACTACAAAGGAGACTGGCCGAGATTTGACATAACTCTTACTGATTTTTTCCTGAATTATGTATCTTTACGCTGCTGTAACTTTCACCAGGTATCACGAAAATGACATGTAACTCTTTTCTGCCCTTGTGTGAATGTCAGTGCTTGAAGGATGGAAATGCTTTGTGTATAACCAGCTTTCTTGTTGTTTTTGCAGCATGTGTTCAAACATTGAAGCATCAACAAAAGCGTAAGTGCTGACACAACTCCTCCACAAGTCTGATCTGTCGTGTTCATCCCTGACACGTAACATGTGGCTGTTACAGGAGCATGACTGACTTATAATGTTGTAGCATTCAGGTGCTAATGCAAACATCTGAAGGGCAAACTGGGGAGATGAATGCATGAATGCATGCGTCAGGAGGACTGGCAAGTTCAATCACATGAACAACCACAATTTTGGGGGTTGTCATGTTATGTGATGGAACCAATGTGACATCAATGCACCACGTCAACCACGCCGGCTGAGGAGGACACATTAAAGGCGGTGAAAATGATTGATTATATGACTTCAAGGAGGAAATGTCTCCTCACCAGATTTCCTCCCTTCTCTAAGAAATTTCTCAAAAAAAGCTTTAATATCTGGTTTTACAATCTTAGACAGAGTAGGTGCAAAGAATGTGCATATATCACACGTGGCGTATATGGTACATTCAATCTCTACTATTAACACAGCCCTATGCACTTAACCCAGATAAATGCTGACACCTGATGGCAGGAATAAAAGCCACCTATTATATTTGTGTTTTTTCTTTACCTGGATGCCATGAGAGAGCAAGGGGGAGAGAGAGAGAGCAGGTTTTACAGTAGCAAATCTCAGGAGGCACAGAGGCAGTTACTGGAATGGAACGATGAAGCCAAGCCAGAAGGCAACAGCATCTGCTCTCTCTGGAGTCTGTCATCAGCAGTTTGGCCTAAAAGAATGGGCACTTATGCTGAAAACGTCTGCGTGCTGGCTCTATTTTTTTTTTCTGCCTGACACTGCAATACTTTAGTTTTCTTTGTTAATTTGAAATTTCCGTATAATGTGCATGCAATGACATTTGACTTAATGGCGGGATCAAATAGTGTGGCTCTCAGTAAATGTCAGTCGGACTCAGGAAATAACGGAGGAGAAAAAGCATTTCCAGGTTTTAATTATGTGCTTTTAAAAAAATAACAGAGCCGGGCATGCATTACGTTTGCAAACTAGTCGCTTTTTATTCTGTGTTTCACCTGAGTTTTCTAATATCACACCTCAGGCGTGGAAAGGTTTGTGTCGGGGAAGTTAATGAGTTGTTTCGCCTGAGAGAAATATGCCTCACTCTTATCCACAACAGAGATATAATGGAAAAGATTAATATCCCTAAAAAAAATCTATTAAATGTTAAGATCAACTGATGTAAAAGGTGTGACACTCAATTTCCATTAAACATGAGCAGCTCAACGAATTGAAAAAACACACCACTCAAGTCTTCAGTTATTTTAATAGCAGTTTGGGCTGATTCCTCCCACTAAGACATTAATACTCCACTGAATAAGATTCAAAGGCCAGATTCTCACACTGCCTCCTATAAAGATAATCTTATTTCTTACTTGGCTGAACTTGAGAGTTGGCTCATGCAGATAAAGCAGACACCAACTGTTTCCCATTGACCTTTCCAGAAAGGAGCCGAGAATGCTTCAGAAAACAAAAACACTCAATGAAAATGCAAATGAATCACTCAAAAGGCACCCCTCACTATTTCACTGTAAGTCATTTGCTGGCAGTGATTTACTGATCTCAGAGAAAAGATACTTCAGTTGTTAAACTAACAGCAAGATAAAAATCTTCTTCTTCTGTTGAATGTTTGAAACTGTTTCTCACCATGTGTCCTTGTTGTGTCGCAGCCTCGCATTCATGCTGCATGCGAAAATGGGAGTTGCATGTGAGGATTTTGAGGAGATTATAAGCGGGGACGCCTGTAGAAATATATGACTTTTATCTACAAGAACCCCTCCCCTCCTCTTCCTCCTTTATAGTTCAAAAGGCATTGCGTGGTGATGCATGACATGATCTACAGTATGACATGTTCTCGATGTCTAATAGAAATTGGCCTCCCGGGAATGATGTCATTGTAATCAGCGGTAATATCATCTTAAAATGTCACATGTTTTTTAGGGCAGCTAAACCTTTTGTGATCCCTGTTATGACAAGAGGAGGCAGAGCTGAGGGGGAAGCGAAATAGAAAACTGCTCCATAGTTCTTCCTAAGACATCCCCAGCTCTCCCACCCCGAGCAAAACACAACAATTTATTGACATTTTTACTCTGCTTAGCCGCCTTCGGCATTGAGCATGCAACCAGCACCTTATCTTGTGGGTATGCCATTTGGAAAGGAAATTTGACATGGAATCAGACAGGCGTTACGAGTGGACCCATATTGCCGCCGTTATTTGTAAAATACATGATTTTATGTTTTCCTTCTGCAGAAGTAAGGAGAACCTTTGGATGTGTCCCTGAGAATCTCATCACTGTAGGTATGTAACATTCAGGCCAAAAGCCCGTGGGAGCTTATGGGCTGTCTGCTTCCTGGTCATATCTGTACCGACCATTTGAGATTTAGGAGACAACTCATGTGAACATTCTTACAAAAGTCGTCCTCTTTTCAGAGGTGCTTTTCAGAGAGCAGCCGTCAGAACCTTTCAGGGAGGAGCCCATTGAATCAGCAGTGCATGAACCTTCTTCAGACAGAGGCTGGTGGTCTGCAGGTCACAAAAAAGTCTTTTTGATTGGTTTGTTGCACTGCAGAGATGATAGATGTACGTTCAGGGGTGAGTTTGTTTTCTCAAGAATTTAAATAATTTCACAAAAAGTCGCTGTTTTGCTTACATGAAAATAATTCTACGAATACACATTTTAGACATGAAAGGAAAGGGGCAACGTTGGAATCAAATGGAATCTTCTGGTGAAGATTTACCCTTTGGGGGTCAACGCCCAAAGTTTTTGGGCTTTAGTTGTGGCCAAACCTGGTAAATCACTGTGTAGATCTTTTTTTTTTTTTTTTTTTTTGTCACTCTTTTTTTTTCCAAATGTCATTTTCATACAGTTGATCTACTTTTTATTTTGCAGGTCATTACAAAGAAAATTTTTATTCAAAGAAATATTGAAAAAAAGGTATAAATAACCAATATACCTGCAAAGTAAAAAAGAGAGAAAAGGAAAAAAACACAAGAGTAAAAAGAGATGAGACATTTTAATCCAAGTAGGTACAAGTAGGTAATGACTACTAGCTTCTAGCTGATCACATACTGTCCACATTTTGTACATTAAATCAATGAACCAATCCCTACTCACCTGTATGCACACACACTGTTGCACACACACCCTCATAAATTCCTTCATGTTCCCATATGTA
>JAQLOL010000002.1:22243581-22256150 GCA_029783665.1 Naso thynnoides | reverse complement strand
TTATTTATATTTTTTATTTTCTTTTAGGCTAGTGTCTTCTGCTTTTAATATTTCAAAGACCATTGTCTCAGCATCTGACCAATTTGCACCATGATCGGCCAACCTTAGTGATGTTTCCAACTGCAAAGAGAAAGCTTCTGTTTAATGAGCCTTTTACACGCATAATTTATGCGCTGAAGAGGTTTCTTTTGTTAGTTTCTCTGATATGATGTGACATTAGGTATCTGCCATTGTACCTGCTGGTGAAATTTGAGCACCTTGTTATTTTAACTAAAATAAAACAGTGATTATTTTTAGTACCATTTAACAATGACAGCTCCCATGAGTCTCTTAAAAACTGTCGTCCCACTTTTTACCTCAGCACTCCGTTTGTTACCAGCATTCCATATGCAAACCTTAGGGGAAAAGTTGAAACAATATTTTTTTTTGTTACCTGTTATCCAGAAGCAGGCTGTGTCTTTAAATGTATTTTTTGTGATCTCACAGATGTCTGCTTCTGCCCGGAGAGACAGTTTCCTGCAGTGAAACCTATGTTTAAATAAACCATGTTGCTGCGCTTTAACATGCATTACGACCACTGCACAGACCCTGACAGTGACCTATTTTTTCTGTAAGGTCATTAAATCAGATTTAACAAGTAAAATGAAATATTTGACTTTTCCCAAATGTTTGCATAAAAATGCTCTACAAATGCTGCTATCAAAACCCTGAACCCAGGATGAATTTAAGCTTTTTTGAGAGACTATTGAAACAAGCTCACTCTGTAAAGGACAGTGCAAAAGCAAATGGACCAGTGTCAAAGTGGGGTGAGACTTTGGATTTCAATAAAACACGTTCTGGGATTTTTGCTACCTGTTGCAACACATCATACTAGCAGTTTTCACCTCCATTATATTATATAGTGATACTGTAAATCCAGGTGTGGTTGTATTAGCAATTAGTAGTGAATGAATATGCATCTGAATGGCGTGTGTTCAGCATTTTCTGGCTGTGTTTCTGCCCTTGCACATGTTATTTGTTGGCTCCATCTGCACTGTGTGTCATACTGCATAAACACAGATGCCAAATTACACCACACTGTCCATCATCCATTGTACTAAAATTACACCATTTGTCAAAGCACCAGTGACTGTATGAATACATGAAACATGCTGTTTAGGTCTTGGTTTATTTGCCTCGGGCTATTGCAATTTGAACTAGCATTTGAAAATGTGTTTTCTGTCCAACATGGGATCGCTAAATGGGCATAATATGTACAAGATGGCAGCAAGCAGCATCCCATTTTCTGTCAGTCAGTCAGTCGGAGTGGCTCTCTGGGCTGCTGCTGTAAGCTCTGATGTCTCACATCAAGCTGTAGAACAGTGAGAAATAAGACACGAGTGATGATGATGTGCCCTGACTTCTTTTCATGATGCACCAGGGACGTCCTGGGAATTGCAGCTCCCATGGGTTTGTTCTTAAGACACATTTCATTCAAAACACTCAGACAGTCTAGTCATGCTCCATTCTCTGCACTTAGAAGTCACTACTCTGTTTCCATGAATATCAAGGTGCAACTTAAAGCAATAGGATGTAATGATTATGGTGTAAATGTGAAATAACTGCCATAAAGACAAAATCCTCGCATACTGATAATTATCTGCCAAAGAGAAGATCAATGCTTCAGATGCCTTTTTATTAGAAGTGAATAAAATTAACTGCATGACTGCTTTTACGCTAGATCTGCACTGGATACACATTTAAGAAACTGCATACGGTGTACACAAAGGATTTAACAAGGTAGAAGTTATTAACTCCTCTTCCTCTTCACAGTTGTTTTCTGTGGCATCGAGCAATCGTCAAGATTACTCAGTCTAATCACATCCTGTAACCGAGAACTGTCTCCACTGCCCCTGCAGGATTCTGGGATTTCAAAGTCAAGGTAAGGCGGACTAAACTGGATTCTAATTAAAGTTGACATCAGGTGCCTCATGCTCCTTTCCCCCTCCTCCTCAGGCTTTCATCTAAATGATTCATGCAGAGAACACCAAGCCTTTCATGCCGTTAGGTCCTCACAAAGGAATAACAACTTGATCACACAAAGCAAACATAGACAGATTTACAATGACACAGACACTGTGTCTGTTGCACCGGCTTATACCAAGTTATGTCAGCCCGATGCTGAGGCACTCAGCTGATGTCTTGTGTTTCTGCAAAGACGTTTTTAACAGATATCAACACTGACAAATGTGAGAGTAAATTAAATCAGAGAGCTAAAAACTGTCTTTTAATAGAATCACAAAGCATTATAGAGACAAAATGCAACTAAATGTTGAGTTTCCAACTGTGGCAATTTGGGAAGGATGTGACCCGCTGTGAACATGACATGATTGTTTGGAAATGAAGTGACAAGTGTGTGTCGGCCATATGTCGCTGGCTGGAACGCTGGCACGGCGGTGGAGGATCAGTTTAAGCCACTCTGGGTGAGAGCATCGCCTTAATGCCTGACGGAAACATAAAATTGAAACCTTCTCTGAAATTGCAGGCGATAGAGAGCTGAATAATTGCTGAACAGAGAGATGAATACTTGGAGGGTTTTTTTTCCCCCTCCTTTTAAGTGGGAAGAGGATTTATCTCTGTGTGAGAAAGCCAGCCTTGATTAAAGATGAGCTCCCCTTGTCTTTGTCAGGCTATTGTGAACAACACAGCATATGGTTTACCAAAACTACAGGTATGCAGAAATAGGTTTAGTATAATGGATCAGCTGTGTGGAGAAGCTGATTAGACGTTACATGACATGGAGCTACCTCCAGGCTGAGTTAGGGGGCTGAGTGCTCTTATTATTGGTATATTGGAATAGCAGCCTGGGAATTTTTTCTCTGAAAGGATGAAATGGATTGAAGTTGAGCTGCTGAAAAATGTTAACAACAATAATCAGACCGTTTGGTTTCTAGTGTCCCAGTCTTAGAAGATTAAAGGTTTGTGTCTCTTAAAGGATTTCTGTTATTTCTAAGAAGTGAGTAATATCTTAAGAATTTTTATATAAGGATATTGTTGTGTTTGTGTGAGATTTTTATTTGTTTTTTCACAGCAGACAATGACATAATGTGAGCGTCATCTGCTAAGGCGAAAGACATGAAATGAGCAGCGACCTACTCGTGTCCAGTCCTTCTCCCCCTCTGTGGCATCTCGCTGCAGGTTATTTTCTTCCTCGCAACTGCGGCCTCACCACTTAACGCTTGACTTTAATGGAGACTGACAGTAAATCACAATTACCCATACAAGACACTTTAAAAATAGTTTAGGAAATTAGGGCTGCTCTTATCCAAAGGTTGGACACATGAACACAGGCCCATGCTTCAGCAAATCAAATGAAAACTGAGAGTTCAGAGGACTGGGTTGAGGTCATGCATTCACACCTTTGTCCTTACTTGTCTTTAATGTTTTGTTTTGTTTTTTTTAAAAGAAGAAGAAAAGATGGGTTTTCAAGGCACTGTAAGGTAAAGTCAGTTCAAAACGTACACATTATTTTTAATTTTTTAAAACCTACCAACAACTGTTTGCTTCCGTAGTGGATCAAGGATTTTGTCCTAAATCAGGTGCCACAATTTACACAGAGCAGCCAATTATATGACTAACATCCATTCACACTTGATTCAGTAAGATGTACATTTCAGTCATTCCTGGTTTACTGTTAGCTTCACAGCTGTGAGCAGTGCTGCGTATTGGCGTATTTGAAGGTGAGGTTGGTAATTTTGTCTAGAGGCATTTACTGTCATATTTGCTAACCTGTTGCCATTCTCATGGCCCGTAGATGGGCTGTAAGAGTTTTAAGTGGTTCTTAGCACTGTGCAAATTGATTTAAATGTATAAATTTAAGTCAATATGGACATGCTATAAATTTTTATATTTAGTTAAATAGTAAAGTTTATTTTATAGCTAGATTCTCCGCTAACTCTCATACCTATATTTTGAGGGTAATATTTTCTCTAATACAGGCCTCTAAATTTTGCTATTCCATATCCCCCATAGCAAATGTGGATGTTAAGAGGTTAAAAAAAAAAAGGAAAAAAAAGGAAAAAAAATTCCTGCAGCCTGACGGCTGTTAAAGTATTGCTTATTCAGAGAAAACAAAGAAAAAAATCCATTGTCTGCGGCTACAGCAAGGCTGCAAGACGTCCAACTGATCAATTCAGATGTCCAGACACGTAAAGTGGCGAGACTGCAGTAAAAACACAAGAAATAACTCAAGTGTTTGTTCTGCCTCCTTTCTGAACAGTCACATTGTTAGTTTAAAAAAAAACAAACAACAATTTATGGAGGATTACGAGTGAAACTATTTCTTGCCCAGGTGCACTGACTTTTTGAGTCTCTGCTGGTTGCCTAGCAACCTCACTGCGATGACAAGACTCTGAGAAGATGTGAAAGATTCTGACACCTGGAAAACCACAAACTATTTTGATAATTTACACAGAAATCAGTGAAATGAAACCTTAACACTTGATTTAAGAAAGTGTGACCAGTGTGAGATCCTTTAAAGTGTTTTCTCTTGATTTAAAAAGCAAACAAAGGAAACTTAACAGGCTCACACTTAAAAATAGCCTCTATGTCTAAAATTTGCACATTGGCTGAGATATAGAATGATGCTCAGTGCAGTTTTGGCAGTGACTCTCTCTTCTCTGTACGGGTGCATAACACTGTCTGTTTCATTAACACAAAGTACAGCCATGAGGCATGAATTATATAAATACATCAAACGCAGCTGATAACATTAATATCGTGCAATTAATGTTTGTTCATTAAAGCGTAATTGTTCAGCTCTCTGTTTTAATTAAGCAAAAATTCATCTCTTTTCAAGATATATGTCGGCTATGCATAATGACAAAGCAAATGGATGAAACCTCTCAGCCATAAACAAACTACTTTCAGTCTATTGCTCTGAGTTGCCTATATAGTTGCCTGCAGTAAAAATAAGGCTAATTTAGTTAGACACACTCACGCACCATATATACACAAAGAGAGAGAGAGACAAGGAGAATTGTGTTTACATTTTTTATTACAAGTGTCAGCTCCAGATGAGGAAAAAAGTTGTTAAAGGGGAATAGAACAGTGTTTCCATTATGTTTTTCATGTGCCCCAGGACAGTTTATTTTCTATTAGCGAGTGTGAGCTACTGTCCCCAGTAGACAGTCACAAGAGGGGGAAGGTTTCCTGTTACATATCACCTGCAAACTGATAGCAAATAAGCTGCCAGAAAATGTATTATTTGTGACTCTGGTTTGGATTATGGGAATCAAGTCCAGAGAATTGTTTAGCCTTTAAGTAATTTCTTTAAATTGAAGTTATTCACCTCATCTGTCGAGCATTTTGTGTACAGCATGTTCCAATAAAGACTGAGGAGAAAGCTCTCACCTTCTTTTGGCTGCTTTCATTTTGAATTTGGGATATGACTTAAGTTTTTAGAGCTATGTCTTGTGACAGGTGCTTAGAGGGTTTTGACTCAATTTTTCATTGAAGAACAGAAATAAAGCTCTTTTGACTTTAAGTTTATTTTTCCAGATAAAGAAACAGCACTGCACCGATTCTTCTTGATTTTTGTATGAAGCTGCATGAGTGTGTGTGAGTCACAGACTTTATCCAAGACGCATCTGAGAGTCACCTAATGAATGTCACAGCAGCTCCTTTGAAATCGATTTGGAAAAAAAAGAAAGTTGTGAGCAGTGTTCGTATTTTAAGAATTACAGACACATATTTGAGGTTGTGTTGTCAGTGCTGATATAAACCCCCACTGGGGTGTGAGCGAGTTCACCTTACTTTGATTCCAAAAAGTTTGCTTTTGTTGGTAATTCAACAAAATCTCTTTACAAAATGTGGACATAAAGGTGGCAGCAAATTTTGTTAAACAGGAAGCAACCACAGTAGAATGCAGAACGTGTGCAATACACAGGAAAAAAATTAAATCTGAATTTGTTTGTAAAAAAAAAAAAAACTTACAGAGATAAGAGTCTAAGGATATAATAAAAGTATGGAAGTCACACATCAACGTATTCAGTTAAATTCCCAGGGGGTTTGCCTTTTTTTTTTTTTTTTTTGCAGCTTCTGTAGAGTCGAAGGGAAATGTAGCTTCATGAGTTTCTGATCTTTCTAAAGCTTTCTGGTCCAGGTCTGCTCAGATTTGAACCTTTAGGGAATCTTGGTAAGTTTAGCTTTAATGAGCATGGCATTCCTGTATATATGAATACATAAATACAAGAAGGGAGAATAGTGCAACGAGCAAGACTAGAGGATAAAATGACTGTTAGACTTCTTAAAAGCTCATTACACTCCTGAGTTAAACTTGCATGAGTAGATGAAGTCAAACTTATTTATACTTAATTTTCAACCCACGCCTGAGAAGTTAAATCAGCCACTGAGCGTCTTCAGCAATATACCAAAGCAAAAAACTGAGATTAAGAACTCAGTTAATGGAGCGTTGCATTTCTGTGAAAGGAATCAGTTTACAGAACAACATGAACAAAAAAAAACAAAGAATCTAAATCAAACATTATATTTAAAAAACAATAACAATTAAAACCAATATGTTAAGAAAATATAATGACTTGTGTTAATTAAGTTTGAGTGCCATACTGATTGTCATGACAGGTCCAAAAATGTGATCATTGAATAGTACTTGAAATGTACTATTTGTGGTACTATTGAATTGTAAATCAGGAACTAATAATTGAATGTGACTGGCTGTGTTGGCCTACGGTTAATTTTTTTTTTTTTTTTTTAATTATTCACTTTGTAAAATGATTTCTTAGGATAAAGTGGCAGACTAAATAAGATTATTGTTCTTTATTCTCCTTTTCATCCAGGATTTGGAATATTTTTTGTGTTTGTATTAAATTGTTATTTTATTTCCTCAATGAATGAAATAAACTTAACTAAATTAAGAAAAAAAAATAAAATAAAAAAGAGGTTAAAAATACTCAAGTATTTGTCGGTTTATTCCCATAGTTTTGTCTGCATTCACGAGAAGCCTCAGTCGCCACAAATGACCAGAGCTGAAATAAAAAGTGACAAATAATTAAAAACTTTAGGTCTTCTACTATCAAACCAGCAATTATTCTCATTATTGACTGATCTGCCGATGATTTTTCTTGATTAGTTGCTTGGTTTTCAAAATGTCAGAGACAAAATGAGAAAATGCCCATCACAATTTTCTAAAGCCCAAGGTGATGTCTCCAGATTGCAACTTAAAGATATTGAGAGAACATTCACATAAGACAAAGTTTCAAATCATAATTGAGATGCTGAAACCAGAGACGTTTCTGATATTTTTTCCCTTCAAAACAGTTAAAAGGTGGTGATACAAATACATTTCGAAGGGAGCAGTTCATCTGGTCTGAATGTTCAGAAATAATACTGAATAATTGTGATTGATGTGCAGGTTATAGTTGCTCTGTACAACTGATGTCTTTTTACAAACAGTATTTTGAACCATCATCTTCCCACTTGATCTGACTGCTGTGTCAGATCGTGTTTATAATACTGTTGTCAGATGCATCACAAGCTCCTGGTGAGTTTGTTAAAGTAGCTACAACGTGACACATGATGGAGACACCTTCGGGGAATCTGCAAAAGCTGTTTTATTTATCACCAAAGGCAAATTTGTCTATCAGCTGCAAGCGGATGACATCACTACTTTAAAGGACTACTCCCTAAAATATCCACCGTATATCATTTTTATTATTATCATTATATCATTTTATATTATATGTCATCTAATATATCATATACATTAGATAACGAGATATTGAGATTTTAATGACACTCACATTGACGCTAAAAGTAAACCTACAAGGAACTTTAATGTTGTTTCTGGTGACCCCTGTGGACGAAAGTGGTAAGAGCACTGTTGCCTCCTGTCGTAAAGATCTTGATGAAGCGAGCGTGTGCGTTTGTTTAGAAAGTAAAGAAAATTTTTATTAAATTTTTCTTTTTCAGACACAGCTATCTGCAGAATGCATAGATAAGGGAATGTATCTGTTTGTAGCTACTGCTACATGAGGATGGCTGAAACAACATTAAATGTTTAAATGTTAACATGCAAACACCTAGGTTACATGTAATTATATCAGATCAGTTGCTCCTATAGTCTGACTACACAGTATAGACTGTGAATACAAGCCTGCCATTATACATCTATTCCAGTTGGAATTTCCCTCCCCTTACGCTATCGTCACGTCGCACCATCCTGACCTTAGCACCACCCAAGACGACTCTGATTATGGGTTTAAAGAAACACAAACAAGGCAAACTGTTTTTTCCCCTTTAGCAAAATATTAATTGGTGCTGCCACATCTTTCCCTAGTGCTGACCTGTGCTTTAGAGATAGTGCTGGCTATGCAAAACTACTTACTAATAATAATTTTGCGGAGCGAAAGCTAAAGTTAGCAACATTCCTTGATAATGTTAGTGGTGCCTTCAAATGGGGTCGTGTTTACTGTGACCATGAAAGGAGACCATACAAATGCCCCCTCTTGTCGTATTCATGATATCATAAGTCGAATGTATCAGAAAGCTCCGTGTTCACGAGGTGTGACGTGTTTGCTTATGTTTTCATAAATGGCAGTGTCCATTCTGGCCCGTACAGAACCAAAATTAGCTTTGGCAAGTGTAGACAAGTTGCTAATCTGGATATAAATCGTCACCTTTATCATTGTCCCCTGTTCTGCGTTCACTCCCCGGCAATGCTGTTCTCATGCGGTTACCACTTGAACGCCAAGTCTTTCCTGTACACGACTTCATGGCACAACTTCACGAGTTTGATTTGAAGGAATCATTATTCCCTATGATAATAAGCTAATAGCAAGGTACAGCTTAGTATACATTACATCAGTTGTTATGCTGCTGTTGGCAATTAAAAAAAGGATCAGCTGCTGAACCATCACACTACAGCGCAGCTTCTTTCCTCGGGCTGCCAGACACCTCAATCTATCCACAGCAATCTGTAACAGAATTAATTAATTTCCCCATATGACCTAGTGAGGGGCATTAAGAATAACTGCATAGAAATAGCAGTCTTCTCGTAATAGTCATGTTTGCTTATGTAGGTCATTAAGACACATCAGTAATAAATCTAGACTTTTTTACAACCAGTTAAAAGTTCCTACGTTTAAATCAGAATTTAAACTTCAGTGTTTGCAAAGCCACGCATAAACTGCCTTGGACGACATTACAGCTCTGTGTAGAGTCTTGTCACTCACAAAACAATCACCACACATATTTGCATTAAATAAATGTTGAGCAAACTGCTTAGAATTCAGCTGCTTTCAACTAGCACAGCGTGGGACATTCATACAAGTCTAATGCCTCTGAAGGGATGATTTGCAGTCGCTGTATTGGTGTTATTATAAACTGTCTCGTCATAGCAAAGGTAAAATGCGAAGTGTCTGACTGAACCAAAAAGATAAAAGAGAGGCAATCAGGGGGGCTTCAGAAGGAATATTATTTATATAAGAGGACAGCTGATAAAGTGGTAACAACGGAAAACATTCTGTTCTGCTGGTGGCTCCCGTTGCTTCAATGCAGAGAGTCTCCAATGTTTCCCATCATTACTATAAGCAGAGTTCCCTCCACAGGAGCACTCAGAGACAAACAAAAGCATGATGTAAATACTCTCAACAGTGAAGAAGCTCCTCTCCTCTCCTCTCTCCCCTTTCTCCCCATGATTAGCATTTCAAACAGTCCTTGTTTTGCATCAGAGCTTCATGCTTGCGCGCATGCCATCACAGCCTTGCAGGTGGTGGCCTGTCCAACCAGTCAAAAAAGCAGCCTTTGTGTGTGCATGTACGCAAGCACGTGTGTGCAAGTGTGTTTGTGAGAGTGCCTCTTCGTGGCAAGGAGTTGTCCGGAGGGATGTGACCTCTTTACACAGCTCAGAGTAAGTCTACGGGACAGCTTTGTCTACAAATGCTACATAATCATAAATTTCTCAGTATTTGTGGTCCTCTGCTTTGATCGGCCGAGACTCACAAGCCAGTGACTGGATTCACATTGTGCCTCCTGAAAATCCACAAAATCTCTTTTAAAGTGTCTGCCAGCAGGCCCATCCAAACTTTGATGGAGTGCATCACAATGTGCTCAGCATATCAAGCACTGAAACAACGTGTCGACTTTTTGCAGCAGCTGCCTGTTTGGAATGTGGAAGAGGCGCTGCGTCATTTTATCTTAAGTCAGTTGCTAATAGATTGTCCACTCCACGGGATTAACCCCGACCAAAACTGTTTTCAAGCCAAGAGAAATTAAAAATAATGAGTTCCTGCAGTTAAAAGCCTGGCAGAAAGATATCTAATTAAATCTATATTGTTCTTTGCTCAATTTGACGGAGCGTTGGCTGTCCTCAGGGTCCAGTGTTAGTTAAGGTGACAGGAGGGGCTTGTGTCGATTAGAGATAGGGCGTCTGTCTTGCTACCGTGCCACCTGAAAACAGGACATGTGAAGTTACAAAATTGTTCATTTCCATCACAATAATTTCAATATATTGTAGCCTTGATGTTACAAGGCCGAGGCCTATTATAAAATCTGGTTGTCTGTGCTTTTCCAGTCATAGCTTAACAACTGTGGGCAAAGAGATGCAGGCAATCAAGAGATTTTTTAGGCCTTGGATGTGATTGTTAGCATTCCCCATTTAACTAGCTAACAGCCTACAGTGCTAAGTGATATTTCAAATGGCAAGGGACATTACATTGGCTAACTACATTAGGGTTTTAACTATGTTTGTCACATTAAAAAAATATCTGTTTAGGACTGCAACATCTAGTGTCTGAGCCAAGATGCCACTATAGAAATTTTCAGAGTGATTTGTAGCTCTGCGCTGTGCTTTGCTTGGCTTAGGAAAGTTTGCATTCTATCGATTTTAGTCAGTGTCACATGAAGGTAAGTGTGTCAGTCTCTTGTTTTTGTTTCATCCTCAAGTCCTCTGAAAATGAAGCATCTAGTGTGAAAACAGCAACATTAAATCAGAAATCAGCTGTGCTTGTCCAGTGTATTTTACTAGCATCCAAAAAATTAATAGGTTATATTACAACAAATAACATTTTAATAACATTTTTATCTGTAATAAATATAACAATTGAGGAAAAACAGCTTTTCCTGTAGCAGACAAATAATGCAAATTTTTGATTTTTATGTTGTACATATTGAGGTGCTTTGGAAATGTAGCTTAAAGCTGGGATAGGCAATGTCTGGAAATTGATCTCATTGTAGCATGAATGAGAACTCCACTGCTCACTCCTCTTCTTCTTTTTTTTTGCTGAGGCTTGTGTTTTATTTCGTTTGTTGTCACTCTGTCTTTTAAAGCCAGTTTGCATCACAGGTTCATGACTAAACGAAACCGTTGCAGGGAAAGCTGCAGCAGTGTAAACTGTTCTGTCTCAGCTCGACTCAAGCCAGCTGATGGTGTCGCCTGCAATGCAACTTGTCAAGTCCCCAGGGGCCAGTTTTGGAACATAAGGCACGTCTCGTATTTTAACAGCTAACCAGCTCATAGCAACGTCATCTATTGCTAAGAAGCACAGCGTAGAACAGCTAATAGGAACACGCACTCTCTAAAATGACCCGTGTTTGGCCAAAAAGTGCCTGTCACAGACTTCATTTTCTAAAGCCTGAATACAGAGCAAGGAGAGGTGCAGAAGTCTAGTGTTCTTTCAGACCAACTGAATTACGATATGATGAAAAGTTATTATGGAGATTTTGTCTAATAACACAAAAAAGACTGCCTCCCTCAACTTAAAGTCTCAGTATTTTAGCATTATATCATTTGCTGTCTCGCTTTGAAGCAAGGATCTATTTAAGAGTCCTTTTAAAGAGTTTCTTCAAAACAAATCAACTTGAAGACAGACATTTCTAACCAATTTGGGGAGATTAGAGGCCTATTCATGCTTTCCCCTTGGATTTGTGTGATGATGTTATATTCGTTACCCACAAATGCCTGCAAGGGTCCACACAGACCCGTCCACAAACGTCCACATGCAGCCCAAGATTTTTGACTGTGCAGACTGCAGGCTTGGAGAGTGCGCTGACTGCGCATGTTGTATTGTATAATCTGTTGTGCCACACTCCAGTCCAGTTGGTACAGTCCTTTTTTTAAGTCTTCTCCTACTCATATTTGTTCAGTGTGACATTTGGCAGTCTTTGTTCTTCGCAATCCTTTTGAGGTCAGGTTTGTACTCTTTTGTGATCTCTCAAAGTAACTCTTTCACGTGTGAAAAGAGCAATATTTTGACCTGACCTTTGTTTAGTGTAGAAAACACTGATACACAGCATGTGTCATTTCCAGCTTTCCATAAAGTGCACAAGCACTTTGTGGCACTTACTGTTTCTATAATAGAGTTAATATATTAAGACTTATTATAGTTTCTTATTTATTTGACCCATGAACTTTTTAATGTATGTATGTGTTTTAATGTTTATGTGTGAGCAGCTGACCACCACTTGAATTTCCTTTGGGATCGATACAGTTTTATCTATCTATCTATCTATCTATCTATCTATCTATCTATCTATCTATCTATATATATATATATATATATATATATATATAT